>VZRN01006074.1:249431-283441 GCA_013397935.1 Dasyornis broadbenti
AGGGATGGTGCCGGCGGTGGGAACCCCGTGGATGGGGAGCAGGGATGGTCCCGGCAGTGAGGTGTCCGGACGGTCGGAAGGGAGGCCGGTCCTGCCCGTGGGACCCCTGACAGATCGGGAGAGAGACACTCCATCCGTGGGACCCCCGCGGGTGGGGAGAGGGATGATCCCATTCGTGGTTCGGAGAGGGGCCGGTCCCAACCGCTGGTTAAGCTCTGTGGAGAGAAGGAAACTCACCCCGAGTAAGGCTCTGGGAGGACTTCAAGGTTTTTGAGCCAGGATATTAACAACGTTTTGGTTATAAAACCCATCCAAGTTTTGCTCCAAAGTAGGTGTTCCCCCCCCCCCCGTATTTAACAACCCCTAAAAAGAGCGATTTCCCTGAGAATTTTCCCTAAAAAGCCTACTCACATTGGTCTGTGAATTTCACTGTAAACTTTTAACAACTTAAAGTAAGCAAGAAGCACAAACAAGCAGCTGGGCAGAGAGTGCTGCTCTTGAGGAACTTCCTGAGTCATAGAATCACAGGCTGGTTTGAGTTAGAAGGGACCTTAAAGATGGTTTAGCTCCAACCTCCTGCCGTGGGCAGGGACGCCTTCCCCCAGCCCTCGTGCTGGACCAATCCTTTCTGACACAGCTAAATGTTTGATTTAATGGTTTTGCCCTGAAAAACAGCTTTGCGCAGAGAGCATCCTGAGCTGCTGTGTGGTCCTCAAAAGTGCCCCAGGACCTTTTTTCTTTGATTAACAGAAAGGAACAAAAATTACCGGTGTGGGACAGTGGCCCTGAATCGAGTGAGTTCTGTGTTAATGCTGGCTCTTGCGTCACTGCCAGCAGTGTCTGATGAGGGTGTAATTAAGAAGCTGTTGAAGATCAAGCAGCTGGAATGAAAGCCAGAGCTCTCCTCTGCTCTGTAAACCAGCTCGGCAGAGCTGGCAGAATTTAAGGGATGTAAAAATGTATTTAACTTGATAACGTAGCAGATCTAACTCGAGATGCTAATGAGTAGATTTAAAGGGCTGATCTGAGCCGGTGAAATTAATACAGGGAGTCTCATCAATTCTAATAGCCAGATGGGGCATTTCCCTGAGGATGAAGAAGAAGGAATAGCCTAATAAGGCTATGTGGCTTAAAACCTGACTCTGGCAATCTTTGGGCTGGGTCCCTGTTGAGTAAGGAATCATTTTAACACAGTCCGTTTGGGCTGCTCTGACAGGAGAAGTAAAATGTGATGACAGCGAATATAATCAGCGATAAAGTGCAATCACTGAGGTGTCAGGATCCTCTTCAGCTTCCAGCAGCAGCTTGATCAGGGCAGAGAGGAGATGAAACAGAAGAGACAAAGAAGGATGGGAGGTGTCCAGCTGGACTATAGAGAAAAGAAAATTATTTCAGTTTGGATGGTGCTTGGAGCAGCCTGGTCTGGTGGAAGGTGTCCCTGCCCATGGCAGGGGGTGGAACTGGATGACCTTTGAGGTCCCTTCCACCCCAAACCATTCTGTGATGCTCTGACTGGGGATGAGCCATGCTGGGAGAGCCACAGGAGGACTGTGCTGAGGTGTGCTGTCTCCCCCAGGCCATCTGGACCACTCGAGGGGGAGCTGGGTCTGTGCTAAGGAGCTCTCCTAAGCCTTAATTTCCCCCTCCAGGCTGCTGGAGCTTAGCCTAGGCATGCCCTGAGAGTGTGTTTGTGAATAATCAGTGCAGGCAGAGGCCAGGTTTGGAGAACTGGCAAAGCAGATATAACCTTCACGGATAACACCAGGGCGTGAAACCTTGAGCATCATCTCGGATATCCATCCTGCACCAGAGGGATGTGCCAATTGCTTGTCTCAGGCTGATACAGCCGGTGCCAGCTCTTCTCTTTGTGCTGCTTCCATGGTTTTATTGCAGCCAGGTCCTGCCTTTTCAGCTGCCGTCGCCTCTGAGGAGCCCTTTGAAATGTGAAACTCGACAAGCTCAAGGAGTCACAATAAATATTATACAGGAATTGTAGCATCCATCAAACCGCGATGGCAAAGCACTGCTGTGTAAAACATTGATTTTCACACACAGATGGAGCTCCCTTTTCCTTATTTAATGTTGAAACTAGTAACTAGAATAAAATACGTGCTAAGGGCAGCCCTGCATGGCACTGGGATGTATTCAGGCATGAGGAGGGGCCTCTTCCTATGGTTTCCTTGTTCTCTGAAGTTTTCCAATCCATGCCCTAAACAAGAAGAGGAATCTGCAGGATGATAGGGAGGGAGCACGGGCCTGGCCAGAGAGCCTTCCTGAGCTCCAGGACAGCCTGCGGTAGGGAGTGATGGAGAACAAAGTGTGGGATAAGGCAGTGGAGCCTCACTCCTGGCACTTGTAAGAACAGAGGGAAGGTGACCAAGGACTAAACTGCGGGGGGAAAAGCCCTTAGGGATTTCTGAAAGTTGTGTGGAGCTGCCCCATCAGGTTTTGGGATCAGGTGTTGTACATCAGGTGTTTGGGATCTGAAGGCAACCCAGGGAAAATGGATCCTTTTGATGCTTGCAGTGCCTGGAGGCCCAAACAGAGTTTGAAGCCCTGCTGGGAAGAAGCTGCTCCAACCTGTAATAACAGGCTGTGCCTGTCACGATGAGTTTTCAATAGCAGTCCACATGGCAAGCAGCAATGTGATTATCCAAGGCACCGGGGCTCCCAGGACTCTGCCAGCGAGCTGTGCCATACCTTGCGTGTGGAGGAGCAGCCTGTCTGAGTCCTCAGGGCTGTCCATCTGGACCTTCCCCAGCCAGAAGGTTCACTCCAAACCTCTTTAACTTTGATGCTGTGATTGTGGCAGGTCGCTCTGCTGGCCTGGGAAGAGGGAGGTCCTGGCAGACTCCTCCACCAGGGAAAGGGTTTGGCTGCTCTCGGAGGTGGGAGCTGGTTGTGGTGCTTGGTTGGGAGCGGCAGCACTGGGGGGAAGCCGCTCTGTTAAAGAAAAAAACTTTACATGGAAGAGGAGGGTTCTGGGGCACTCTGCTCAAGGGGCAAATGCCAGCAGATGTGATTTTGTTCAATGGTCTGAAGTGCCTTTAGAACCACCTTTCTGTGGTGTGACAGATGGAAGGTCACAAGTGATGTGGGTAACTGGTGACAGAATTGGCCAGCAGAGAGGAAAAGCCTCCCCAGAGCTGCACTGGGGTGAGCAGGAGCTGTATCCCACCCTTGCCTGAACAGGGCTGGTTCCCCTTTGTGGAACAGGACCTGACTAGGTAGGACATTTGGAAGCAAAATCCTGCCTTGTCTTGGAGGGTTTCTAGAGTGACTTTAGGCTCTGCAGGTATGTATTTACGCATATCCCTCCTGATTTCAGGATCCATTTACCCCAGATCATTCTCAGCAGCTCTGGGAAGAAATGCAGGTGTCTGGCCTGTGTCCATCCCACTTTCACACCACTTCTGCTGCTCGGACAGCTTTTTATGGACCGCCTCGTGCTACAGTGCCTCTCACTGCTAGCTGAAGACAGCATCTCTTTTTTTGTCTGCTGAAGTCTAGACAAGCTGTTGATTCCCTGGTGTCACAGACCATGACCCCACTCCTACGCCAGCCCCATCATTTCCCCCTAGTTCATTGCTCAGGCATATGCTCATCTATTTTGAATCATTTGTATGTGTGAGGCTGAGTGGCTCCTAATCTTGTCTCCCTCCCAGGGCGTCAGTCACACTGGCATGTGTCTTTTCCCTGTCTGCCTCCCTCTCTTTATGGACTATGGGTATTTTTAACTCTACCCTCTAATTAGAGGCAGTTTTCTCGGGATATTTGGTGGCTCTCACGTCTGTGGTCAACAGGGCGGGCAGCGAGCACTGGGGACTGGCCATGCATGGAAAGCTTCCTGCTAAATAAACACAGTCCCAGCAGCAGAGCCCGAGATGTGGGGAATGGCTGCATTCCTCGGGGGCTGCCTGCAGCACCGTGCTGGGGTGACAGCTATACAGAGGAGCCAGACAAATCCCCCAAGAGAGGGCCCAGCTGCCTCCTCGTCCTGCAGCACAGTGCAGTGCCTGCTCAGAGCTCCCTGCAGCTGCCTCCAAGCTGCACACTCAGTGCTCCTGACCTGGAGCAGCCACATCCCTGGGGACATGCCCGAGCTGAGCTCCCTTACCCTGTGCTGGTCCAGGCATGGAGAAGACAGCGATACTAATTAGATGTGGACTTCAACCAGGTGCCCCCAGCTAGGAAGCTGTCTCCTCGTCCTTCCAGCACCAAGCAGCACTGCCTGCCTGGCTCCAGCACTCTCCAGAGCCCCAGCCTGCTGGGAACTGTGATGCCACGGCGCAGAGGTGTGAGGCAGCTGTGCCATGTGCCTGGTGTGAGCAGGGCTTTCCTCTCCCTGCCGAGCACACAGCATCTGGCTGGCCCAGGGCAGCCTGTGGAGTGCTGCACATCTGTTCACAGCCAAGGCCTTGCTCCCCTGCCGCAGCCCCCAGCAAATGCAGGCCAACTGGCCATTACACGTCACACTGACTGTGCCCTTGTCGAGATGAGCAAGTCAAGAGGGGTGGCACCAGCTCGGGGAGCGGCAGGGTGGGTGCTCACCTGGTGACCCAGCTCAGGTGTCAGCGCTGCTGGACACGTCGCTGGTGACAGTGAGCGGGGCTTCCCCAGGCCAGGACTGCGTGGAGAAGGTGGATACAGCTCCCTTTTCCTCTGCTAGGGTGTGGGAGCAAGGGTGGACTGTCAGTGGGAAGGGAAGGCTTCCTCTCTCTCCTGATCCCACCCAGACTCTGGTGCATAAACACACTAATTACTGTTAGAGATAAGGCTCTGTTGAATTTATCTCTGTTCTTGAAAGACAGTGAGGGATACAGAGGAGAAAACATTTGCTTAAGGAGAGTGAGGGATATTCTGCAAAGTTCAGTGCTCACACAGTCCTGATCTCAGGCTGCTCATGCCCTGGGGCAGAAGGAGCTGCTCTGCTTCCTCAGCATCAGGGCAGGAGGGCAGTCAGGTCTTCAAATCCACCCTGTGCAGGTGAGAGCAGCCTCCTTTCACAGTGCCCCTCACTGCATCCCAGCAGAGCCATCCCCCTGTAATCCCCTTTGCTCCTTCCCTTCCTGTTTACCCTGGCTCCGAGGGCTCCAGCTGCTGCAGTGGAGCAGCCTTGTCCATGAGCTGGATTTTCCAAGCCAATGCCTGACTAACAGTCCCGTGTCAGCCAAGGGTCTCCCACCACCCAAGCAGCACCTTGCTTGCCAAGCAACACACACCCCGGGGCAGGCAGTTGGCCATGCAAGCACCCCCCACGCATGCACACACCTCTTGCACTACTTTATTGTTCAATAACTGCCTTGGGTTTCGCCATCCCAGCTCTTCTCCATGTGGATCTCTGGCTAAAGCTGGTTTTCATGACTCCTGGTTGAAATCAGTCAGGTTCTGCACTGGCAACGTGCTCAAGTGCAGCATTTGCTTGGAAAGGAGTCAAGGATTTCATTCTCACTGGTCTCTCGAGTCCCTGTTAGTGTTTATTTCCCTGTCCCATCTACCTGACGGCTTATCCAGGTGATGACATCCCACACCTTTGGATCTGAAGCAGTCACAGAGGAGGGCTTGTCTTGTGAGGAGAGCTGCTCACGCTCCCTTGGAGGAGCAGGGATGCTTGGCTGCTTTAGGACCTTGGGTTTCTGGAGGGCTGTGAGGCTGGGGGGACTCTCTTTGTGTCACTGAGTGCCATCCGTGGTCCCCTCCCGCCGTCCCTGGGCAGCCTGGTGGAAGCAGCGTCCTGCTGCCTTGCAGTGGAGTGTGCAGTGCTCGGTTTGGAGGAGGAGCAGGGCCTTAATCTCTGCCAGTCGAGTGGTGCTTGCAAAGACGATTAGACATATGCCAGCTAATTCATAGTAAACAGGATGGAGGGAGAATTTGCCACTTATAAATGGCAGATGAGCAAGCCCATCATTCCTGTCACTCCCGGGTAATACATGCTGACATAAGCCCAGTTTAGCTGCAAGTTTATCATTGCTAATCCTGCTGGTCCATGCTTCCCTTTTCCACCCTCCTGACATCTTTCTTCCCCTTTCTCTGTTTTGTCTCCTTCTCCCTCGCTCCTGGTATTCCATCTTGGGAGCAGACAAATTCCTCAGCATCCCCCACCCTTTTCCCAATACATTTGTCTGACAAGGAATGTTTTCCTTTCTCCTGAGAGTGTCTCTGAGCAGATGAAAGCCACAGGGAGATCTTGTCATCCCAGGGGTTTGGATAGCCAACTTCCCAAGCCCATTGCACCTCTCATCATCTCTGTTTGCCTCTCTGCCCCGCTTGGTGCTACTCCCCATGTGATGCAGCTTTGCTCAGGTCCCTTCCAGGTGTGCTTGGTGTCCAGTGTCATCAATGCTCCTGCATCACCCACATGTGGGGCTGGGGCTCAGACAAGTGGGGACACCCTGTGGCTCCTGCTCAGTGCTGGATCCCTCCCAGCCTGGAGTTTATCTGATACTTTTCCCCAAACAGACACTCCCGTGGGCTCTGTCTGTGCAGCACCACAGGGAGCTTTATCTTGGAACTACCCAGTTGTTTGGAGAGCCACGTGGCCAACTCAAACACCATCCTCCGCTGCTGGAGCCTTGTGGAGGTGGAGGGGAAGGTAAATGTCCATGTGGGAGAGCAGTGGCCATAAAGCCTGACCTGGCTGTGGGAATACAAAGTTGGATGGCACCGGCCAGACTGGGAACCAGTGCTCAGTCTTATCTCTGCCCCACTGAAGGACTCTGGGCTCCCTCCAGAGTGTGGCAAATCCAGCTGGGATGCAAATCCTATTCCCTCTGTGCCTGTATGGGTGCTACAGGACAACAGTGGGAGCCAGACCAGTGACATTTTTCCTGGAAGTCCTGTTGGCTTTCCTCCCCAGTGATGATAGAAGTGTCCAGGCTGTCCTTGCTTGACCGAGCCACCCACGCAGAATATGAGGCTTTTTTTGTGGTACTCTCAGCGA
Organism: Dasyornis broadbenti; assembly: GCA_013397935.1. Lineage (NCBI taxonomy): Eukaryota > Metazoa > Chordata > Aves > Passeriformes > Dasyornithidae > Dasyornis > Dasyornis broadbenti. The sequence goes on from VZRN01006074.1 coordinate 256,372, forward strand.
TGTCTCAGAAACATTCCCTGCTACGCACCTTCATTCAGTTAAACTCCCTCCCCCTTCGTGAGCCATGTGTCCTGCCTGGCCTTCATCCCTTGGATTGGATCAGCTGGAGAAAGGAGGTCAGGAACAGGAATCCCATGAACCCAATCCCTCCCCTGGGGCAGGGTGGCGGGAGATGCCTTCAGGTAGTTTGGGGCAAGCGAAGGGGTCCGAGGCGCCTTGTGCTGAGGGAGGGCAGAGCTTCCTTCCCTGGGAAAAGCCCTCCCTGGCAGGCCTGAGGGTGCAAAGCCGTGCAGCACCTCTGGGATGGATTTCTCCAGCCCAGGAGTTCCCCCTTGTGGCAGGAGGCTCGGGCTGGTGCGGGATCTGCCGGAGAAGGCTCTGGATGTGCTGGGATCCTCCAGGAGATGCTGTTAGTGGGTGTGCGGTTATCACCTGCCAGGATGCAGAGAACCGGCGCTGGGTTTGCCGTTCCTGTGGCCACGGGGGTGCCTGGATGGGCTCGGCAGCGCTCCAAGCCCTGCCTCTCCCCCAGCTTGCCCCCTGCCTCACGGGGGTGTTGCTCCAGCTTTGGGCACCCAGCACTGGGTCCCTCTGTACCCCCCATCTGTTCACAGGCTCCGTGTGAACACCCCTCGATCCCTCTGTGTCGGCACGGGGATGCTGTGGGATGTGAGCAATGGAGACCCAGTTTATGGTGGGTAACCCCAAATTCACAGCTGTGGTAGGGGCTGCAGCAGAGCTGTGTGACACAGCCAGGACCCGAGACCTGGCCCCTCTGTGCCCAGCTCCATGCTGGGGCACAGCCTGGGCTTCCCTCTCACCAAGGGAATAGCGAGCGAGATGCTTTGCAGCTGCCTGCTGGCGTTTGTGGCTGCTGCAGCAGCAGCCAGGCTTGAAGAGGAGACCTCCATGAGCTCCCTGCACCAGATCAGGGTCTGAACAGGCTCTGTGAGCCCCGTGCCTGCTCGGGGAGCCGAGGGGAGTTGGTTCCCATGATGAATCAGCACCTCTCTGGATGCTGAGCCGGGCTCCGCATGGCGCGGAGGCGACAGCACCCGGGCGGCATCGATGTTTATTAATGACTGTATTGGGGATGCTGTTTAGTCACTGCTCCCACTGAGCCTGAGAGGCAGCTGCAGGGGTGGGGGAAGCTGCTCCTCTGTCCTCGGGGGACATCTGAGGCACCCAAGCACTTGCTGCGTTTAGCAGGCTGATAGCCAGGTCCCACGGGAGGCCTCTGCGATGTCACCGCTGCTGCTGCCACCCTGCCTGTCCCCCTCCCTGCGGAGCCTCAGCGGGAGCCCTGCTCCACAGCTGGGGAAACTGAGGCACGGCGGGCAGCCAGGGGTGACAGCAGGACACGGCCCGGCTGTGCTGATCTCCTAATGGGCAGTGGAGCAGCGGGATCGTGCCTGCATCTGGCACATCCAGGGGGATTTATTCGTGTGAGAGGGTTGCAGATTTAACTGGTGAGAGCATGAGCAAAGCCATTAGAGGATAAGGGGGGATGGTCCTTAAAATGCTGGGCAACATGGGGTGTGCTCCGGGTGCACAGCGGGGACATTTTGGCAAGGAACCAGTTTGAGGGCTGGGTGCTGTTATTAAACTCTGTGACGGGCGTTTTCCCACTCCACCATCTGCAGTGCCATGAAACTTGCATGAGATTTGAGATGAAAAGTCTATTTCTTTGAATGAAGTTTTAATAAGATCAAATTGGAAAAAGAAAATAGTGCCTCTTCCTCCTCCCCTCCTGCTGCCCTTCCCTGATTGCTCCTGGATGTAGTCTGGTGGAGGCAAAAATTCTTGTGAACTGACAGGGGCCTAGACTACGAGCTGGGTGCAGTCAGGGGTCTCTGCAGGGGATGGGGGTGAAATTGAGGGCTATAAAAGATGTGGGGGTGCAATAGAGGAAATGTCCTGGTGCATGGGGAGGTGGGGGATTCATAGCCGGTGTCAGAGGCACACTCTGTCACAGCTGCAGGGTCTAAATGACCTTTAAAGGTCCCTTCCAACCCAAACTCTTCAATGGAAGGGGGGCCCAGCCCCTCAAGATTGGTTCATCAGATCCCTCAGGATGCTGGGAATGGCTCAGGTGCAAGCCCCTTAATTAACCCTCTCTTTGAAATATAATTTGAATGGGCTTAAGCTGAGTCTCTGCTGGGCAGAGTTGAGCTGGGGGCAGGGGGGATGCTGCCAGGGGGGCTCACAGAAGGGCAGCTGGTGGCGTGGGGGACCCGGGGATGAGGCCAGTGTGGGATACGATGCTGCCAAAAGGGAATGCTGCTGGTGTGGGATGCTGCCGGGGGGGAAAGGTGCCAGTTTGGGATGCTGTCGGTGTGGGAGCAGCCGGTGTGGGATGCTGTTGGTGGGGATGCTGCCGGGGCGGGGACGCTGCTAACGGGGGCTGCAGCCGGTGTGGGATGCAGCCGGTGTGGGATGCTGTCGGTGGAGATGCTGCTGATGGGAATGCTGCTGCTGATGGGAGATGCCATCCCTGCCCGTCTGCGGGCGGGGTGGGGCCGCCAGGGGGAGCCTGCAGCCGCGGAGGGAGCTTCATCCCCCGCCGAGCATCATCATCATCATCATCATCATCATCATCATCATCATCATCATCATCATCGTCATCATCAGCACCATCCTCCCGCTGCCCCGGCGCTGGACCGCCCTGCCGGGCTCCGCGGGATGCTCGTCCCGGAGCTGCGACTGAGCCTCGGCGCCCTCACCACTGTGCGAGTCCCACCCTGTCCCGGCCTCAAGAGTGCGTGGGACCCCATGGCATTCCCAGCTACAGAGCTCTAGCCCCGGAGCCCCGGAGGGATGCGGTGGGGAGCTTCGGCCGAACCGGATGGCGAGGAGACCTGCGTGGCCCGGTTTGTTCTCCGAGAAGCACGAAGCCCAGCTGGCACCTCCTCATTGTGAGCCTGGGGAACAGCACACAGCACATGGCTGTGTCCCACGCACTGCCAGCGCCAGGACGCTGGAGCCCAGACCTGCAGGAGCCTGGCCTCTGCTCCTGCTGGGCTTAGCAATTCCCAGGATTGGCAGGTGGGGCCGGCTCCGGGAAGAGGGTAGGCAATGCCTAGCAGCAAGGAGAAACTGAGACACGGCGAGAAGAGCAGGTTGCAGCCCAGCATGGCTCACCTGGAGGTGCCAGCCCAAGGAGCTGTGCCCAGGTGTGCTACTAGCCCTGAGCTGGGCTCAGTCCCGTGTCAGCCAGGCAGGGCAAGAGGCTCTGGTGTTTTGCAGTAGCCCCCAGGTCCAAAGGCCCCTTCCCCTGCAGATCCTCTTGGCCACACACGCCAGGAGCCAGCATGTCCCTCTGGCACACAGGCTGTGACATGCCACTGCCCTGCTGCAGCCTCACCAGTGGTCAATAAACCATTTCTCTGGTCTTCCTGCCTCTGCCAGCTTCTGTTTCGATGCCAGAGGTCTGGCACTGCCCTAGCTGGGAGAGGAGCACACAGGTACCTCCAGCTTCACCTCTTCCAGCAGCTGGGAAGGCTGAGGGAGAGATGAGAAGCTACCTGGAGCTCAGGGAGTCTTGTTAACATGAGTGGCATTCCTGGATAAGCAAGCACAGATTTAATTCACTCGGCAGCGTGGGCTGGATCCTGCTGCTGGATCCTCCACCATGGATCCTAAGTGCCTGAAGTGTCCATGGAGGTGGTGCTACATCCAGTGCCAGCTATTTTGGGCAGGTGTCAGTGCCCTGCTCCTCATTCCCCCTGCTCCACACGGCCTGGCTGCTCCGTGGGATCATCCCAAAGCAGTGGGTGGCTGGGGACTGGTGCAGGAACAGGCTGAGGGTGCCAAGCCGTGGGATGAAAGGCTGTGAGGGACTGGGAGGTGCCCTCAGGAGCAGCCCAAAGACAGAGCAGGGTGAACGACTGGTCAGTGGTTGTGTGCCCCTGTCCAGGCATGGCTGGCCCTGCGTGTCCCTGCCTGCCAGGGTGGCTCTGCTGGGTTGCCCTTCTCTACGTGTCTGTGGATGTCTGGAGATGCGTTTGACACCCTTGGATGGGTAATAAATAGAATCAGGCCCGCTGCCTTTTGTTTTGATTGATTCCATTTGTTCTGCATAAGCAGCTCCTTCCCCTTGCCAAGGCTCAGCTCCTGGAGAAGGAAGATGCTGAGAGATGGAGGGGCCCAGTCAGGCTGTGCTGGGAAGGTCCTGAAGGCTGAACCCTGACAGAGGGGACACCGAGGCACCCGGCAGAGCCAGGGCTGACTCTGCAGCAGGTTTTGGTTAAGAAGGGAAACTGAGGCCGGGAAAGGTGATGTGCCGTGCCCTGGGGACACAGAACGAGGCAGAGGTGACTCTCAGGTGTAGAAGCTCCTTCTCCGTTCCTGGGTGGGGATGAAGCTGCCCATACTGGTGAGCAAAGCGACATTGGCCACCCCGTGGGTGCCTGGCACTGCTCTGCCACTGGCATGTAAGGAAAGTGACTTTGTAAATGAGCTTGGGATGAAAATGAGTACAGGAGCCAGGACTCCTGGCTTCCCTTGCCGGCTTGGTTGGAAACAGCAGCCTCGGGCAAGTCTGGTGCCTCCCTACCTCAGTTTCCCCAAGCAGGAGAGGCTGTTTATCCATCGGGAGCTGGGAAACAGACAGGTTTGGGAGCAGGAGGGATGAAAGGTTGGAAGCTCAAAGCCAGGGGGGGCTGTTCCATGGGCTCCCATAGAGCGGCACAGCAGCGAGAGCCCGAGCAGTGGGCGATGGGTGGGGGGCTGCAGGGACCTCAGAACCATCATCCTGCTGGTTCCCCGTGTGCAGCCCCACTTCCCTCTCACCTACTTGCCTGGAGACCCCCATTCAGGCAGAAGGAGGGATGGGGTTAAACTTATTGCCCCACCCCGGTGCTGCCGCGCCCCTCGGCTGAGTCAGAGGGCCGGGGGTGCGTGTTCCTGTATCCCAGCTGAGGTGCCACGTCAGGGGGAGCGGGTGTAGGCCCGAAGGACACAGCTGCCTCCTCGCCGCGTCCTCTCACTGCTCCTCTCCTCCTTCTGATCTGCCTCATTATCTCCTGAGTCATCATCGCTCCCACCTCCGCTGCAGCCACCGCCGCCCGCAGCCGGCACCGCGCGGGGCTGGAGCTGCTGGAGAGGCGAGGGAAGCTGCGGGCTCCCGGGTGTGACCTCTCAGTCCCCAAAGCTGTCCCGGTGACCGGGGACGGGGAGCATCTTCCCTACACATCCTGCCGGACGCTCAGATGGACAGAGGGGAGAGATCCCTGGGCATGGTGCTTGTCTTGCGGTGATGTTTTTGGGCTGGCAGTCAAGCTCCGGTGTGCCAGGCAAGGCTGCAGGCTGCTTCCCAAGCCCTGCACGTTTCAGGAGCCGGGAATAGAGCTGGTCTGCTCGCTGCTGCCCAAATGGGTCCTGGTCCAGCTGCTGGCGTCGCTGAACACACGCTGGCGTGCTGCAGACCCTGGATTTGGCATGAGCAGGCTGTGGTGGATCCAGGATACGGCTGTGCTCCCCAGAGAGCCCGAGGGATGCGCGGAGATTTTGCCTCTGAAGGTGCTGGGATAAAGCAAGGCCAGGGCTGGCTCCATTTTGCTGCTGGGATGAGAGACACAGCTCCGAGCTGAGAGGAAATCTGAGGAAGTGCCTCTCTCCCCCTGTGGCACTTGGCAGCCTCTTCCCAGCGTTAATTCCTCTTGCTGCTACCAATTTGTGGCTTATTAATTCTCGTTTGAGCTCTCCTGGTTTTCTCTCGCAGCCGCTGCTCCACTCCTCGTGCTGCCTCTCCCTGGCAGCCCCAAGTGCCCACAGTGGAAGTGCTCTGGGGTGATCACAGCCCCCACGTCTCCTCTCGGCTGCGTGGGTGCAGCAGTTTAGGTCTCTTGTAAGGAGGTGGCTTCTTCCAGATCTGGGAATGTCTCCGTGGCTTGTCACCGGCTCGACATGACCGACGGCAGGATGAGCTGTGGTGGCTCAGAGCTAGGGTCTGTCTCACAGACCACTCTGGAAGTGCCCTGGGTTAACCTGTCCATCACCCACAGATTTCTGGAGATCTGGGCCTGGTGCACTTCCCCTATCCCTCTCTGCCTAGTGCTTTCCCTCCATGGCTAATAACTAGGTCAGGAGTCCTGGAGGCCAGGGAGCAGCAGCCGGGTGGGTGGTCATCTCCCATCTGCTTCCACTCCCTTTCTTCTTTTTCCTCCTGCCTTCTCAGCAGGAAGACCCTCCAGCACCCCCTCCTCTTCCTCAGGGCTGCAGAGAGGTGAGAGCTGCCGTGTCCATGGGCTCATCCAGACCTTTTTTCTTAACAGGAAGGTATTTTTAGGCAGTAAATGGGTTACGGCCCCACAGTTCAGCCATCAGCTATAGCCAATTGAGCCAGTGGCTGCGGAGAGCCTGTCCTGGTGGGAGCATCCCTTGGGTACAGACGTTCCTGGAGAGGGCTCCCCACACCCAGCACCAATGTGGTACTGGTGGGGCATCTCTGGGGTGGCAGTGGCCATGGCCGTGGCACTTGGGGAAGTGCTGGAGCTGCGCAGGAGTCACTGAATCTGTGCTGAAGGGAACAAGCAGCTGAGTGACAGCTACAAGAGCCCCCCCAGGGCCAGCCACACGCTGCCGGAGGGTCGGGAAATCAAAGGCTTGGGAGAGCTGATGTCTGCAGGCTCCAAGAAGAAAGGCTGCTCTCGGGAGGAAGGGCTGCAAAGGCCACCTGCTCACAGTGCCCTGTGCCAGCAAGGACCTGGGCGACATGGAAACAGCTCTGTCCCTTGAAGCACTTGGCCTCTGATGCCTCAGTTTCCTCCCAAGGGGGTCGAGTTGCAGCCTCCAGGGGTTGTGGGGGTCCCTCGGCAGCATCCGGTCATGCTGGCAATGCCTGGGAAGGCGTCGACATCTCGCTGGGAGCGCGGGTGCCTCCGAACAGGCACCCCTTGTGCGGCGGGGCTGGCGGGCGGCTCTGAGCCCCCGAGGGGAGCGGGGAACAAGGGCGGCTGTGTGTGCCCATGGCATCCCTGGCCCAGTGCCCCGACACGGATTCCCGACACGGGCAGTGCTTTCCGGGCTGCCGATGCTGGGCTGCACAGGGAGGGGTGCTGGCTACTATAGGGGGCTTGTTGTGGGGATGATTTTTCTTTTTTTTTCTCTTTTTTTTTTTTTTTTTTTTTTTTTTAATTTTATTAGCAGCCTTTGGGTGTCTTTTTGAGCAATTAATCTGGGTCATGACATTCGCTGAGCAGATCGGAGAGCCCGGGGCTCATTAGCACCCAGCCGAACGTCGCTGGAGAGATGCTCTCGGCAGCTCCGCGGCTCTGTCTGCTTATTATTCCGGGCGAGTCAGGGGCTGCGGCAGCTCAGAGTCCCCTCAGCAGAGACCCCACTGCGCTGCTGTGGGCAGGCGGGCAGTGCAGGGTGGCCAGGGTCCCCTCCTGCCGTGGCAGCGTGGCCGAAGCAGCCGGTGACGCTGTGCTGGCACTGGGGTCCCCGGTAAACAGCAGACAGCACCCTGCTGCAGGGCTCAAGGACTTTTGAGGGTCTCAGCCTCCCTGCTTCAGCTTTGGATTGACTTCATTCCCTCTCCATCAGGTGCTGGAGTCCTCAGAAGTGACCTGCGGCTGCTGCTGCGTTGGCACCAGGAGCGGTGCTTGGTCCTTTGTATGAGCTGGTGCTGCTCCATTCCCCACTCCTCGCTGGGGAAACTGAGGCAGGAGAACTCACCTGGTCCAAATCCACTTGCCCACCCTGCCTGTCCCTGCCAGCAAGGGAGGAACCATCTCTCCTTGGTCAGATCCACCCAGCTGCTGTAGGGATTTGGTCTGTGATTCCCCAGCCAGGAGTCACCTCCATCTCATAGACGCTTTTTCTGTAGCTATGGCCAGATTTTGCTTTGGGTTTCCACAATGCCCCATGGCCATGAGCTGCATCCAAGCTGCAAGCCCTGGCCTCAAACCCCGCCAGGGTTTTCACTCCAAGCCTCAAGCCTTCACTCCGTCCTGCTGCTGACCTCCTGCGCAGCCCAGACCCATCCACAGGCCCGGGGACCAGGAATGGTGAGGAAGCTCCCTGTGCCTGGCTGGCTGCAGCACAGCATATGTGCTGGGATCTGCTCCCTGCCTGCTGTTTATCCGCTTCCTTTGAGTTAACTTATGTTTCCATCGCTGCCCATCTGTCTCCTTCTCTTCCTCTCTCCACTCCTTCCGTGCTGGCAGGCGCCGGCAGAGTGCGGGGTCCTCATCCCCAGCAGCTCTGGGTGACCCTGGGGAGTGACAGACATTGTGCTTCTCTCCACCGCCTCTGTATCCCTGCAGGGCACTTTTTGGGGAGATCCGGGTTTGGACGCATCCAAGGCTGAGCTTTGGCAGTTCCCTCCATTCACCATTAAATCCGGTAGGAATTCTGTCTGGAGGATCCCCTCCATCCATTAAACCTAAAGCCGCTGGGGCTGTGTCGGTGATGGCAGCTCCCCCGCATCCTTCCATTCCCTGCCTTCCTCATCTCTCTTCACTCCCCAGGCTCGGCAACATCGCTCCCATCCATCCTGTGCAGAATTTGCTCTTCGGATGTCTGTGCCTTCCCAGCTTGTGGGAGGGAAGCCCAGCCGTGCTCCCACCCGGAGCCTGGCTATTAGGGATACCCAGGCTTCTTCGGGAAACACAAAGGCATCCAGAGCCGGAGCCAACATGCACCTGCTTTTCTTGCTGCTTCAGAAAGCCCTTGTGGCTGCTGCCTCCCACTTCTCCGGCTTTTATTTATAGTCTGTCTTCCTCGCGCTGGGGAATTTTTCTTCCTTTCATTCCCTCTCCCGGGCACAGCTGAGCTACTGAACTTGTAGTGCTGCGGAGAGGCTTGTCCCTCGGCTGGGCTGCATGGCCATGGAAAAGGGACTGGGGAAGAATCTGCATCCCCACAGGATCATCCCTGAGCCTCGTCACCATGCTCTTCATCAGCACTGGTCACTCCCGTGGGTGGTTGGAGGTGTTGTGTACGAGGTCACTGCTGGTGGCTATGACCCACATTTGGGGCTTTGTTCGGTGCTGTGGGCACGAGTGGCATTATCCTGGCTGTGGCACCAGGCCCTCGGGGCCCCTGCAAAGGACAGGCCCTGAGGAGGGACATCCCTCTGGCTGTGTGTGCTGCTTGTCACATTGGTTTGATGACACCAGCCACTTGCCTGCTGGGAACTGGGTTGAGATCCAGCAGACATCCACTGGCCCTTCAGGGAGATGCTGGGCAGAGATGGGGCTGGTATTTGTTCCTTTGCCAGTGCTTCCAAGGCCTGTCCCTTCCCCAGGGCACGGCAGGATGTCCCTGTGCCCAGGGATGTGCAGAGGAGCCCTCAACCTGGGGACACCAGCATCACCTTCGTGTGGCAGCACTGTCAGTGCCATAAGAAGCTTGGGGGCTGGCTGGGAGCAGTGCGCCAGCCAATGCTGTCCCATGTGGGACACTGCCAGCCTGCCATGTCCCACAGGGAAGCCACCAAGGGCTGCAGGATGGCACTGAAGGCCAGGCTCCACTCCTTTGTGCAAAAATACGATGCTTGCCATGGTCACCCTCTCTGTTCCTCCTGGGGAGGAGGTGGCCAGGGGACATGGCAGGGAGAAGAGAGGGAAGAGGGAGCTGGGGACTGAAATAACAGCCAAAAATTAAAAAATAAAACCCAATCACAAGGCGAGAGGCTCGCCATCTGCCGTGTGGGTGCCAGAGCAGGAGCCACCCGGCAGCCCTGCGCCGCTGCCGCAGCCTGGCTACCGCTGGTGCCAAGTGACTCAGCACCAGGAGGGGAGGATGCTTTGGGGATCCTCGAGGCTTGACCCCCTCACCCCAAAACGTGCCCTTGGGGGAAGGCTGGGGTGAAACGCCCAGCCCAAGGGCAGCTGCTGGCAGGAGCTTTGGTCAACTCATTGCTGCTGGGGTCAAATCCTTCACACTTTGGTGTTTCCTCAGGAAAGAGGAAAATCCAGGTGGAAGCAGAGACTCCTTTGTTCCACGGGAGCCACGTTTCCATGGCACCCAGTGGGGATGTGCTCCTCCACGGACCTGATGCTTCGTGGGGTCCAGCAGCGGGATGAGGGGAGCCCAGGGCGTCCCTCCACCACGGGCACGCCAAACCGGGGCACCCAACCAGGTGTGTCCGGGCAGAAGGTGCTGCCCAGGTGTCCCCACATGGGCACAGATGCAACAGATGACATCACGGGCAGAGGTGGCATCGCGTGACGTGTAAGCACCGAGTGCCGCCCCCGAGGTGTCGCCCCCGGGCCGCCGCCGCAGCCGAGGCTGTGCCAGCAGAGCTGTGTTCCCGGCTAACGCCGTATTCCCAGCTAACACCGTGTTCCCGGCTAACGCCGTATTCCCAGTTAACACCGTGTTCCCGGCTAATGTGGTGCCGGCGCGGGAGACAAAAGCAGGATTACTCACTGCCGGGGAGGAGCGACTCAGAGCATTACTCAGCCCCGCCAGCATCCCGCTCTATTCTTTGTGCATCAACCTGGGGGACCGGCGAGGAGGAGGAGGGCAGGGGATGGGGGACTCATTTTTCCTACGGAGCAGTGACGCCCACGCCTCTGCAGCCCCCGCCTTCCCCCGGTGTCACTAGGGCTGTGCCAATGCCGGTGCATCCGGTTCTCCACGTGCCGCTTCCTCAGGGATAATTGGAGACGATTGATCCAAGGAGATGGAGGAGGCTCATGTGGCCGTGGGTCGTGACCTCCTGCACTCCTCTCCCCTGCCCCAGGAATATCCTCGTGTCTCACAAAGGATGTCCCCAAGCCCCCAGATGTGGAGCACAGCTGGGGCTGGGGGGTTTGCTGGAGTGTGGTGGACCCGGGCACAGCTCCATGCAGGCGCTGACATCATGCCGGTGTGGAATGTTCTGGTGTGGAATTTTCTGGTGGGCCAGGGGCACACATTGCCCCGCTGCTGGAGGGTGGGATAGTGAACACATTGCCCCGCTGCTGGAGGGGGCTTACTCTGATGATTTTTGAAGGAGCTTTTGATGAGATTGATGCTGGGATGGATGGATGGATGGATGGATGGATGGATGGATGGATGGATGGATGGATGGATGGATGGATGGATGGATGGAGGCAGTAATGGAAGAGCACTGGAGAGGAGAGGCCGGGGTGAGGGATGAGCCGCTGGCACATTTGTAGCCACGGATGCTGCTTCTTAATGGAGGAAAATAATCAATGTAGGCTGAAGGGGGAAAGAGGATTTTAAGTGGGGGACAACATCCCAGCCCTGGGTTGGGAACATCGGCATTTCCATGGATGTGGGGAATGAAGGGGGACAGAGTTCCCAAAGGCATGCCCATGAACAGGAGCAGAATGTGGGGTGGGGAAGGATTCAGGAGCAGCAACAGCCCTGATGGGAAGCACCCGGAGCCTCCCAAACCCGGGGGAACCACAGCTGCAGAGCATTAAGCTTTAAACATGGGAGGGGAATTCCTTCCAGCCTTCCAGCTTCTCTGCCCTGGCTCCTGCTCGTTTTGGTGAACCGGTGGCTCTCAGGTACTGGTAGCATGCCTAGGCTGCGTGACGGGGATGTCCCATGGTTGTGATGGTCGCGAGAGGATGTCCCCTCCCCTGGGAAACCATCCTTGGTGTGTGCATTAGGACAGGGAGAGTTGGCAGAGTCCTTCCCCCAGCAGGACCTGGATTTCGGTGTGAGGTGGTTCAGGTGTGGATTCTGCTTTGAGCTCCAGGGAATGTCGCTTGCAGGGCACGGAGTGGCTGCTGTGGTCTGTTAGGGGAATCTTGCTTCTCCATGGCTTTGTTATGGGCAGGAAAACATGCTGGTGTTGCTCAGTACACAGGGAAATTGCTTCTTGCTCAGTTCCCAGACACAAAGAGTAATTTTGGGCTGGACCAGACCTTTTCTGGCTGGTTCAGCTTTGCAGCTCCTGCTCATGGGTGCCCGCAGGCTCTGTGCAGTGCCCTGGCAGCCGTGTGTGTCTCCACGTGGCTTTGCAGGCACTAATGAACATCCCCCGTGCTGTGCTCCCTGCTCCCGGGGAGGAAAACCTCGTTGTCCAGGGAGATGGATGCGGTGGCGTGTTCCCAGATACCCCGTGGCAGAGTCAGGCACTGGGTCTGGATGCCTGGGTTACAGGGGTGCCTGGGGAGATGCTTTTGTTCCAAAATCCGTGGTGAATTTAGGGGATTCGAGTCCCACCACCCCGCTGCAGCACCCCTGGGGGTTTCCTTATTCTCTGCATCCCTCATGTTGCTCCTGTAAATGCACCCTCAAGCCTCTACAAAGCAATTAAAACTGCAGCTACCCATAAAAATTAATTGTGCCTTGTAATGCTGCTCTCTGGCCAATGAGCTTGTCCCCACCTGACCCTGGCGGGGGGACCCCATCCCTATTGGAGCCCCTCCGAGGGGGGGACTGGGTACCTCTGCATGTGGTTGCCCCAGCAACTGTCAGGCTCATGCAGCATCCATCACACCCAACATTTGGGAGCTGTTACCGTGCCTTGGGCGCAGCGGTGATGGAACGGTGCTGGGGGATAAGCGTCACCCGCCTCACCTCGCTCTTTATCTTGCCGTGGTCATAAATATCCACCGGCTCCTGCGTGTCCCCCTGCTCTAATCCCCTCCCGGTGCTGCTCACGGCAAGAGTTACCCATGAGCAGAGACCTGTGTCCGTAGAAGGCTTGGCAGAAAACCAATTAGGAGTTTCCAAAGCGCGGTGTCGTTAATTGCCTCTATCCTCACAAATTAATAAAGCGCCGAGGCCATTGTTTGACTCTGCCTGTGCATGCGTGGCCTCAGGTGCAGCCCAGGAATGTTGGAGGGAGTCTGAGGGATGGGAAGTGGTGTGGCAGTGATGGGTAGAGGGGAAATGTGAGTTGTGGAGCCAAGAACATGGCTTATGGGTACCTGACTTCTCTTCCTGCTCCTTGCCCAGCCTGTCCTCACAGGGCAGAAAGTGCTCTGAAAACTACCCCAGCTCTTTCCTCCATCCAGGATGATTTTTTCCCCTGCCTTTATCCTGCTTTCCCTATCCCCTGACATCTAACCTGGCTTGTGTTGGGGGATTCCTGCTCATTTTCTGAGCCTGCACCATCCTTGATCTGTTGCTTTACATCATTTAAGGACTTCATTTTACAGGCAAAAATATATTAAAATAGGGTTGACTTTTTTACTAAGCAGGTTCTGAGGGTCGGAACTGTAAGTGGGGGGAGCTGCCGATGTCTGGGGTTGGGCTGGTTTGTCCCAGGAATGCCTGGTTCTCCTTAATTAATTCATAAGGCCTTCTCTCATGTTTTTACACAAAACACCACGGTTTTGGCTCACAGCATCCCTCCCGAAGGGAAGCCCAGCGTGGGGCTGTGGAAGACACCCGCCCATCTTGGAGTGATGTCCTCATCCAAGGTTCTGCAGGGGAAGCCTGGGATAAGCATGAATCAGCCATTCTCTGAGCATAAAGCAGAGCGAGCTCCAGCATCCCCCCTGGGGGCTGCCTGGGATGGCTCCCTGCCTGCTGCAGGCAGCTTTCCTGCAGGGAATGCATAATTTCCTTGGACCCCCTCAGGCAACCAGCTGGGAATCTCCAGATTCCCCAGCTTCAATGACAGTGTGGGGAATTTGGGAGCAGCGTCTCCTGCCCCATCTCAGTGATGAAAGGCAGGTGACAGTCATGGATGTTTTGGGGGAGGAAAACATGCAGGGCAGTGCTGCTGCAGGGAGGGGATTGCTCTGCCTGCCCTGTTCCCAAAGGATGCTCGGGCTCTGTGAGGTTTTCCCAGCTGACCATATGTTGGTCCTTTCCCTGCCATGGCCTGATCCCTGATCCCAGGGATCAGAAATGTGCTGGGGGATCCCTGCAGGTGTTTTCCTGCATCCTTGGCTTTAGGTTGCAGGGATGCTCTGGCTGTGCCTGGAGCTGATCTCCTTGTCAGTGCCTCAAAGGAGGCTCATGTATCCAAATGCTTTCACATCTCGGTGAGGCTTTGAGGAGCTGGGCCTCTGCACTTGTTCCCAGAAAAATAAATAAATAAATAACATCATCTGCTGGGATTTTCTTGCTCCTGTTTTGCTGGTGAGGAGTCAGGCCCGGGTGGGAGAGGGAAAAGCGGATGGCGGTGGGGAAATGAGCACATGGGGATGGGGTGATCAGAGGAGGGCTCCTGCCATCTGGGCATCCCTTGGTGAGATCCCAGGAGGGGATGGAGCGATGCCCCTGCAGAGGCTCTGCTGCCTCACAAAGCCTCGTGCAAGGCCACCGTGTCCTTGTCAGCGAGAGTGACGCAGGTACGTGTGGCTGCTGCTCCCGGCTGCTCTCCCCGTGCCTCCGAGCCCTGTGTCACCTTCCCCGCCGCAGTGCCGGGAGCCACGGCCGTGCAGCCGCCGAGCAGTGACCGGAGCGGGGCCAGGGGAGCCGCAGCACAGCAGGGAACCGGCATTTATTTGCTGCGACAGCTTTGCAACAGATTCCTTGGCGGAGCTGACTGCAAACTGCAATCCTAAACTGTCGGACGGCTCCTTTTTCCAGCCTGGGAGTGTGAGAAACAAATTTGTTTGGGTTATAAAAACATATTAAAAAGCAACACATTTTGTTTTGCAATATACATAGTTCTTCATGCCAATTTTTTTTTTTTTTTTTTTTAATGACTGCCATTCTAATCCCTTCCAGACAAAGACGTTTCTTAATAACTTTTTTGTGGAGGTAATTGCTGGCGAGCCATTTCAGAGTGGCAGGCAGGGAGCTGTGGGTTGCACAGCTGCAAGTGATGGCTGCGCATTGCTCAGGTATGGAGGGAGGAAGGATCAAAAAAAAGCTCTTGGGTGTCTCTAGCTTTGAAAACGTTCCATACCTGGTGATGCCTGACACCAGGATGTCTGGAACAACACAGCAAAGTGCCTTTTTGCTCATCGTATGTGCCCAGATGGTTGGCATCTCGATGCGCATGTGCTCGATGTCTGTAGCTCTCCAATGGTTCACTGGCTGGCTCTTCCCAGATCCTGGCCTTGGAGTCTCTGGCATTGAGGAGCATCTTATCAGTACCAGCAGTTTCCCCTACCCCTGGAGCAGGGGATAGCAACCTCTTCTTTGGCATCTGGATAATGCTCAGGTCCTCCAGCAATGGCTTTCCCTGCTAGGAACAGTGTGTTAGGGATCCCTGGGAGCTGCAGGTGGATTTGGATCCCAAATCACTTGGGCTGCATCACCTCCTCATCCTTTGGCTGATGATTTTTATCCATCTTGGGGTCTCTCCAAATCTCCTCTGTGAATGAGTGGGGTCAGATTTATTTTTCCAAGTCGGTGTCAGCTGCTCTTCAAATCAAGGCAAATGCCTGTGGGTTATTGTTTTTAAAAGTGGCCCTGTTTGATTTGTAATTAAGATGCTCCATTTAATTAGGCAAATACTAAAGAACCTTCAGAAACATGACTATTTTTCTATATTTACTCCCCATGTGTTTTTCTTAGTGACTGGAGTTCCAATTAAAACAACCTTCCCTATTAAACTGTTGGCTCTTAAAGCCAGCAACTAAAAATACAGCAAGACCATGGAGCTCCCCTCCCTACCCCCACATCTTTACCTTGGACTGGTGCCTCTGCATTGCTTTGCTGCCCGTGAGCTTCTTGAGGCGCTCACTGGAGCTGGTGGTACTTGACTTTGGCTTTGCTCCATCGTTTCTCCTACCTTGTGCTAAAAACTTGCTGCCTTTGGGCAGAAATATGCCCAGAGCAGCCCGATTAGGATGGAGGGATGGGTTACTATGGGGATGGGGAGGGATGTTGCAGCAGGTTTTCTCCCACCCCATTAATCTGGGGAGCGTTTGGAGGTGGTTTCGTCCCAAAAAGCCCTTCTTGACGCGCCTCCAGCTCGGAGCTGATGCTTGCTGTGGCGGGGCTGGGGGGGAACAGCTTGCTTTCCCTCCAAACACGTCTGTGCCATCCATGCGTTTGCAGTATAGGAACAATAGCTGGCCTGCCAAGCTAAACACGAGCTGTTCCCAAAGTTATTGGCATTTTGCTTTTTGCCAAGGGTCTGGAGAGGAGGCGGGTAGCAGCCAGCAGCTCTGAGCTGCAGCTTGGTGTTGGGAGAGGGGCTGTGGAGGAAACCCCTTCCGAGCACTCAGGCTGCGACAACATCAGCAGCTTTGGCTTTGTGCTTGTGCTGGGGGAAACTGAGGCACAGGCCCTTGGTTTCTGGGCACCCCCAGGGCCACCTCCCTGCCCTGCTTTGGCCCAGCTGCCGAGCTCACCCCCCAGGCACTGCGCCTGCTCCCAGCTCTGTTTAACGGGGAGGTAATTTCCCAGAGGTGCCTGAAGTTGCCTTTAATGCGAGCTGTCAAAATGATGTACAACTGTGCCGGGCTGCCTCGCTCCCCCTGCCTCTCCAGTGACAATTTTGTCAGAGATCCTTTTCGAGATGCTGTTTTGATGGGGTGCTAATGGCTCCTTCCTCATCAGGCACTCGCGATGTCCCTGAACGTGCGGAGTGGAAGCTGTTTCTTTCCGTGATAATTAAGAAAAATGGTAATAACAGGTTTAAAGGAGAGCAGCTGGGGGTCAGTGCTGCTGGCTTTGTTGGCAGCTCAGTGATTTTCACAGCCTGCAAAGGTCAGAGGTAACGTCTCTTCCGTGGGTTGGGATAAACCAGGTTTTTGGGAGCCTTTGGCATCACATGCTGAACCTCCATGCGTTTGCTGGGGACACAGGGATGGGGCAGACCCCAGAAATAGGGAGCTGGCTCAGCTCATCTTAATAACACGAGAGGTTAAAAATAAAAATCAATAAATACCAGATTATCGAGATGGGATTAATATCAATTTTAAACACCCCCCAACATTAATAATGACCCAGTGAAGCCCAGCTAATGAGATTGGGAGCCGCAGCAATCAAGGCAGAGGATTAGAGATGATCAGAATAAATCCCAAATGATGAGGGACGTTGCCAAAGTCTATCCTTGGAAGACCCCACTGGCATGGACCTGATCCTGGGGGATGCTTGGGACGGACCTTGCTCTGGCCCAAGGCTGGCTGATCTGACCTGGATGTGGGTTTGGGCACCAGCTGCAGCACTTGGTGCCTACTTGGGTGTTGTCACCCAAAATCCTGTGACGCCTCACTTTAGCACACCATGATCAAAGGCCGCCTGTCTGACAGCATCCAGTGGGTTCCCACCTCCACCACTGATGCCTCAGACTCCAAGCCCAGATCAGCACACTGGGACACTTGGACATTGCCTCAAACCAGTTTGCCCATAGCTCTTGGATAGCCCCAACCATCTTCTCCCACAGCCACCCATGGTATCCAGCTGTGCTTTCCCTTCCCAGTTCCCAGCTTAATCCCCATGCATGTTTTTAATGCCTCTGCATGTCTTTAAGCTCCTCTATACCCAGAAGCCAAATGCTCCTTGTAGGATTCAGATGTCTCCCCTGTGGATTAGATGGGATGGCTGCAAATTCCTTGTAATTTGCTCACGCGGGGTCTATTATCTGCTCCTGGGAGGCACGGGAGGAGGGGGCTCAGGGGTGGCCCCCCTCTGTTTCCCATCTGTGTAATGCTGGGCTAGGGGGGATTTTAGCTAGTGATCCCTTGTCGGGGCTCTGATTCTATTATTCCCCACTACAGCCTTGCTGGTGACTACTGGGCAGCACTGGCATTTGTTCCTCGTGTGGTGTGATGGAGGATGGCCCATCCCTGGCCCTCCCTGTTCCATGCAGGGCTGGACCACAGCATTCCCATCCCAATCAGAGCTGGACCAGAGCATTCCCATCCCATTCAGGGCTGGACCAGAGCAACCTTGTCCTGTTCAGGGCTGGACCAGAGCATTCCCATCCCATTCAGGGCTGGACCAGAGTATCCTTGTCCTGTTCAGGGCTGGACCAGAGCATCGCCATCCTGTTCAGGGCTGGACCATGGCCTCCTTGTCCTGTTCAGGGCTGGACCAGAGCATCGCCATCCCGTTCAGGGCTGGACCATGGCCTCCTTGTCCTGTTCAGGGCTGGACCAGAGCATCCCCATCCCATTCAGGGTTGGACCAGAGCATCCTTGTCCTGTTTGGGGCTGGACCAGAGCATCCCCAACCCACACAGGGCTGGTCCATAGCCTCCTTTCCCCATTCAAGGCTGGACCACAGCATCCCAATCCCATGCAGGGCTGCCCCAATGAACTTTCCTCCTTCCCAGGTTAGCTGGTTCATCAGCTGCCTGTGCTATTAAATATTGCTGCTGCTTAATTCAGGTGGCTGGGATGCAGGGATGCAGACTGGATTTGCTGATTCAGCAGGTTAAGGGAAAATCCTTTCTTTTATGGGAAGAGTGGAAGCTGGGCAGAAGCAGGGAAGTTTTTGGGAGGGAAGTCCTTTCCTGCCAGGGATTTCTGGCTGATCAGGGCTGTGTGTGCCAGGAGTCAGATCCCTGCTGTCTTGTTGTCGGCTGGCTTGTGTCCAGTGACTGGAGAACAAGAGAGTCGATGCTTTCATGTCCTTGAAGGTGTTTGCCCTCTCCTTATGGATGTAGGGGTGGAGAACATCAAGTGAGGACATCCCTGCGCATCCCCCATCTCGCCATGAGCGGTGGCATCCCCCCCGCGAGGCTGCCGCCGCCTTCCCGGGGCGGGGAGCCCGGATTTGTCTTTCTAATGCCTCAGTCAATGGCATCGATTGGGCTGGAGCAAAGGATCGATCGTAATTTGGTCGGAGGGCCCCGGCGCCGGGTGCGAGAGGAGTAATTAGAGCAGCAGAGGCTGCGCGGGCCGGCTGCCGGGAGGTTGGGGCGGCCGCCGGAGCCCATCGCCTGGGGAGGGAGGGGAGGACGAGGGGCTCCCGCTCCTCCTGCAGCTGGGATACCCTTCCTGGCACCCAACCACCCCCACCACCTCCAGGCTGGCAGGAACAGCGGGGTTTACGCTGCAAAGGGATGCATGCTGAAGCTGGGTGTTTTCCAAACGTGCTTTCCCTCTCCACTAGAGCAGTGTTTGCAGCCCCAGAGAGCAATTTTTTCCCAGGCTGGGCGGAGGTTGGGTGCTGGGAGGTGCCTGCAAGGAAGGGAACCCACTACACTCCCCAAGAAGAGAGTGATGGGGGATACAGGTGGGGGAAAACGGTAGACATTTCGCTACAGCCCAAGGAAACAGCACCAGAGCCCTGAGCTGGGCTGCAATGCTGAAGCTTTCCCGGCTCTCCCTTGCCCTTCCAGCCTGCAACTCGCTGGCAAATCCCACCCACACGGCTGGAGCCTGCTGCTTTCCCCAGCCCTGCCTTCGCAGGGGGCTGCGCTGAAAGAGACTTTCTCCTCTTCCCCAGCAAGAATTATGGACCATCTGGATTTCAAAGGCAGCTGCTTTATTTGGAAGCTGTTCTTTGCAGTGGGAAAGGAGGGGGCCCGTGCCTGACAGACACCCCCAGCTTTGTCCTCCCGTGCTGGCCATGGGATGCTGGGGAACCACATCCCAGCCGGGCCCTGGGGAATGTCTGCACGCAGCTGGGCTTGGTAGCATCCTGGGGGTGGTTTCCAGAGTTGGGTGGGTGGAAGGAAAGGGAGAGGAGGATGTAAACTTGGGGAAAAGGTCAGGCATACTATAAATAAGTGGCATCCAGGGAAAAAAAATGTCAGTGTGAGGCAGTAGCGACACACCAGTGCCTGAGATAGGGAGGGAAATGCTGTTTGGGGGATCAAATCCATGGGAATCAGGGCTGGGATGACAGGGGAGGGGGTTCTCCCTGAATTTGGTGGGTCAAAGTGCGGCTGTCTTGCTGCCCAAGTTGTAATTGGGGATGCTCCTGCAGCCAGATGGGATTGGGGCACACATCAGTCACAAGTCTCCCAGGCTCTCCGTGCTTGGAAAGTTGTCCTGCTGCTGTCTGACAGGGAAAACAGACTGGAGCTGAGGCATTCCAGCTGCTCCACTCCCAGGACCATCCTCAGTGAAGGTAGGCAGATGAGGGAGAGCTTTTCATGGTCCTTCTGCCCGAACTGGGAGCTTGTGGGTCAGGAGGATGTTGCAGGAGTGGGTGAGCACCCCAGAGAGAGGTTTACTTTTTGGGATGGGGGAGCATGAGCAAAGTGCTGTGCTGCCCATGCCCACAGCCTCCTTCAGGGCATTCCCTGGAGCTGTGCCGGCCTGCCAGGGACCGAGGCGTGTTCCTAGGGACTGATTGCACATTTGTCCCCAAAGTGGTCTGACTCGCTGCCGAGTCATCTTCCCGCAGCCCTGTGAATGCAGGCCTGATTGCTGCCTGGCAGGGAGGGAGCCTGGGGAGGGGGAAGCTGACTGGGAGCCAAGCCCAGCTGCGGGAAGCGATGCCGACAGCCTCTGCTCCCGGGCCGGGCTGGCTCGCCGGGCCGGTTTCAGCGGCAGCTGAGCACTGGCCAACTCGTCTTGCTGGTTTGTGCCCATCTCGATTGAAGGGATGGTTTGGGGAGCTGTGTGCCCTAGTGGTGCAGGACTCCCACATCTCCAGGAGAGCCCTGCAGGGTTGTTACCTCTTCCTGCGTCCCCTGGAAGTGCCATGGCAGCATGGTGACCTGGGGGGACCCTGGACCTGCAAGCAAATGTCACTCTGCAACTTCTGGATGGGGATTTCCCCCCCATGCCTGGCTGCAGCGTCACCTGCTCCCTGCATCTTCATCCTGGGTCTCTCCTGATCCAGGGAGGGTTTGGGGATGTTGTGGTGATGCTCTGAGCTCAGGAGTCTTCAAGATGCCTGTCCTGAGCACACCACCTCCTTCAGCTCTTCATTGTGGTGTCTGGGCTGTGGCTGGAGGGGAACCATGGAACGGCCAGGGCTTCTTTCCACTGCGCCTGTCCTCTGGGGCGGGAGCAGACAGCTTGCAGGGCTGTGGCCTCGGGCAATCTTGTTACAGGTTGTCAGGCTGTTGTTGGCGGGAGGTGAGGATTTGCCCACCTGCTGTGGGGCACGGAGCAGCAGGAGGGAGGCTGGGGCTGGAGGGACACGGGGTGTTCCCTGAGAAGTCGAATTCTGCTTCCCCCATCCATGATGTGCACCGGTTTTGGGGTATACTTGGTATAGCCACGGGGAAAGTGACCCAGCAGAGGATGGTCTCTGGTTGTTGAGTCCTCGGGGGCCACCCTGAGTCCCCCACCCGAGATGATCCCTTTGAGGGAAGACAAGAGCAGTAACTGGCGCAGCTTGAGCAGGGAGGTGCGAGCCTGCAGGCCCTGCAGCCATCATCTTCTCGCCTTGAACAAAGGCGGCTCTGAGCCTCCCCTGCCTCTTGGCACTGCATAAGAGATCCCTTCTCTCCGGCGGATAAAGCCTTTTCCAAGCCTGCCCCCCCCTCCTCGGGAGGGCTGCAATGCTCTGCACTGCCCTGGGTCAGCCCAGGCAGGTGCCTGTGCCCTTCTGGGGTGCTGTGGGGTCCAGCCGTGCAGGGGACCCCGACAGGCTTGTCCCCTCCCGCAGCAGGGCCAGCAGACGCTGGTGGGATTTTGGGGGGGCAGTGCTTGGATTGCAGAGGGTCCTGCATCCCGGTGCTCCCTGCCTCACACCGACAAGGCTCCTGGGGAGCAGGGCTCGGGGATGTGCTGTGTGCAGGGGGGTGATGAGCAGCCCCCGCAGTTAGGGTGGTACCGGGCTGGGGTGGGCTCTGGCCGCGGACAGCGGGGAGCCCAGCCCGGCCGGCAGCAGCAGAGAACAGGGAAAGGAGCAGAGCTCCTGAGCTGGCAATTACGGACGAGGTTGATGCCACATGATCCGGGGACGTCAGCAGAGTGTGTCACAGCTGATGACACGCTGCATGTGCAGGGGCTGGAAAGGATGCCAGGGCGAGAGGTTGGAGCAGTGGGACACGGCGTGTGCCCCACAGTGCTGAGCCAGCCTGGCCGCCCGACTTTCACTGACTCACGTCTCCTCCCCAGCCTGCCAGGGCACCTCTGCGGTGGCTCAGCCTGTCCCACTCCCTCCTGGAGTTCAGCTGTCTGGCATGGCCTGATCTCCGTGCCTCAGTTTCCCCCCGGTGCAGGGCTGTTAGGAGCTGAGCAGCTGCCACGGATCAGCTCCCCGCCAGCGAGGAGAGCGGCACGTTCCTGGCTTTTCGGGGATGTTCTCGGGGAAGCCAAGGCAGAGTGTGGTTACTCATGGCGATGACAGTGCCGATGACAAGTCCCGCAGCCCCCAGGAGCACGTGCTGTGCCTGTACCCGCGCAGGGAGGTGTGTTCCCAGTGCCAGAGAGCCCCAGTGAGTAATGGGGTGGGCGGCAGTGCTGGGGTGCCGCGGGGGGCGGGAACGGCAGCAGAGAACACTCTGTCATCCTCTAAGGATGGAGGGACGACCCCCACCAGCCCCAGGAGTGCTGAGGGGGATGTGTCCCCCCCATGGGGGGCTGCAACACCGGTGTGGGGACAACCTGCCTTGTGTGGATGGGGAGGCATGTCCCTGGCGAGGTTGGTGGTGTCTTGCTGCCTCTTGCTTGGGGCAGCAAATGCCAGCTCACAGTGGCTGCCGCGGGTCTGGGCACTCCCACCCCACCTTGGCAATATCTGCCCCAGCCAAGATCTCACAGAGCAGAACAACAAGGGTTTTCCTGGCTGGCGTTAGGACAGGGATGCTCCACGCCGTGGAAAGACGTATTTTGGCTGGAGAAGCAGGTGATGAGATAAGGATGGGGTATCGCGTTACCACAGTCGGATCTTTCTTTGAGGTTAATAAGACAAGACAGACAATCGCTGCTGCTTGATCCAGGGAGTGCTGTGTGAGTGAGTCTATTAGTGGGCTGATGAGTAATTAGCTACGTTGGAGACCTGCTAACGGGAGGAAAAAGTTGTTACCGTGACTCAACTGACCCCTCTTCACACAAGTTTAGTGTGTCTTTTCTGAAATACCACAGGTGGATTATTCCACGACTTGGATGTGCAGCCAAGGCAGGCATGGCAGGATATTCCTTCTCGTTTGCCAGCTGGAGTCACGCTCGGTGATGAGCCACCGGCGAGGGGAGAGGGGACGAGGAGGGAACGAGCCTAACCCCAGCTGGGCGTGAGCCGAGCCCATCTGCCTGCTCGTCCTCCAAGGGGCTTTGTTTTGGTGTTTCCAAAGAGCTCGCTGTGCACGCAGCGATGCTGCAGGCTGGCTCAGCACTTCCACGCTCAGCTCCCGAGTTTTCAGCGCTCTTGCGGGCCCCTGCCCTGCCGCTCTTCCTCACTGAGGTGGCAGGGATGGGGTGGGCTCTCCTGGTCCCCGTGCAGAGAGGGGAGGAGGTGACAGCTGGGCCATGTGGGATGCTGTGAGACACCAAGTCCCACTTTCGGAATGTGGGCCGTTCCCTCCGAAGTGCAGGAGGCAGCTCTCCCGGGAGATCAGGTGTTGTGAGACTCGTGACTCCACCATGCAAATGCTGGAGGCTGTGAATAATCATGTACTTGTGCAGGGAGACTCAGCCCCGCGTAGGTTGGAGCATCCCTCGGCCAGGTGGGAAGCAGCTGGGTCCAGATTCCTGCTCTCCCGGCCTGGTCACCAGCAGTGAGCAGTTAGAGGGAAAGAGGCAGGAATCCATACCCTAAAAAGTCCCGTTTTCAGGTCAGCCCCTCTCCAGTGTCAAGTATTTTTGCTGCCCCACATGAAGTCTGTTTCAAAACCTCGCTGCTCTGAGTGCTGGAATTCCATGGATTTCCAGCCTGAGTTGTAGCTCATTCCAACTTTTTTTTGTGCCACTTCTCAAACCAAAACCTCTGTCCCTGATCCTGAGAGCCAGGTGCCAGGGAGATGGCAGCAGGGCTCAGCCAGGGCTGCGTCTCTCCCAGATGAATGTGTGTGATGGAGAGAGCTGCATCCCCCAGGTCTCTGGTGCTAATCTGAGAACTCCTGCCTCATCTGTCAGAGTTGTTTTCTATAAAAAAAAACCCGACATTTTTATCCCTCTTGTTAAACAGAGCAGTGATTTTATCACTGGGCAGTTGTCAAGTGACTCAGCTGGGCATGGTAGGCTCTGGTGGCCGTGGCTGTGTGGAGGGCAAGGGCATCCCTGGGTCAGTAGCACAACACACAGGTATGGCTCAGGTCAGCAAAATGCTGCTGCCAGAGCTGCTCCAGCTGGGAAAGAGAAGGGCTCACCTGTGGGCTGGGAAGGGTGACCTTCACCCCATGGGAGCTGCAGTGCTGTGCCCCGTGGACATGGGGACAAGACATTTGTGTGGGTCTGGAGGCTATGTGGCTGATTTGGTTCCATCTCATCCCCTGGCAGCTCCTGCCTCAGCATGGAGGGCTGCTCACCTGCCTCCCATGTGCCGGGCAGGAGGTGGCCATTGCCAAGGTCTGTGGTGCTCCTTGCCTTGCCACTGATTCCTTCACCCGCTCCCAGCTCTGCCACCACAGGCTGACGTGCAAGTACAAGGAGTGCCCTACTCATGTAAATAAACCCAGCTATAAATAGAGAGGGAGAGAAGTGTGAAAACAGTGGGGAATGGATTTCATAAAACCAGCAAATTAGTCTGGAGAAACAAGGGTGTGAACTGACAGCCATGCTCCAACCCAAGCCCATATTTCCAGTTTCTTGAGGGATTTTGGTGGGGCCCCTGAGCTGGGCTCGGCTTGGGGATGAACACACTGGGATCAGGGCTGGATTCCCCCATCCACTATGGGCTCCTGATGCCTCCCGGCTTGGGCTGTGTTTCCATAGGTGCCACCCATGCCCTTAATTAATGTTTTTTCCTCTTTGAAATTGTGACAAAACTCAGGTAAAAAACACAAAGATGATCTGACTGGTGCCATGGACTCCAGCTAGGCCAGCACACACTGTCTGGCTGGGCGAGGGCAGATGGAGCTCTGCCAGCCTTGGGCTTGCTGTTTTGCAGGCATGGAGTGATGGCTGGGATTTTTTGGGTGCTTCGAAGGTGGCAGGACTGGTGTGGGGACAGCGCTGGCCAAGGGGCTCTGCCAAGCCGGACTTTTAGGAAACAGGAGAGCAGCTTTGGAGGGCAGAACTGCCCCAGCACAAGGGTCAGCCTCAGCTGTGCCAACCCCCCATACAGATCTGCAAGCTTTCACTTCAGGCCTCAGCACTGGGAGCTGAGTCAGGCTTTTATGAGGTCTTGGAATTTGCTAGGGAAGCAAACTGCCTGGGAGCTCGCATGAGCTGGGGCTGGGCTGGGGGATGCTCTTGCCTCCTGCCCAGGGCCAACATCTGATCCTCAGGGAATGTAATTCCAGGCAGAAAGTGTGGGATGTTTCTCCCACATCCTCTGCAAGAGTTGGGGTTTTTTTTTGCTTCTTTCCTGAACGTGCATTGGAAGAGGTGGGAAGACCAGCAGCTGCTCAGACCTTTTCCCAGATACTCTCCCGATGGGCAAAGGGGAGATGGTGAGTGTTAGGGACAAAACAATGTGTGCCCCTCTCTGTGCGAACCTGTCCTCTCCCAGGCTGGCTGTCATCTAGGGGAGGTTCAGTGGCCCATTTTCCATGGCTGGCATGCTCCTGGGGGAGCCAGCCTGGCTTTCTGCCCATCTGGCATCGCCAGGTCTTTGCAGGGAGGATGGGTGGGCTGAGACAGGGGACCACGGGGGCACTTGCTGTTTTCTGCCCATTTTCCATTGAAGTGGACCCCAATTCTCTCTTATCAAATGGGCTGTGCCCAGCAGGGGACAAAGGGGATAGGATGACATGGAGCTGTCACAGTGGGATAGTGGTGTGGAGCAGGAGCAGGGGAGGTGGCACAGGTGGTGCAGGGAGGCAGGAGGAGGTGACACAGCTGGTGCAAGGGTTGACAGTGACGATGAGCTGGTGCCAGGTGAACGTGACACTAAGTTGTAGTGGTGGCAAGGAGGTGACTGAGCAGTGCAAGGTCCTGGCAGAGGTGACAGCAGGCTGGTGCAGGGGGCAGGTGACATGTCTGTCCCAGGCTGGTGGGGCGATGACCCTGGACCTCTGCCAAGGCACAGATGGTGGCAGCTGTGTTACCCTGAGCTGATGTGCGGTACAAGGCTGCAGTGGCACCAAGCAGCTGGCAGGGAGGTGACCCTGAGGTGGTGCAGGGTGGCAGGGACAGATGGCACAGCTGTTGTGGAGCTGGTGCAGGGGGCAGCTGGCTCAGCCCGTGGTTGGGAGGTGACCCTGCCTAGTCACAAACTGTCATTGGCTTGTCAGGGAAGTCCTATGGCAGCAGGGGCAGGTGGCAGAGCTGGGGCCAGGGAAGTGACACTGCACCAGGGCAGGGGGGCACATCTAGGGGCAGGGAGGTGATGCTGAGCTGGTGGAGACACATCTGGAGAGAGGAAGGTGATGCTGCAATGAGGCAGAGCTGGGGCAGGGGCACACCTGTGGACAAGATGACACTGAGTTGGTGCAAAGGCACATCTGGAGACAACAAGGTGACACGGAGTGTGTTCAGTGACACACTTGGGGATAGGGAGGTGACACTGAGTTGGTGCAGGGGCACATCTGTGGATGGGGAGGTGGCACTGAGCTGGTGCAGGGGCACATCTGGGCACAGGGAGGTGACATGCTATGGGTGTAGGGGCCCATCTGTGGGTGGGGAGGTGACACTGATCTGGCGTGGTGACACTGATCTGGCTCTGTGACACACCTGGGGATGGGGAGGTGGCACAAAGCCGGTGCAGGGGCACATCTGGGCACAGGGAGGTGACACTGAAACAGTGTGGTGACACATCTGGGGATGGAGAGGTGACACTGAGTAGGTGCAGTGACATATCTGAGAACGGGGAGGTGGCACCGAGCCGGTGCAGGGGTACACCTGGACACAGAGAGGTAACACTGATCCGGTACAGGGCGCACGTGGACACAGGGAAGTGACACTGTACCGGTGCAGGGCACATCTGGAGATACGAAGATGACATTGTACTGGTGCAGGGCACATCTGGAGATAGGGAGGTGACACTGATCCGGTTCGGTGACACATCTGGACACGGGGAGGTGGCAGTGAGGCGGCGTGGGGGCAGAGCTGGACGCGGGGCGCTGCGGGTCCCGGCGGGTGTCCGTGCGGGGAGGTGACCGTCCGGCGGAGGTGACCGCGCCGCTCCCGGCAGTGCGCATGATACTGCGGCGCAGGGGCCCCGTGCGCGCCAACCCACCTTGAACCGGCCCGGGCCGCGGCGGCGGCCAATCACCGCCCACTCCGCCGGGGCGCGGCCAATGGGCGGCGGGCGGGGGCGGTGCCGAGCCGCTAAAGGGCGCAGGCTA
>VZRN01006074.1:284451-331032 GCA_013397935.1 Dasyornis broadbenti
GGCTGCGGCTTTGGGGGTGACTTTGCTCCCCACCCTCCCGCCCGGGAGAGGCTGCCCTCCTTCTCCCCCCACTGCAGACTGACTGCTGTACTGGGGTAAACTGAGGCACAGGGTTGTCCAAGGTCAGGAGGGAGACGGTAGCAAGGAATAACCCTGGTTTTACTGCTCTGGCTTCTTTTCCTTCAGCTGCCAGCCCTCTCCCAATCCTCCGAGCCATCCCTGCAGGTGGAGGGGAGCTGCCTGCCTCTGGTGCAGCACCGTTCCCCATGTCTGCCGCTGGTTCTACTCTGGGCACGGGGTTATCCCTGCATGCCGGTGGTCCCTACCTGGGATGAGACCCCGGAGCTGTGCCCTGGGTGTCACCGCACCCTGCCCATGGGGATGCGGTGGCTGTCGGCAGCAAGCAATGCCTGGCTGGCAGCCACCACCACTCCCCTCCCCGTGGCGTGGGGGACGCTGTCTCGGCGGGTACGGCTGGGCTGGGCAGGGGGCACATGCCAGGGTGATGCAGCCCCACCAATTCACAGCGCTGCTCGAGCCCCATGGGTCACATCTGTGCCATGCCACAGTCCCTTGCCCTCCTCGCCTGGCAGGTGGCTCCTTGGAGGCGGGGGTGTGTGTGTGTCAGGATGGGGCTGTCCTTTCAGGGAGATCGGAATGGAGCTGCCCTGTTTGGGGGTATGTAGCCCCTCTCACTGAGCCGTGGCCGTCAGCTGTCTGCCTGAACTGCGTGCTGCAGTGTGCTGAGGCAGTGTTTGCAGCAGCAGCTTGTACAGCGATGCTCTGCCGGGGAGAGGAGCAGAGCGGCGAGTTCAGCACCTGGGAACTTGGAAATACCCTGGAGCTGCTCGGATAGGGCACCGGAACTGGTGCCAGGGTGGGTTGGTGCTGGGAAGCCCCGGCACGGGGGTGCTATGTGTGTGGAGCAGCGTGTACGTGATGAATGGGCGCGCCGTGAGTAATGCGTGGGTGGGTGCCGGGGGAGGGGGTGCTGCAGGCCGGCGTGGCCCCCGCAGGGACAGGGAGCCCACGGGACTCGCCCCAGCTGCTGCAACCCCTTGGTCCCTGCACTGTCCCGTCTTCATGGGAGGTTGTCACCCCGTATTGCTTGGGGATAGGGCTTCAGAGGAGAGCTGGGGCTCACCGTGTGCCAGTGCCCTCGCCGGGGCTTTTCCTCTTGCCATGGTCTTCCTCCCACACCACTTCCTCCTTGCAGAGCAGAGAAGCAGCGGTGCTGGCCCTGGGCAGCCTTCTTGCCTGGCTCTCTGAGGGCTTTCTAGGCGTTAATCGGCTCAGAGAGGGAAGGAGGGTGCGTTATCCCCTCTTATGGCATGGGGGAGGAGAGCCAGGACGTGACCGCGCCGGGAGTGGGTGTCAGAGGAGGGATCCGGCCTCCTGGCATTCCCAGCAGTGCCGTCACGCCGAGGGGCTTTTCCTCCCTCTCCCACGAGTGTGACGCTGTGGCACCACGCAGTGAGTGGGGATGCTCGTGGATCCGGCAGGAGGGTTTGCGGAGCGAGGATTCGGCTATGCCAGCCCCAAGCGAGGGCTCCGTTGAAGAGGTTCCCTGGACACCACAGTGGGCAATGCTCCCGGTGCTGACCTTGGCTGGTTGGAGTGGCTCAGTGTGGCAGTGCCAGCGCTGCATCCCTCACTCGCTCCTGGCGCAGAGCTGTTGAGTTTTGCCTCTTTGGCCATGGAGGAGTCTGGACCGGGAGCCGCTGGATTTGGCACGTGTGGCTTTGGCCCCGCTCTCTTCTGGCAGGGGGATGGTTTGGCACCGGCAACAGCCAAGGACGTTGGCCTGGCTCCCATTTCCATCATTCCCTGGAGGTTTTCTGCTCCTCTGGACCTGTTGGATGGGAGCGCGCGCGGCAGGGAGGGACGTGAGCATCTCGGTCGATAACTTGGTGTGCCGGAGGGTTTCTGCGGTGATGCTTTGTCGGCTCAGTTGCCTTTTGGCTTGGAAGATGCAGCTTCGCTGGTGATGGGTGAACCCTGCAAGTTCTTCTCTGGAGCTGTGGCGAGGTGGGACAGCTCCCGTTCACCTCCAGTCCTCTGTCTTGGAGGCTGTGCCTTCATGCTGGAAGAGAAGCCCTGCAGATGGGCAAGCAGTGGGTCCAACCCCGTGCCATGCCGATGGAGGAGTCCTTCCTCTCCCTTTCCCTGCGGTAGGCATCTCCTGAGCTGGGAGCCCTGAACGACCAGCTGGCCTTTGGAAAAACAACTCCCTTCCTCCTGCTCCTCGATGGAGAGGCTGGCGTTGGTGGGAGGGCTGCCTGAGCCAGGAACAGCGTGATTCAGGAGCTGCTGGCGGGCAGCTCGGAGCGCTGCCTGCATCCCAGTTTCCTGTTGGAGGGCTGTGAAAGCACCGGGATGGTACCCGGTGCTCTGTGGGGAGGGCGATGCCAGCCTGCCCAGGGGTACTGGTGCGATGTGGGGCTGGGCTGAGGAAACAGCACACTGGCCGTGTTCTCCAGCTGCAGAAGATCTCCTCTGGGGTAGGTTTGGGCTCCAGTTCCCACCACAGCTGCTCGTTCAGCCGCGTGGTGCGCGGAGGGAGCTCACAGCGAGCGCACAGGTAGCTGCTGGTCGTTGCTGGGAGATGATGCCTCCCATGAGGCGGCTGCCGTGTGGCACCTGGGGATGCTCCTCACTGGGCTGGTGGCGATTAGAGGGGGAGGGCACAGGGTACCCCCAGGTAGGAGTAGGGCAACTTCAGGGAAGTAATTTTCTTACCTGCACCATCTCCTTGCCTCTCAGAGCTCCAACCTGTGCTCCCACGTGCTTGCTGAGCTGCTGCCCAGCCAGGCACATTCCCACCTGTGCCATTCCAGGGTGCAAGGACCTGCTGTGGGGCTGCTGTGGAGCAGCATCCCATGCATGCATTCCCCTTGGGGAATCCCCTTGGGATGCCAGGGCAGCTGCCTGCCTGCCTGCCTGGGGATGGTGATGGCGGTCCCATAGGACACCCCTCATGCCCGGGAATGGGGTTCTGAGTCCCAATCTTGCTGTGAATGGGGCACTGATCCACCCCTCAGAGCTGCTAATCCTTCTCCTCCCTGGCCCCGTGTGACCTTGAGGCATGTCACTTGACCTGCGCGTCGCCCTCCATCCATCTGGAAAATCGGGTTTAAAACACAGGAATCGCACTGAAAGCCCAGATGCTGCTTTCCAGCTGGGGGAGGGGGTGAGGGCTGTGCTCCCGGCCCCGGGCCTGCCCCCCACCAGGGGACAGGCAGATGCTTTTGCGGGGCACTGGGTACCCCAAGACAGGCAGGGGAGGCTGGGTTTGCAATGGGGGGTGCAATCCCCACTGAGATATTTGGGGGGCTGCAGAAGTGGGGGCAGGAGATCTCTCAGCACCCCACAGCCTGCCCTGGCAGCCAGGGTCGCTGCAGCACATTGTCCCTGTCCCCTAACCTGGGCTGCAATTGCTCCCCTCTTCATCCCGTGGTGATGGCTGCCTGCTCTCCTTCCCTGCTGGCCTCCATATGCCACGCTGGTGGCCTTGTCCTCAGAGATCCCTGCCATATCCCGCCTCCACCGATGTGAGCAGGATGTGTCACAGCACATCTCAGCTCAGCTCAGCAGAGAGCTCCCGTCCACAGGCTCCGGGCCTCGTGCCTGCTCCCTCAGCTGTCCCCATGGCGGGGACAGGGGTGGGGATGAGTGCCAGGGATATGGAGGCAGCCCTGGAAGTGGATAGTGGTGCCTCTGTTAGCAGGCTGCAAGGTGATAGTGGGTCAGGACAGGATCCCCTCGCTGCCCCAGGGCCTGGGTGTCCACTGGGCCGGGCAGGAAAGCCTTCCCATGTGTTAATTCCTTTGGAAACCGCTCTGCCATGGCCACGTCCTTCTCACGAAGCGCCTGCCGAAGGGCTTCTGCTTCAGCGCGTGCACCTGAGATGCTGGATGCCTTCAGCTTCACCGAGTCCTGTGGCACCTTCCTCCTCTGCCCTTGGGATCGGAGGAGCTGGAGGCCTAGATACAGGTGAGGGTCTCCCCATCCTTGGCATCACCATCCTGGGGAGCCCTGTGGTGGCACCGTCTCAGTGGCGGCAGCCTTCCCTCCTCTCCCTTTGGGATTCTGTTCAACTCCACCTCCGCATCTTGTATTCTTGCCTCCTGGCACGCGGCGTGCTTTTATTTTTCCTGGATCTGCTTGGATGACGAAGCCTGTTGATTACTTGTTTTTCTTTACGAGGCATCCCCCAGCTTCACGTGAGCTCCTGCACTGAGGCAGATTTGGGGTTTGCATCCCTGCTGCTGCTCCCTGATGTTGACCCTGTTTCCAAACCACAGGTTAAGCCTTGAAACCTCTCTGAACTTGGCTGAGAAAATCAAGTGGGTTTAAAAATACCCCATCTATTTGTGCTCTGTTTCTTCTGGCGTCTGCGAGTTGTTTTCAAGCGTTTCCCTACAAATGTGGGGGTGAGAAAACACTCTGAGTTGAGAGCTGCAGTCTCCATTGCTTGCTTTCTTCACGGCCTGGACTTGGAAGGAAAACCTGGTCAGGGTTGGGACCACAGGGCTGGTGGCTTGGGAAGTTGAGGAGACGCAAAGAAGGTTTGTGAGACATGTCCCCATTGCTTTCCTGGTGCTCTGGAAGTGGGGACAGGACGGCACGGGGCTGGTAGCGGGGCAGGTGGCAGCTGGGGAGAGCCGGGGGCCGGTTCTCCGCCATGGCTGCCAGTCGGCTGTGCGCTGGGGAGGTGATGCTCAGCCGTGCATGCAATTCCCCACCGGCCTTATGATCAGACACCGGCGCTGCGAGCTGCCGGGGATGACCTATTTTCCTACGCCCAGGCAGCCCTGGCCAGGCGTGGGTCCGGCAGAGTGGCTGGCTCATCCCCTCCCCAGGGACGTCACCCACTGCTCTGTCAGGGAGCCGGTCAGGGGATCCTGGCATAGTGTGACTCCCTGGCGCCCATCCCCACAGTGTCTGGGTGGCCTCTTGGGCAGCGAGCTTGCTCCATCTGGGCAAACATCAGCATTCCAGGCTCTGTTTTGTGGTGAGGTGCTGGAAACCAAGATTCTGGCTTGGTACCCTAGGAGCTGGAGCGCTGGGGCAGCTGTGGGGCTTAAGAAAGGGTTTGGGTGCTGCCCCTTCCATCTTCTCCTACGGGTGGATGGAGGATGTCACTTTGAAGGCGACGAGGTACTGGGGACCTGCTGGCAAGGCGGCCAGGGAAGTGCGTCCTTGGATGCTCTTGAGCAGCACGTGACAGCTGCTGTCCCTGATCAGCGCAGGAGGACATGGGGAGGGAGGGGGTTCCAGCCCTGCAGCACAGCCCCCCCTCACCCGTCCCCGGATGGGCACAGCGGGGTCAGGGTGGGTTCTCGCAGCTCAGCACCGGGGTGGCAGGGGAGGGCTGACACAGTCCCTGCTGACAGGGTGTGAACGGGAGCTCATCGGCGATGCAGCGCTAACGAGGGATGGAAAGGTGCAAGAGTGTTGTCGAGGCGGTGCAGAGCGTGTGCGGGGGTGTGCGTGCACAGTGCACGTGTGTGCTCAGCAATTCCCCCCACCCCAGTGGGGTCCAGGTGGATCCGCGGCTGTGCGGGACCCCCAGCTCTGCGGGACCGCCACAGAGGGGCTGGGTGCCTGCAGTGGGTGCTCCTTGCAGATGGCTCGCAGCTCTGCACCCCGGCTCACCTACCCTGTGCCACCAGCCAGCCCTCCCAGTTAACAGCCACCCGGGCCCAGTTTGCTGGTGGTGTGGGAGCTGAGGACGCCTGGGTGACCATTAGGCTGTGACCCTCTGCACCTTGTGCGTGCCATATGCGAGCCGTGGCCAGCTCTGCCTGCTGCCCTTCCTGCGGGGACACTCGGCTGGTGGGCCCGTGGGGTGGCACATCACGGGCCTCTCGCCGGTACGCGCTTGTGCCAGAGCCAAAAATAGCCGGTGATGCTCGGCTCCCGCGGCGGGGAAGCGGTGATGTCACTCGCCGCCAATCACCGGCGGCCCGGAGGAGCAGCGCGGAGGAGTGGGAACGTGCTTCCCCGAGCATCCCTCCCCGAGCATCCCCCCCGGAACAGGCAGCAGCCGCGTGTGCCAGGAAAATGGGGGGCCCTGCCTTGATTGGAAGGGCGATGTGGGTCTGAACCTAGTTTTGGGGACCCCCTGTTTGGCTTCCCCCCAGCCCTGGGTTTCCCTCGCTCTTCCTCTCTGAACGCCGTGCTGAGGATGCAGCTTTGCTGCTGCTGGCAGAGCAGGATGACGCCAGGCTGCAGCGAGCAGGGCGGCACAGCCGGGGTGGAGCAGCCTCAGAGCTGAGACCAAAGTCACCTGTAATTACCCAGCCGGGAGGAGCAGGGTGACAGACCCGACGCGCAGGTCGCAGACGGGTTTCAGGCTTGGGGCTCTCGGGGATGCCCGAGGACATGTGGGCTTGGCTGGAGTATTGCGGCTCCAGGGGCCCAGCCCACCCTGGTACCGGCGGGAGAGCTGCATCTGTGGGCTGGCACAGCAGAGCTGTGGTCAGTGGCCCCTGAACGCTCAGTGCCGTTCGCTGGAGGATGCAGGGGCACAAGCTAAAAGCAGCCTTTTCCCTGCCATAGCGATACCGGGTGGCCCAGATGGTGCTGCTGTGTGGGGAGCAGTGCTAGGCATGCTCTGTGCCCCCTTCTGCTGAGAGCAAGAGGTCCTCAAAACTCTCATGGGGTTGCTGGGCATCACCCTTGCCCTGGCACAGAGGTTGGGAAGCTGTCATGGAGCAGTGGGTGCTGATGGCCACTGTCTGACTCCTGTGGTAGCTCGGGGTGGCCTTGGAGCTGAGTAGAAGGGCTTGGGACCCCCTGTTGCTTTTGGGGCAAGGGAGACCCAGGGGCCACCCATGTTGGAGACAGGTGGCTGGGGATGGGCAGTGTGCCTCTGCTGTGGCTCTTCTGGGGGTCCTGGTCTGATGCTGGTGACCAGTAGTGGGATCAGCCACAGTTTCTTCCTTCACCCCCTCGCAGGTGCCCTCGGCTCGAGGGAGGAGCCCGAGTTTGTGACCGCTCGCGCTGGCGAGAGTGTGATCCTGCCATGCGACGTGATCCACCCGCTCACGGGACAGCCCCCTCCCTATGTCGTGGAGTGGTTCAAGTTTGGTGTCCCCATCCCCATCTTCATCAAGTTTGGGTTTTACCCTCCCCATGTCGACCCAGAGTATGCCGGTGAGTCTTGGGGGTGCAGGGGGATGAGGGGAGGGTGCCAGGTCCTGGCTGTGGCACAGCCCGGGATGCGCAGCTCCGCTTCATCCGTTCCTCCGTCGGAAACCACGCAGGCTCTGCCTCTCGTTGCTCGCTTTCCACCCAGTTGATTTTAATTAAGCAGCAGTGTTAGGAAGCCAGCTGGGCTGCGTGGGACGGGAGCAAGCGAGGCAGAGAAACCCAGGGTGATGCATGGTGGCGGTGGCTGCTGCTGCTGCTGCTACCGCTGCGCCCCAGAGCAGCTGTGAGCCCAGGGAGGGATCTGGAGGGACGGTGGGGATGGAGCCAGGGCCACGTGCCGAGCAGAGGTGACAGGTTGGAGCTGCAGAACTTACGTGGCTGCTTGCCACCGTGCTGCCTGTGACACGTGGCCGGTGTCCTCTGGTGGGATCTGTGAGCTGGAAACCAGCCCTGAGGAGGTTGGTGTGGCAGGACTGACCCATTGTGGTATCCCTTTCCCTGTGGAATGCTGTCCTGGAGAGGTTCCCTGGGTCTTGCGGGGCTCTCTGCCCAAATGGCTCTCTAAGAAATGCTGCAGCAGGGAAGATGCACCAGCTGAGCCCTGCCAAACTCAGCTCACGAATGAGCGATGTCACAGCCCGGTGGCCACTGCACCAGGGTGGAGGTTTGGGCTGCTTTGTTCCTGACCCAGTTTTTGAGGCTGTGCACAGGGTCAGCTCAGGGCTGCCCTGCTTTCCGGGAGTCTCCCAGGCGGGGAAAGGCTTTGGGGCATGCCTGCGTGCCGGCTGTGCCCACGCCAGCCCCCGGCTGGGAGCAGAAGGTCGGTGACGCTGTGGGCAGACGCCACTCGAGGCATCTTGCCTGGCCCTGGCAGCTTGGCTCTGCCGTCCCCAGACGGGTGAATGTTTCACCGGCCTGGCACCACCGGCTGCAACCGTGCTGTGAGCCTCAGCCAGCCCCAAACCGGGACAGTGCCCACACCGGGATGGAGTGTCCCCTACAGTGATGCTCCGGGGGCTGCTCCAGTTTGGGATGGGGTGTCCCCTGTGGGGATCTCCAAGCGGCTGCTCTGGTGTCAGGATGGGGTGTCCCCCTGTGGCCATGCTCCAGGGGCTGCTCCGTGTCGCAGACCACGGTGCCAACGCTGTGCTCTTCTACAGGCCGGGCCAGCCTGCACGACAAAGCCTCCCTGCGCATTGAGCAGGTGCGCTCCGAGGACCAGGGCTGGTACGAGTGCAAAGTGCTCATGCTGGACCAGCAGTACGACACCTTCCACAACGGCAGCTGGGTCCACCTCACGGTCAATGGTGAGTGGGGTGGGGACTTCAGCATCCGTGCGGGGCCAAAATGGGATTTCTGGTGGATGCTGGGCCTCAGTGGCACCTGCGCCTGGCAGACACGCGAGCCTGAAGCCATCCAGGCCGGCTGCTCTGCTCCAGCCAGGGCGTGACTTCAAAAGGGACAAGGTTTTATTAGGGATTCCTCAGTTAAATTATGTGGAGCTTGTTTAAAGGAGAGACATCAAGAACCCGAGCTGGGAATGAATCTCTTCTCTCAACAAACAGATCAGAAAATCAAATCTTTGTTTTCTTGAAATTCAGATTTAGTCAAATTACTTTTTCATTTTATTAAGGCTGTATATTAAACTAATTAGCAAATTGTCATTTCCCACATCAGGAGAGAGATGTTTATTTTTAGCCCAGCAGCAGGGCTATGCCTCTCCTGCTGCAGTGGGGTGGCTGGAGAGATGTGGGCACTGGCAGCTCCTCGCTGGTCTTGCCTTGACCTTGAGCAATTAATTTAACCTTTGGGGGGATGGCTGTGCTGTGGCACAGAGCAGAGCCACCTAATTGAGCCCAATTAGTGAGAGGGAGCTTTGCAAGTGGGACTGTGCAGGCCACCAGCTCCATCCCTGCCTGCTGCCCTGCCTGCCGCTTCCTGCTTTCCCCCTGCCTGCTAATGAGCTCCGAGGGCTTGGGAAGGAGGGCAAGAGGAGGAGGAAGGAGGAGGAGGATGGTGGTGCCTAGCTCACCTCCGCCACGTGCACGGATCCTGCAAACCACCAGCCTGAGGGGCTGGAAATGGTCCCAGATGCCCTGTCCCTCCCCTTGGCAAAATGGGGCAGTTTTGGGGTTTTATGCAGCACGGGGCGTGCAGGGGCTTAATAACAATATAATAACCATAATCCTCCCAGCCCAAGGAATTGCTTTCAGGGTGAGGGCTGTGGCTTTCCCCCAGCGCATTACAACGCTTAATTTTCTTAGGGGGAAAATAAAAATCATTTGGGGAGAAACAAAATATAATTCCTTTTCTTTTTTTTTTTTTTTTTTTTTCCCCAAGCAGATTAAATTGCCAACCTGTCTTCCTCTAAAGTGGGCTTTAACAACCGCGGGTAATTAGGGGCGGGCTGTAATCCTGCCAGCCTCTTTCATCAGGAAGGAGCCTTTCGATCTGCACTGCGGTGTTTTCCCATGTTTTGACAATAGCGAGTTAATGTGCAACGGGAGGGAGGACGTGACGCTGGTGGGGAGGAGAGGGGACAGGGCTGGGGTGCGGTGTGGCACCTCTTGGTCAGTGTCCCCAGGGACACCCCTGTCCATGCAGCCCTGGTCGCCTTTGGGGTGGTCCCAGCCCCGCCATGGGGATGTGCAGAGTGCCCCCCGTGTGCAGGCAGCAGCCTCCCCCCCGTCCCTGTGTGCCCCCAGACCCAGAGTGGCCACGGGTGAGCCGGAGGGTCACGGTGGTCTCCAATGCCCCCAGCTCCCCCCACGTTCACGGAGACCCCGCCGCAGTACGTAGAGGCGAAGGAGGGCAGCAGCGTCACCCTGACCTGCATGGCGTTCGGGAACCCCAAGCCCATCGTCACCTGGCTCAGAGAGGGAGACCTGTTGGGTCCCAATGGCAAGTACCAGGTAGGTGGGTGAGGGCTGCCGTGGGGACTCTTGGGCTGGGAGCTGGCGGGGACAGTATTGACAGGACCCTGGTGGCGGCAGCTCCGCCGTGCTTGGAGCCAGCCGTGCTTTCTCAGCACTTCTCCTTGGTGAGATGCCCATTTCTGCCCGCCCCAGCCCTGCTGAGCAGCAGCCTGTAATGCTGCCAGCCCTCGGGTGCAGGCTGGAGACCCCCACAAGGGTTTGGGACAGCCCTGCTCCTGCACCTGACCTGCTCCCTGCAGACTCAGCCCAGGGACCAAGACCCTGGAGATGGGGTGGGAGCTGCAGCCTGGGGTGGTGTCCCCCTGGGCAGGGGTGGATGCAGCAGGGCTGGGTGTGGGGACGGTTGAGCAGGGAGGATTTCCTCTCCTCCCCTCCCCTTCAGGACCCTTTTTGCATCCCAGAGGCTCCCAGGCAGAGATTCCCCCCTGAGCTGTAATTGGTAAATCAGGCATTGGAATCAGCGCAGGCACTAATGAGAGTAATTAGGAATCATTTGTTACTAATTGAAATAGAAGGATGAGGCAGAATGGGATGGGGGGAAAGCCTGGCTGGGAGGCCTCCCTGTGCGTTGGGGTGCTGCTACCCCAAGGGTGATGGTTCCTTGTCCATCCTTCTGCTGTGTCCCCAGGGGTATCCATCCACTCTTCTTCCAGCTGAGAGCTGGCCCCACAGAGAGGATGGTGGCCAAGCTGGATCTCCTCCTCATCCCCAGTGCTGAAGCAGGTTGTTGGGGGGCAGGGAATACTCCAGCAAGGCTCCTTGTGAGCTCCAGTGGTGCTGGGGTGCTTTGCAGGAGCGGTTTGGAGCCTGCTGCCTGGGAGATGAATACGCTGGAATGGTTATTTATTTATTTTATGATTTTTTTTCTTTCCCTTCCCCTTGGCGTCACGCAGAAATGCATGTGTTAGTTTATTAATATCCCAAGTCTTGCAGAGCAGGGAAACCCGTCTCTCATCCGGCCCTAAAAGTGCCGGCAGCTCTCTGCCGCGGGAAGCAGGGAGGGCTCCCCCCATCTCCCTGGGGGTCTCTGCCCACGCTCCAGGGTCTTCCCTCGTTCCCAGGTGAGCGACGGGAGCCTCACAGTGCTCTCGGTCAGCCGGGAGGACAGAGGTGCCTACACCTGCCGGGCCTACAGCATCCAGGGGGAGGCTGTGCATACCACGCGCCTGCTCGTCCAAGGTGAGACCTTCCAGTTCCTCAGCATCCCCCAGGAGGCCGGGGTGGGGGAACTCCACGGATCACGGAGCTGTGGTGCCACTCCGGAGTGACCCGTGAGGCCTCTGTGCCTGGAGTGGTTCTGGCTGCCTCACGGCTCCGCATCCGGTTTGTAGGATGCAGGAATCCGCTTAACTGGGGCACGGCGGTGGCTGTGCTGATGAGCAGCCAGGCCCTGA
Source organism: Dasyornis broadbenti (assembly GCA_013397935.1). Classification (NCBI taxonomy): domain Eukaryota; kingdom Metazoa; phylum Chordata; class Aves; order Passeriformes; family Dasyornithidae; genus Dasyornis; species Dasyornis broadbenti. The sequence goes on from VZRN01006074.1 coordinate 295,940, forward strand.
TGGCAGCTCGGTTTTGTTTGGGAAGCGGGGAAAAGATTGAGGCTGTCATGAAGCGCCTCGTCAGACAGCGGTGATGCATGACAGGCCTCCTGCTCCTTGCTCCCTCTCTTATTAAATAAATCTTTAATTAGGTCAACAGCTACCGGCAGAGAGAGGAGCACAGGGTGTCCTCTGCTCTGCTTTTGTGGCAGTGGTGAGCTGCTGGCTCCTGGCAGTTTGCTGTGCTCCCCCTGGATTTTTCCTGTGGGTGATCCTGGAAAAGTGCTGGGGATGAAGGGAGGTGTGTCCTTGTGTGCCCTGGGAGAAGCACCATGGGCATGGATCCCCTCCTCAGAGCTGGAGAGATTAGGGAAAGGGCTGGGAGCAACAGGGGTCTCTGTGGTTCTCAGTCAGCCTAGAGATTAGGGAAAGGGCTGGGAGTAACAGGGGTCACTGTGGTTCTCAGTCAGCCTAGAGATTTGGGAAAGGGCTGGGAGTAACAGGGTCACTGTGGTTCTCAGTCAAACCCTGTGATCCCAGAGGTTCAGGGCCAGCCTGGAGCTCTCCAGCAGCTCCCAGCCAACGGTGCTGAGATGGAGCTGAGCCTGAGCAACCTTTGTGGGGACACCTGTAGTGGTTAGAGTGACACTTTTCTCTTCCCCCCTCCAGGACCTCCCTTTATCGTTTCCCCTCCGGAGAATATCACAGTCAACATCTCCCAGGATGCACTGTTCACCTGCCAGGCCGAGGCATATCCCGGGAACCTCACCTACCTGTGGTACTGGGAGGAGGAGAACGTCTACTTCAAGAAGTGAGTTTATAGCTGGCAGGACAGTGTCTCCTCTTCCTGCTGCTGCTCCTGGGTTGTGCTGGGAGCTGGGATTGTGTTGGGCATTGCCCCTGGGACTCCCTGTGATCCTCCTCTCCTCTTCTGTCGCAGCGACTTGAAGCTGAGGGTGCGGATCCTGATCGACGGGACGCTGATAATTTTCCGTGTCAAGCCAGAGGATGCTGGAAAATACACCTGCATCCCCAGCAACAGCCTGGGCCGCTCACCATCAGCCTCTGCCTACCTGACAGTGCAGTGTGAGTGAGGGATTGGGGCTGGGATTGATAACACCTGGCTCTGAGGCAGCCCCAGAGGCTCTGTTGTCCTGATATGACACTGGGAGAATCAGGCTGATGTGACAGCAGCCTTTGAATGAACATGGAATAATCCTCTGCAAGAAAGCTTAAGAGCTTCCCACATGGGTGTGGCAGACAAGAAAGCAAATGGTCTGAGCATCCTGAGCAACACTGCTCAGCTGGGACCGGTGTCCACCTTTGCTACAAGTGTTTTTAATTAGTTGAGCATCATGCCTTGACTGCTCCCTCACTGTCCTCACCCTGCTGGGAAGCATCAGGTCAGGGCTCTCAGTGCCAACGTGTATTTTTTGGTGTTCATTATGGCTTGCTCCTGTGGCGCGGCTGTTCCACGAGCTCCGGAGCTCGGCCTGTCACATTTTTCAGGCGGTAACCGATCTAAACAAGCAGAGGAGAAAGGGCTGTAGCAGGAGCGTTGCTTCCCACGCTCGTTCTCCCGGAATCCCCGGGCGGTAATGGGTAGTGTGCCACCGGCATCCTGTGGCATTCCACAGTAATGGCCTCAATTGCCGCCGCTCCAATTGCGATATTGCTCTGCTCCAAAAGACTGCGGCGCTTTTCTTTCATAATGAAAGACAGGCCTGAGCGAAGTGGGCTCTCAGTGTGGGTTTTCCAAGGCCGCCTTAGAGCTGCTGCCTTTAGACCTGGTGCTGGTTAGTGGGGAGCTGCTGGGAGAAGGGCTGGGAGGTCCCTGTGGGGATGGATGATGGGGCAGAGCGGGCAGGGGGATGGTGTAAGTGGTGCTGTGCCCAGCACAGGCGTGATTTGGGGCTTGGATGTGCCCGGCTGGGCGGCTCTTGGGAAAGCCTGTGGCCTCAGGCCATTAAATCTGCCCTGCCGCTAATCCAGGGCCGCTTGACAGGGCTGATAGCCGTTAAAAATAGCTCTAATGGCCGGGAAACAGTGCCCAGACAATCTGCCGCTCAGCCAGGCTTCGGTGCAAGGAAGGGTGCTCGGCTTTTGGATGCCACAAATCCTTTTCCTCCTGAGCAAACCTCATCCACAGTGGGGCTGATGCCTCCGGGAGGGAACTTCCCACCCTTGGAAGTGGATGGGGACACAGCTCTGGGTCATTAGTGGGCTAGGCTGGCCCCCAGCCAGTGACCTAGTAGTGAAAGGCTCGATCCCATTACCCTCTCCCGCGCGGCTGGAGTCCTTGATTACATTTCCTAAGAGGTGGAGTTAAGCAGAGGGGGGTAAAGCCTGCCCCATATGTGGCACTGGGCAATCTGGGTTATGGTGCCACTGCCGGGGGCGCACGGTTTGGGGGAGTGGTTGGGGTGACATGCTGGGAGCAAAGCTCCTGAACTCTGCCTGTTTTGCCCAAGAAAGCGAAAGGTAAAGGACACTCCCACATCTTCCATCCCTTCTTGTTAAGCACCTTAACGTTTGCCCCCCACTTTGCATCAGCTGTGCAGGGATGCTGCACCCCAAAACCCCACATTTATCCCTTCATGCAGCGTAAGCCCCATCAGGATTTTCCCATAACCTCGTGCTGCTGGTGTCTAGACGAGATTGTAGAAATACTCACTCTTCTTATTAAAAATAACATTTTTTTAAAAAGCTTCTTATTAAAGAAAGTCTAGATTCTCTTCAACCCACTCGCACTTAATTAAAAAGCTCTTAGAAGTGCTGTTAATGACACATTCTAGACTGGAGGATTGTGAGACACCTCTCTGCGTGGGCGGTGCAGCGTGGAGGGGGGGGGTTAGATATGTATTTTAAGGTTTTTGCATCTTGGAAAGGGTGAGGTGGCTGATGCTCAACATGACCCAGCCTCGATGAGCCAGCAGTACAAGCAGATATGGGATGGGAGATAAAGGGTTTGTGGCAGCCTGGACATGGACCTTTCTTCCCATCTGGGTGCGTTTTAAGGCTTGGGAGTTGAAATAGCTGTGATTGCTGGTGTGTAAAACCAGGCTGGGCTGGGTGTGCATCACACCTGGCACGTGTCGTGCTGTGATGGAGAAGCGCAGGCTTAAGCAGGATGCAAGTTGGTGTGGAATTGGGAGCAGGCATATCTCACATTTCTTCTTAAATGCAATCTTTGATGAGCCGCAGGTAGGAACACCCTGGACATGAGTAAAGCCTCCCAGAAATGCCAGGTACTCCAGTGGATTTGTGTGTAGACACCCTGGGATAACAGCCTGTGGGAGCCAGGGTAGTGCTGGCTTTGGAATTTATTACAAAAGTGAGGTAGATCCTCTGAAGCCAGCCGGGGGGGGAGAGATGGGCTCGCTCCCCGTGCTGAGGTGATGGTCCTGCCCTCCCAGATCCTGCCCGTGTGGTGAACATGCCCCCCATCATCTATGTTCCCATCGGGATCCACGGATACATCCGCTGCCCAGTCGAGGCGGAGCCCCCGGTCACGCTGGTCAAGTGGAACAAGGATGGGCGTCCCCTGCGAATCGAGAAGGTAACGAAGCCCCCTGGGGGCTCGTGTCCTCCCCTCGTGTCCTCAGCATCACCAGGTAGCCTGTGGGTCCCTGTCTGTCAGGAGAGGAGGAACCCATGATACTGCTTTTCCTTATCAGAGTTAATTCCAGTTCTTGTGTGTAGCCCACGGTGCCTGTGGACACTCTGTTCTCCCACACCTCATGCCTGCGTCCCCCTAAAGTCACCTCCTGCTGGTCCTGGTTTATTTTTCCAATGGCAACTGGTAGTTAAAAGACCCTTTTAACAAATCTAAATCTTCCCCTAATCATGGCTTGATAGCCTGAGCAAGGATATTAGCCATTAAATATTTAAAGGAAACACTCAATATTTTAAATTTTTTGCTTAAATATTAACGATTTGAAGTTTTAATTCCATTTAAAGCTGTGTCTGTTGTGGCTTCCTGGCCCTTGGTGCCCTCAGCCCCTCCAAGTGGAGTTGTCTTGTCCACTCTGAAACAAGTTTCATTTACTGTTAGATTCTGACCTTAAATCTTTTTGGGCTACATGAAGGAGCCTGGCTGTGTTTGGATGGGCTGATGTTGCCCGGGTTTTCTTCCTCTGCTGTTGAGGATACACTTTGGGATGTTGGGAGTGGGATTGGGCATGCCCCAGGGATGTGACAGCTGCCCTGGGTGTGGGGCTTGGCTGAAGCGGAAAGAATGAGCTGCGGTGGGTGTAGGATAAATCAGCTCCCTGGTTCTCCCTGCTGCTGCAGTATGCCGGCTGGAACCTGCTGGAAGACGGGTCGATCCGGATCGAGGAGGCCACTGAAGATGCTCTCGGCACTTACACCTGTGTGCCTTATAACGCCCTGGGTACGATGGGCCAGTCTCCCCCTGCCCGACTGGTACTGAAGGTAATTCTCCTGCCCAAATCCCACGGGTTTGCCGGGAGTAGTGTCCTCCCGTGCCAGGAGCAGCTCCTGGGGCTCTGTGAGGGCGTGTCTGTGCTGTGGCTGGAGATGTGCTTCCCACCAGCCCAGGCAAACCCCCAGGGCACCCTGTCTGGTGTAGCTGGAAATATCCCTGCAGAGCAGCAGCACGGGTTTTGACACTGGACTGGGGTGGTTTGAGGAAATATCTCCCTGGAATGTCCCCTTTGCCAACAAAACACTTAGCCCTGCTGGCCCGGGCTTGGGTTCAGGAGGATTTTAATAAATGGATGCTTTGAGCTTCACGTGCTCCGGCTGCGTGCGGAGCCTGGGGCGCGCGGGGCTCCCGGTGCAGCTGGGGTGGGAGCTGCTGCCTCTTCCCTCCCTGAACACCGAGGCCTGTGCCTGGGAGGGAGCCGTGGTGATTCATGGTGTCTCGCCGAGGTTCACATGATAACGCATTGTGTACCAGACACACACATCCGCTGGGGCGGCTGCCAGGGCGAGGAAATCAGGTTGATGGCTGATGTGATGTGGGTGGGCTTTTTCCTGTTTCGAGGAGGTAAGAAGAAAGATGTTGCTCAGCCTGGAGAAGTTGTGTGGAGGTCTCACAGCAGCATTCCAGCGTCTGAACGCTTATAAGGAAGCTGGAGAGGGATTCTTCATCAGGAATTGTAGTGATAGGACGAGGAGTAATGGGTTCAAACTGAAAAAGGGGAAATCCAGGTTAGATATTAGGAGAAAACTTCCCCGTGAGGGTGGTGAGGCTCTGGCACAGGGTGCCTAGAGCAGCTGTGGCTGCCCCTGGATCTCTGGAAGTGTTCAAGGCCAGGTTGGACAGGACTTGGAGCAACCTGGGATAGTGAAAGGTGTCCCTGCCCATGGCAGGGGGTGGAATGGGTTGGTCTTTAAGATCCGTTCCAACTCAAACCATTCTGGGATTCCATGATTCCATGCTCTAGTGCAGTGGCTCTCTGGAGAGAATCTCCCTCCAGGTGTGCAATTTGGTGTGCCATGGAGACTCCTTAGCACACGTTCTCCACACAATTCCCCTTGCAATGCCTCAAGCTGACCCGCAATGGAGATTGGGTTGGTTTGGAAAAGGGTTGTTTCTGGTGATGGGATTTGGGGCTGGCTGACACTCCTTGCTTTTCCCCTTGGCTGCAGGACCCCCCCTATTTCACGGTGCTACCAGGCTGGGAGTACAGACAGGAGGCAGGGAGGGAGCTGTTGATTCCTTGCGCTGCTGCCGGAGACCCCTTTCCCATCATCGCCTGGAGAAAGGTACCCGGCCTGCCAGACAAATCTGCAGTGCCTTTGGCTTTTGGTGAATATTGCAGACAGAGAAGCCACACTCTGTCCCGGTAAGAACAAACTGCAGGTACAGCTGCTTCGCTTTGGGCTGAGCCACTGCCGTCCTGCCCCACAGGTGGGTGGGGGAAGCCCGGCTTGTGGCCACCAAGTAATCCCGGGAAACCAACACGGCAGCATCCGCAAAGCTGAAACACTGCCCCCGCCCCGGTCCCCTCTTCTGCCTCGCCAGCACTGCCCACAGGACACCCTGCTCCTTGCCTGGCTCTGAGGTGGTCACCAGCAGGATGTGGCAGTTGTGGCAATGCTGTTCTCACAGCACAGACACCCCGTGGAGGGAGAGGATGTGTCACCAGAGCATGTCCAGGGGTCTTTTGGCTCTGGACCAGCCAGCAGCTGCTTTACTGCCCCATGACTTCAAAGACCCTGGAAGAAGCTGTTTTAATGATCCTGAACTGAATATAAGGATTTCAAGATATCCCTTTCCATAGAGCAGGGTGTGGTGGCACAGCCTGGGAGCAATGAGGGCTTTCCAGTCCTTCTCCAAGCTTCCCTTGCTTCCCAGCTTTACTGCTCCCATAGGAAATCCACTGTACAGGAGACTTCCTGGACTCTTTTCCCTGCCATTAGGATCTTCCCTCCAAGCCTTCCATCCCCTTCTTAGGGCTCTCGAGACTGAGCTGGGTCCCTCTGTTCCCTGGTGGGACAATTCCCAATCCTTGTGTCTTGAGCTGCTGGATATCTGCGTCCCTTTTAGCCGCACAGGGAGGCCCATAACTTGCACACATTGCAAGTGACCTGCCTACAGGTTGTTGGCTGTTAAGGCTTTTTCTCTGTCTTTTTTTTCTATCCCTGCCCTCACCAGTCTCAGTCAGGTTTCTTTCTGATCCCACTTGTGCCTTCTGGTGGTCACCCCCGTATTGTGGCTCTGGGCATATCCCCTCCAACTCCAGTGAGGGCTGGCTTGGGCTGGGCTCAGTTTCCCAGTGGCAGAAGCCAACTCCCTCCCTCCCCATCAGCCCACCAGTGCTGACCAGTCTCTTGAAGGATTCCTGGGCTTGGCACTGGTAACCCAATGTGTCCATGGGCTCCTCTGCTCCTCCTGCTTGGCATCAACTCATGGGTCTTGGTGTTGATCAGTAGAGTTCCCCACATGAAGAACAGCTGAAGAGGAGTCAGGACAACGTGGGATTTGCACAATTTTGGCTGATGGGCATAGATGAGTTGTTACAAGATCCATCTTTCCACTCGGCTTGAGAGATTCCAGGCACCTGCACGCACGCCATCCTCCCACACTGCCATGGGGCCCTTGCTGCCCAGATCTCTGCCATGAAGGGTCCTGCCTCTCATCTGCCGCCGACTGAGGCTGAGGGGCAGTTTGGGCATCTCCTGGGGCAGACGATATCTTCTCCATCCCGGGAGGGGGTTTGCTGGGGTACCCGGTGCCCCTTCCTGCAGCGGTTTCAGCTTTGGATGCTGGAGGTTGAGCCCCTGTGCGGGGCTCGGTGTCCTTGCCCGTGCCGTGGGGTTTCCCGCTTGTGTGTGAGTGCTGAGCAGCAGCCTCCTGACGCATGCCTCTCGCGTTGCCCCCCAGGTCCTCTCGGAAACGGGGGAACCGTCTGCCTTGCCACGACCTGAGAGACCAGATCCCCTGCCGGTGGCCGGCGGTGTCCCCTGGGCCGCGCAGGTAGCTTAGTGACCCCGCCGCCGCCTCGCCCTGCCCCACGACCCGCTGCTGAGTCGTGTTTTTTTCTCTCTTTGCCTGGCTCCCCACCCCACTCCTTGCCCAAGGTAGGGAAGCCCAGCAGGAGCAAGCACAACACGCTGCCCGGCGGGACCCTGCAGATCCGTTCCCTCGGCAAGGACGACCATGGCGAGTGGGAGTGCGTCGCCACCAACATCGTCGCAAGCATTACTGCCAGCACCCACCTGACCGTCGTAGGTACGGGAAGGGGCCTGGGGAGAGACCCTCAGGCAAGGCAGGAGCTGGGGATGCTCCTCACAAAGAGGACTGTGGTGACAGGACAAGGGGGAATTGCTTTAAACTGGGAGACAGGAGGTTTAGGTGGGGTGTTGGGAAGAAATCCTTCCCTGTGAGGGTGGTGAGGCCCTGGCACAGAAGCTGTGGCTGTCCCATCCCTGAACGTGTTCACGGTCACATTGAATGGGGTTTGGAGCAACCTGGTCTAGTGGAAGGCAAAAAGGTTTGAGTAGATGTCCCTTGAAGTTCCTTCCAACCCATCCTGCTCTATGATTCCAAGAGCAATGTCTCCTTTAAATGTTATTTCCTGCTGGAGTTGCGTTTCTCTGCATTGTTGTTTTGGCCACCTGTCCTGCTGCCATTTCCAGCAGAAATTCCAGTGGCCTTGGCTTGGTGCAAGAGGAATCCCCTCAAACCATGGCATGGGAGAAGACCCCTCTCAGCCCTGGTCCCGCTCCCCTCTAAGCTGTCCCCCTCTCCCCACAGGGACAAGCCCTCACGCCCCAACCAGCGTGCACGTCGTGGCCGCCATGACCTCAGCCAACGTCTCCTGGGAGCCCGGCTATGACGGTGGATACGAGCAGACTTTCTCAGTTTGGTACGGCCCTCTGTGAGTCATCCTGGCATGCTTTGCTCTCTGCTTCTTTTCCTTCCTAGCTGACCCGAGCTTCGAGCAGCTGGGGGGAGGAGGGTGGGGAGGGTGGCGAGCCCAACTCTGTGCCCATGGGCCTTGCAGGGCTGAGCTCCCTCGGGGTTCCTTGGAGAGATGGGTAGTGGTGGTGGGATTGCGTAGTTCCTGTATTTCCTCCCTCTTCTGTGCTGGCCAGTGCCTCCGTCTGCCCCGGCAGGTTTTACTCTGCTTGTGGTACACGGGAGACGCTTTGCATTCATGTGGCTCTGCCTCTGGCATCTAATTTCAAGATAAACTGTTTATGAGGCTTAACAGCCAGAGAGAGGATGGAAAATGCAACCTTTAGAGAGTGTGTCCTGGAAGAGCTGTGACTAAGCAGAAATGTTCTCTCCTTGCTCGGTGGCTCCCTGGAGGCGGTAAAATCCTGGCTGAGATCATGACCAGCCACTGTGAGATCCTGGCACTGGGGCTGAGCCCCTGGGGCTTTGCTGCCATAGCTCCTGTGCTACCTAGCACCCAAAGCTGGTGGGTGAATCCCACCCTCCTGCAGGAGGGCCAGGCTCAGCCCTGCACCTTTCCCCTGGTGCAGGGGAGGGAGAAATGTAGCTGCAGCAAGGCTGGGGTTTTCTTTGGGCTCTACTATTGTCATCTTCTTCTAAGGAAACATCCTTGGAAACGTGAAGGGGGTGTTGCCTGCCCTTCCTAGGCTTGGGCTGGCATTCTTGAGCCTTTCCTCTCGCTCTCTCATTCTTTCTTTGCCTTAATTTGCCATGATGGAGACTGCTGATAGAGAGGAGAGAGGGAGATGCTGCCTTTAATGATTTCTGCTCTGCTCCAGCCTGGGGCTGGGTTGTCTGTCTGGAGATGGAAAGAAGGAATGGATTGAGCGGAGGGGGGAAAATGAGGGCGCAAGCTGAGCGGTGCAGACCTTGCTTTGATGAAAATGTCCTTGGGAAGGAGTGGTTAAACCTCTTTGCTCTGGAGACGTGGCTGCATCAGTAGCTGCTGCTGCTCTTGCTCTGCAACCTGCTGCTGGATTCCTGCCTCCTCGTGGCTCCTCCAGACTCCACAGGGAGAGAGCAGCCAGCAGGGAAGGGTGTTTTCACCAAGCCTGCATTAAGGAATTCGCAGGCAGCTGTGGGGACTTTGGACAGGGAGGCAGCGACCTGTCTTACCCTGATCCTAGGATGTGATCTCTGGGGGATGTGCTGCTCCCTGGGACCAGGAATCTGGTACACAGCTGGGTCATGTAGTGCCAATCGGAGCGCCATCCATGTGTTTTCCTCCCTGCTGTGCCTGTGGGATGCTCAAGCAAAACATGGCTTCATTTTCTCCGGATTCATGCTCTCCTCCTGCGTCTGCGGTTGTTGAGGCTGGAAATGCAAACCCCGCTCTGCAGGATTGGCCAGGGCCACCACAGCATTCCAGCTGCAGCCACGACCTCCCTCGGCAAGGGAGTGCTGCATTTACCCTCTGCTTTCCCCACCCTCAGCCCCTCTCTGGTGTGTCCCTGCCTACAGCAGCGCCGAGAAGCAGGGATGTGAGGGCAGTGGGATTAAATGCTGCAGGAAAATGCTCAGGAGAGGGTCTGCCCCGCTGCCCTGCTGCCTCTGCCACGGTGGGGATCCTGGGAGCTGTAGTCCCAGCTGGAGCCGCAGTGATCCTGGTTTTCCCTGGGTTTTGCAGAGTCACACGGCACGTGTGTGTGTCTCTCCACACAGACCTGCTCATTTCCATGGCTTGCTGCTGCTTCTCCGCCTCACCCGCACCCTGGACAGAAGTGTTGTTTTTCCCTGCTCCATCTTTTTCCGCTGGGTGAATACACCTGGCTGTATGCCAGGGGCTGCAGGTGTGCCCCTTACCTGTGCAGGATAGACCATCTGCACCAATCCTTCCCAAACCCTCTGTGGACACCACCAAAACCTGCAGCTGAGGGCTCAGACTCCCTAAAGCATCTCTCTAACATGAGCACCCACACTGACAGTGCAGGGATGCTGCTTTGGGATGTGGGGCTCTTCCACTGAGGTGTCTTCCAGTGGGATTAATGGCTTTTGGAGGTGGCTGCATGCTCCTGGGTGGCACTGGGGTGGCTCTAGGAGTGTTTTTCACCCTGGATTTGTGGTTAGACCCCAGCAGAAAGGCTCTGTCCTGCACTCCCTGCCAGTGCCTCTGCTGCGCTGCCAAACCCTGAGTGGTGCCCCAGGCTGTGCTGGCAGCCCCCGACTTGTGCAAATGTGGCAGAGATGGGGATTTAGTTAAATGTCTCTCGTGGGATGACATGTACAGGGCTATAGCTGAGGGAGAACTTGGCTCTGGCTCAGGAGATGTTGAGGTATAAATGGGAACAGGGCCTGTCTCCTGCGTCAGCCGTTCCCTTTGCAGCACTCACCAAAATGCTCCAGCTCCCACTTTTGCCCATGGGAATCTGGTGGAGATCACGTCAGAGCGGGGCTGTCGGCACTGCAGTTATTCCTGACCCAGCTCAGGGCAGCAGGGAGAGCTGGTGGCAGTGTCCCTGAGAGCTGGTGGGACACGAGGGGATGGTGGGCTGTGCCAGCTCGTGAGTGGCGAGTGGCTGCCCCACGTCCATCCACATCACCGCTGTCAGACCAAACCATCGCTCGGGAAAGCTCCATTTTTGCATAAGAAGTTAATGCTGCCTCTTTGTCCTGCCTTCCCTGAGGATGCTCTCTTTTCTCTTGGCAGGATGAAGAGAGCCCAGTTTGGACCCCATGACTGGCTGTCTCTCCCTGTGCCAGCTGGTTCCAGTTGGCTACTGGTGGATACCTTGGAACCAGAGACTGCTTACCAGTTCAGTGTCTTGGCTCAAAACAAGCTGGGCACCAGCTCCTTCAGTGAGGTGGTCACTGTGAACACTCTAGGTAGGTCCTCTGTGGGCACGAGGGGAGGGCTGGGAAGGGATTTGGGAGCTCTGTGGGGAGAAGGGATCCTTTGCCTTTCTCCATGTGTCCTGTGTGGTGGAGATGGAGATAATCCTCACCAGCAAGAGTTTCCAGACATTTAGGAGATAATTTGTGGAGGGTCCTGGATGAAGCTTGTAGACTTTGCAGGATGCATGAGGCTCTGGAAGGCTTGTCCTGAGACCCAGCATGGGAGAGCTGTACTGTGCCAGTCACCTTTCAGATCTTCCTTAAGTTCAGCTGGGATCAGCAGGTATTAAAAGAGCACGAGATCACTTGTTGCAGCTCAGAGCCTTTGGGCTCTCAGGTGGAGGTGGGAGGAAGCAGGAAGGCCTGGAGTCATGGCATCATTAGTCCCCTGCCTTTCGAAAATCCACTTTTCCTGTGATAAGAGACCAGACTCCCGAGATGTGCCCTTAACTCCTGGCATGGGGGAATTGCTGGGACGGCCCTTCCCCTGCTGCTGGGGGCACATGTGGGAGAGGATCTCCTGTGCTTGCCCTGCCCCATCTCAAAGGTGTCCCTGTCCTTCCTGCTCTGTTCCCAGCATTCCCTGTAACAACTCCAGAGCCTCTGGTGTTGGTTACCCCACCGAGGTGCCTAACAGCCAACCGGACACAGCAAGGCGTCCTCCTGTCGTGGCTCCCTCCCGCTAATCACAGCTTCCCCATCGACCGCTACATCATGGAATTCCGCGTGGCGGAGAAGTGGGAGATCCTGGATGATGGCATCCCAGGCTCTGAGAACGAGTTCTTTGCCAAGGACTTGTCCCAGGTGAGCAGGGGCTGCCCACATCATACCCAGCTCAATAATCTTTTCCAGCCTTAATGTTTCTGTAATAATATTGCACCATCTGCTGCAGCTCCGGGGAAGTTTTGGAGTGGCTTGATCCCTGAGCTGGGATCTTCAAGGGGCTGGGCAAGTGTTGGAAACAATACAAATTTTTTAATGATTTTAGTTAATAGTTTTAAGTACATATGTACCAAAGTACCTATAAATTGTAAATACTGAGTTGTTCAATTGCTCTTAGCCAGCATTTGGCAAAGTTGTCGTAAGCTACTTTTGTAGGAACACAGCTTGAGAAAATGACTGAAACTTTAAGTTTTGATAAACTCACTCTGATTTGCTTCAGTGAATGAAGCCTGAGAGAGAAGGATGTATTGTTGAGGTTGGAATGTAGGATTTATGGACCACAAGGACATTTTGCAGAAATCAGCAGATAAAGAGACTAAAAAAGTCTCAGTATATGTGTTGGAAAGTCCCTACAGGAGGAAAAAGATGCTAAAAATATGGACTAATTAGCATAAGAAGCGAGAAATCAATAACCAGTAGAGGATAGAGTGTTAATGAATGAAAGAGAATTGTGTGATTTAGAACCAATGAACAATAATTTTTGTTTGATGAAAATGTCTCAATAGATGAAAAAGTTTTGTGTCTGTGTGGAGGCCGGAATTTTGTTGGCTGCACACGCCCTGGCCAAGGGTAAAAGCCTGACTTGCTAACACTAAAAAGATGGTGTTAGAGGGTTTTATTTATGCTGGGGGTGTTGGAGGATCCGGTAAGATGGGGCTGGAGGCTGTTTGGGCACCCTGACGAGTGTGTTTGGTGTTCCAGGACACCTGGTACGAGTTCCGTGTGCTGGCGGTCATGCAGGATCTCATCAGCGAACCCAGCAACGTTGCTGGCGTGTCCAGTACAGGTGAGGGCTGGCTCCTCTTCTCCCCCAGCTTTGGGGCTGTGAGCTGGGCTGAGGGGGGTGCAGGGCTGGGATGTGTGTACTGGGCACGGCTCTGGCCCCAGGCTGCCTCCCGATGAGAGCAGGTGAGGACAAATCCCAAATCCCCAGAGCACGGGTGCTGCAGTGCCCGGCACAGCCCGGCTCTGCGGTGAGCCTGGAGAACAAAGCTCCGAGCTGCCACTGCACAGCCTGGAAACGGGAATGAAAGGTGGAGAGAGGGGAAACGTAGCACTGCAGTGCAGAGTCCACAGGGAAAAGAGCTCTGCAAGCGGGAGACTGCAACGCGCTGCCGTTCGTGCTTGTTCCCCGCACATCCAGCTCGGAGGATGCTCCTCGAGCCGAGGGGCAGGAGAGGGCTTGTGACGGAGATGGGGAAGGCGAGGGCAGCAGGAGGAGATGGGGATGCGGCGAGCCCGGATTTTCTGGCTCTCGTGGAAAGCCCGGCTGTGCTGTGCTCGATGCAGTGGTCTCCCTCTGCCCCCAAGTGGTGCCGGCATGGCGCGGAGAGCTCACTGCAGCCTCCCCGTGCACTGCCCTTGCTCCTCACAAGATTTTTCTGATGAGGTTTGGCAGGGGCCCGGCCTCAGGCAGCTGCTCGCCCAGGCTGAAAGCCATGCTCCAGCGGGGGAATGCGCTGATCCTGGGTATGGCACACGGCAGAAGCACCGAGGTGTGTAGGGTGCACATCTGCATGTGCCCACAGCTGAGGTCTGCTGCGGGCTCCCATGTGCTCCTGGTTTGTGAAGGGCTCTCATAAGGAAGCCCAGAAGTGCTTCATTTCAGCCCAGAGCTGAAATGAAGCACTGACAAAGAGGTTGAAATACCTAGCAGGTTATTCAGCCAGGAGGTAACTGCAGGTTTGCTGCAACTGTGTGTGTTTAGACATAAATACGTATTTGTTTGGTGTGGAGGCTTCTTCCCTGGGTGTTCATCAGCTAATGCAGAGAGGTTTATCAGGTTGCTTTGTGTAACCTGGTGTAGTTGAAGATTTTCCTTGCTCATTGAAGGGGAGCTGGACTTAGGTGGCCTTTAAAAGCCTTTCCCAAATCAAACTGTTTTATGATTCTGTGATCTGGTGTGAGATCACTAAACCTCTTGGCCCTGAAGCAGCGCTGATTGCACTCCCTGGGTGGGCTGGCTTTGAAGCAGGGTCTGTACAGAGATTATTGTTCCTGGAGACTATCACTGCCTTCACGCTGTGGAAGCTCCCTGGGGAAGGCAGCAGGTGTAACACTGAATTGTTGTATTTTTCCCCAGACGTTTTCCCTCAGCCTGACCTGACGGACGAGGGCTTAGCCCGCCCGGTGCTGGCTGGCATCGTTGCCACCATCTGCTTCCTGGCTGCTGCCATCCTCTTCAGCACGCTCGCCGCCTGCTTCGTCAACAAGCAACGCAAACGCAAGCTCAAGCGCAAGAAAGGTGAGTCCGTTCCCAGTGTGCTTCCTCCCTCCCTCCTGTCTCTTCCCCGTTTCTTCCCCCAGTTGTGTTGTGGTCGTAACCTTCTTCCCTGTCTGTCTCTTCTTCGTCCGTGCGCGTCCTCAGGTGAAGCCCTGACTTCCTCCCTCGGCTGTGCCTGAAAGCGCCCATGGTCGGGAGCGGGAGAGGCAGGGTGGGTGAAGAGGCGCCAGAGAAACTAGCCTGGGAATTCCGAGGGAGCTCTCCCGCCTGGTGATAACTCCTAGGGCTGGGGGTTTAGGGCTGGGCTGTCCTCTGGCACACAGATGGGGGCACCGCTCACCTCCTCGAGGTCCCCCTGAGCTGGGCTCTCCAGCTGCTCCCAGCCCAGAGCGGGCAGTGCTGGGCTGGAGAAGACCCCAAAGGAGACCCTGCCACTCTGCTTCCCGAAAGCTGGGACTGCAGCCTCTATGCAGGAGCGGCTGGTAGGGAAAAGGGCAGCTGGGGAGCTGGAGAGGGCAGGGAAGCGGCTCCATCTCCTCCAGCCTGCGGGGCTGTGGCAGCAGGACGGGCAGGACCTTGTGACGGGAGCTGTTTGTTGTCAGCAACCATTAAAGCACTGGAGCAATGAAACCCTGGCCTCTTGTTGAGTGTCTTTTGTTGTCTTGATGTTGGGTCTGTCTTGTCTCTGTGTTGCGCCTCCTCAGCGTTCTCTCTTCTTTCCCCTTTTTATTCTCTTCCAGACCCTCCTCTCTCGATAACCCACTGCAGGAAGAGTTTGGAGTCCCCGTAAGTATCTGTCTTAGCTGCGGCACCAGGCTGTGGGGTCTTCAAGGTGCCTCGTTCCTACAGTCATTGCAAAGCTCCATTTTCCAAAAATGGAAATCTCTCATCCTTGTTTGGTTGCTCCTGATGAGTTGTTTTTGGGTGTTCCCTGGACTTTTGGGAGCACAGCGGTTCACAAGAGACAAATGGGCTTTGGAGCAGAAGGCGGCAGGGACAAATGCAGCAAACTGAGCTGAGAGATGACTCCGTTGGATCTGTGAACATTTTCCAAAGCTGGAGTTGGCTGGTGGAACTCAGTTACGCACCAGTTGGAAAAAGCTCCTTAGGAGAAGGATTAGCCTGCTGCACATGGAGTCCTTCCTGCCAGCTCGGTGCAGTTTTTGAGTCATTCTCTGTTGGCTCTGTTTTCTCCTGGGAAATTCATCTTTTCTCCTGAAGAGTGCCCTGCTGAAGCCTCTTTCCACGTGTGCCCAAAGGTGGTGGATTGTGGTGCTGCAGCTCCTTGCAGAGCCCATCAAAAGCATGTGTAGCTGCAATCAGCAGGAGCATCTTCCTGATGGGATGTGGACACCTCATGCTTTGGCTCCCGGACTGATGCAAAATGTCCCAGTGCTGGTGGATCTGAATCTTACTTGTTTTCAGTTCATCCACTGCACTGTCTCTGTTGGATCTGCTATGTTTTGCCTTCCAATCCTGTTTGCCCGAGGCTTTCTGGATAGCAATGAGGGAACTGTTCTGGTCCTCTCTGCCTTTTGAGGCTCTCAGCCTAAAGTTTGAGTGTTGAGAATGGGAGAAAGAGTTGGTCTGAAATGATCCGTCAGCATTTTCAAATGAGATGCTGAGTTCTGTGGGAGGGAACATTTGCCTGATGTCCATCTTCTCAGGGCCTTTCCTGGGCATGGATAGCTCAGGTGAACATAAGACACCTTTGAAGGAGTTGGAATTGAGCTCTGGATCTGTCTTTTGTCCCCGTGGGGCTGTGGAGCTTGTTGCAAGGTGTTGGTGTGAGCTTTCTGCCCCGAGTGTGCTGACCTGCCCTCCCAAGGAGCAGGGATGTCGTGCACTGCTGCTGGCAGGACTCTGCTATCCTGGTTAGCCCCTGCCAATTTCTCTCAGTGGTTCCTCTTTCGAGAGCTGGTAGCACTTTGTTTTCCAGATCCAGAGTTGTTCTGGGCAAGAAGGCCTCCTTTGCCCTCTGGGTGACCTCTCTCGGTTTTTCTCCCCTGTGGTCCAGGTTGTCTTCCGGCAAGGTGAGTCCCGAGAGCATCCGCACGCTCCGTCCCCCCTCGGAGTCCTCTGATGACCAGGGCCCGCAGGCCAAGCGGATGCTGAGCCCCACCAAGGAGAAAGAGCTCTCCCTTTACAAGAAGACCAAACGAGCCATCAGCAGCAAGAAGTACAGCGTCTCCAAGGCGGAGGCCGAAGCCGAGGCCACCACCCCAATCGAGCTCATCAGCCGCGGGCCGGACGGACGCTTCGTCATGGACCCGGCAGAGATGGAGCCCTCCCTGAAGACACGGCGGATCGAGGGCTTCCCCTTCGTGGAGGAGACAGACATGTACCCCGAGTTCAGGCAGTCGGACGAGGAGAACGATGACCCCGTCGTCCCCACCTCTGTGGCCGCCCTGAAAGCCCAGCTCACCCCTCTGTCCTCCAGCCAGGAGTCCTACCTTCAGCCACCAGCATACAGCCCCCGGTTCCACCGGGCGCTGGAGGGTCCCGGCGCCCTGCAGGCCACCGGCCAGGCCCGCCCGCCGGCCCCCCGGGCTTTCCACCACCAGTTTTACGGTTACCTCAGCAGCAGCAGCCCCGGGGAGGTGGACCCACCGCCCTTCTATATGCCAGAAGTCAGCCCATTGAGCTCGGTCATGTCCTCCCCACCGCTGCCCCCCGAGGGGCCCTTCGGACACCCCACCATCCCTGAGGAGAACGGGGAGAATGCCTCCAACAGCACGCTGCCCCTGGCCCAGACCCCCACGGGAGGCCGGTCCCCCGAGCCCTGGGGCAGGGCCGAGTTCCCCTTCGGCAGCCTGGAGCTGGCACCTGCGCCGTTCCCCCACCAGCTCCAGCCCTGCGAGGCAGCCGAGGGCTCCCAGCCCACAGGCTGCCTTCCTCGGGGGCCACCCCCTTCCTCCCTCCAGGTGGTCCCCGCGTCCTACTCGGGCATCCTGCCCCTGGAGGCACCAAAGAGCTGGACCGGCAAGTCACCGGGCAGGGGTCAATCCTCCGTGCCCACCACCACCAAGTGGCAGGACAAACCTATGCAACCCATGGGATGTCAAGGGCAGCTAAGACATACCAGCCAAGGTATGGGCATACCCGTGTTGCCTTACCACGAACCGTCCGAGCCCGTCGGCCCCAGCGGCACAAGCACATTCAGCCTGGACACCAGGTGGTACGAGCCCCAACCCCGACCTCGGCCCAGCCCTCGGCAGGTCAGGAGGGCTGAGCCCAGTTTACATCAGGTGGTGCTACAACCTTCAAGGCTTTCTCCTCTGACCCAAAGTCCCCTGAGCTCCCGCAACAGCTCCCCAGAGCTGACCGCCCGCGCCCGGCCCCGCCCGGGGCTCATCCAGCAGGCGGAGGTGTCGGAGATCACGCTGCAGCCGCCCGCGGCCGTCAGCTTCTCCCGCAAATCCACGCCGTCCTCCACGGGATCTCCGGCGCCGAGCAGCCGGGGGGACAGCCCCAGCTTCCGACCGACCACCGCCTTCACCCCCGTGGGCACTGGCTTCTCCAACTCCCAGGGCTCCTCCCTGCCTGTGGACACCATGGATGTTTTCGGAGACATCCCCTCTCCGAGGAGGGCTGGCGAGGAAATTCTCCAACCGGAGCCGACATCCACCACCACGGTAGCCGCCACGGGGTAAGTGCGTGAGCCCCGTGGTGAGCCCCCGGCCCCTTCCCGGTTTCCCCCACCCTGCCTCGCCCACTCCTTCTGACTCCCTCCCTGCCATCACCATCCCAACTGGTAGGGTCTCTCTGGGCACGCTGCAGCATCCCTTTTGGAGACGGCGTCCCGTGGGCTTTGCTAGGCAGAGGCTGGTGCCATGGGCACGGGTTGCATGGCCGCTGCCCAAGAGCGCTGGCTTTTAGGCAGGCGACCTTCTCGGTCCCTTGGGAATCTGGGAGCGCTGTGACTCGGGCTGCGGGCCGTCTACCAGGTGTACAGAGACCTGGCTTGCTTAGGTAAGTGTCCTGGTGTCACTGGAGGTTGTTTCCTCTTCTAGCTGCTGGCTCTTGGCTTTCTTCGAACGTTAGGGCCGCCGCCGCCGCGCCTCTGTCTTCCTCCTCTTCCTTCCCCTGGAGTCTAGAGAGCTTTAATGCATGACAGAAACAGCTATCACGGTCACCGCCCCACCTGCAAAAGGGATGCTGCAGCCCCAGGACGCGGGCAGGGAGAGATCAAGGACTTAGCCACACCAGCAGCATGTCAGGAGAGGAGGAAAAATAAAAATAAACTAAGCCCAGCGGAGATCGGGAGGCTGCCGGCACGCTCAGATCCTGCCCTAAAGAGGGATGTGGCTGCACTAGACAGTAGCGGCTGGTTTTCCAGGTACCAGGGTTGCTCCAGGCAAAAGCGTCTCTCTCTCTCTCTCTCTCTCTCTCTCTTTCTCTCTATTTCTCCTCTTTCCTTCCGTCTTTCACAGCATCTTAGATCCCGTAGCCGTGCTTTCGTCCCATCCTTTCGTCTTGCTTCATTCTGGCTTCTTGTGTGGTGGGGTCCAGCCCCCTCCTCCAGCTTGTGGCAGAGAGGAGTCGGGGGCCGGGGCTCCCGGCCCTGCGGAGCCGGCGCGGTTGGAGGCGTTCCGAGAAGAGGCTGTATTTTGGGGAGGGGGGAGGCAGCGTTTTACCCCGCAGCGCCCTCCGCATTTCACTCCCGCCCTCTGGTACCTGGAAGCGTTATGGCCTTAGCAAATCCCTCCGGCACTGAACGGAAGGAAGGAGGGCTCAGGGGAGAGAGGATGGGGAGGGAGAGCAGCTGAACGAGCCTGAAATGACTTCTGTGTGCCTCTGGAAAACCCAGCTATGGAGCGATGCAGTCAGGGATGCAGTCACAGGTCCATGTCTCCTAGCAGGGCATGCCAAGGAGAGCCAGCTCCAGGACAGAGCCATGTTAGAGCAGCACTGTTGTCCGTGCTTTTATGCAGTGTATCCATTCGCTTTGTTGATTATCGTTTTCGTTTCTTCTTTTCCTTTCTCTTCTGTTTCTTTCCCCCTTTCTTCTCCAGCCTTGTTTTGTTTGTGTTTCAGTTTGGTTTCTTTCCCTCCTTTTTCCTTTGGAGTTGTTGACGTGCTGATGTGTTGCGGAGCTGGGCTCCTTGCGGGTGTTGATAACTGCTTTGTTTTTGATTAATCTCAGCTATCTGGGCAGTGTTGTCGAGACAAGCTTCTCCTCAGCTCAATAGGTAAGGGTGATCCATGTCCGAAAGGATGGTGTGGGTGCTGTGGAGGGTGGCTGGGAGCGGGGCATGACAGGGGACACGGAAGGGGCTTTTCCAATACCATCTCTTCCTTTAAAGGGGAATAAGGAATCCGAAAACACTAGGAAACACCTCTGGACGCACAGTCTCTGTGGCTTTTGGGTTTCCTCTCCCAGCAGCACACGCTGCTCCCCTGCCTTCGGGGCTGGGGTTTGGGATGAGCCGCGCTGCCGTCTCCCTGGGGCCACCCTTCCTTTCTTGGGGGACGGTGACACACGTGGCACCTTTGGCCCCGGCAGGGTGCACGAGGGTTGCATGGTGTTAGGGCGGTGTTGAGGTGGGGTTGTCCCAGATGATATAAACCAGGAGGAGCCCACAGCCACCCCCTGAAGCCAGGAAAAAACAGCCACATCTGGAAGCAGCCAGCTGCAGACAGCGTGCTCAGAGTGGGGCTCCAAAAATCGGTCTCCAGCTGCAGTTCAGCACATGGAGAATTTTGTTTCCAGCAGTACCTGGATCTATTTTCTTTTTCACAAGTTTCCTCAATCATGGAAAATGGGAGAGGTCTTTCTCCCAAGATGGATTGTATGCCTGGCAGCAGCATAACTATGGTTTCAGGCTGCCAGAAAGGTGTTCTTTCCTTCCCATCACAAGTGTAGTCATGATAAAATCCCTCCATCCCTGAAATTCTCCTTGGAGAAATCTTTGACTTCTTCTGACCCAGCTGTAATTAAATAGCCCTAAGCAGATCTTGAAAGACTCTTCCAGGAAAATTCCTCTTGGGCTGCCTTCATGGGGCTGATTTCCTAGATGGCCATGGGCATTTCTGAAACTGGGATGGAGTAATCTGGAGATGGTTTTCAGACATTAAAAGCAGAATATCACTAAAACTGCCAAATCCAGATGGAATAATAGTAATTTGTGAGCCAGGGGATTGGAAACACTGACCTGTTTGGCCATCAAGTCAGGCTGCTTATGAAAAGAGAGATGGGATTGCAGATGGGCCTGTTTCTAGGGCCTGGCCATACCTAAACTTACCTTAAGACAGGTCTTACAAAAGGTGAAGCTTTGCTGCCTTGGCTGGGACAACTCAAGGTCCTGGCTAATGCTCTCCAACAGCCTTGAGGAGCTTTGTTGGGCTGGAAAAGAGCCTCATGAGAGAGAGGTGGGATGTCCAGAGCAATCAGGCGGAGGTTTCCAGGAGAGCAGAATTCCTCCAGCTGACCTGGAGGGCTGTCCTGGGGTGAGAAGAGCAGGATTGGTGAGGAAGAGGTGTTCCATGGAGGAGCCATCCTCTTGGCATGACAAAACCCATCCCTTTTGAGCCTTGCAGCTCCAAAGCTCTTGAGCACTTGGCTGTCTTCTCCTTCTGTTTTTCGTTGGTGTCCCATGAGGAGCAAACCTGGCACCAAGCCTTGGTGAGATCTGGGCTGTGCCAGGCATTTTGAGAAATGGGGAAGCCCTCAGCGAGGATGTGACTGTTCTTACTCCGGCAGCATTAGGGACACGAGCAGACATGGCTTTGGCACAGCAGAGGTGTGTCCAGGCTAGTGTGTGAATTTGGTGCAGATCTTGCACAGATCCTGTCTGGCTGCAGTGCTGGCTGATGGATTTTGAGGAGCAGGATCTCATTGCCCAGCAGGATGGGAGCAGCCATGTGTCCTACTCTGGGATGCTGCTGGGAGCTGCACTGGCAGGAGCGACTCCAGAGTCATTATCCCCAAAAAGGGGAAGCCAGAAGAATAAATCTCACTTTAATAAGCGAGGAATCCCATAGAGAGCCCAGCCAAGTAATTTCTTGATGATTTGGGGTCATAAAATTGTCAGTGCGTGCGGAGCACAGGGATTTTATACCAGACCAGCCAGATTTCTCTGCTGCAGTATTAAAAGCTGAGAGGAGAGGGACGGGCAGCCTGTGGGCTCTGTGGCGGCTGCAGTGTGGTGGCTTTTTCTAGGTGAAGCTCAGGGAGTTTTTATGGTTGGACAGGGATAAACGATGCTGTTCCTGAGCCAGCGCGAGGAGTTTTCCCATCTTCTTCTCTCAGGATGCAGCGCGCATCTTGGAACAGGGAAAAGGGGGCTGTCGTCTCCCTGCAGGGGGAAACCCAAAAACCACAGACAAGGCACCAAGCTCCCCTGCCCCTCGGCACGGCAGCCTGCCCCGGGTGGCCTCCCCAGGCCCCGCTTGCCAGGGCAGCCTTGCCAGCGCTGGGAGCTGGAGGGCTTGGCCGTGGCGTAGCGTTGAGTGACCAAGGGACGTCGGTGCCAGGCGTGCGGGAGGAGCAGCAGCCCTCGCTCCCCGCTTGAAAGAAAACAGGTTCCCCTTTAAAGACTGTCCATGTGCTGATCCTCTGCATGTGTTCCATGCCTCCTTCCGCTTGGAGAAGTTGTGAGTCCGCTTGTCTGAGTGCGTTTTTCTTTTCTTTCTTAATTATTATTATTTTACTTCTTTTTTTTCAGTCTCTTTAATTTCCTTATATATTTTCTCACTCCTGTTTTTCATTTATCTTCCTCTCTCCCCTCCCCTTCCCCATGACTGTATCCCCCTCTTCCTGTCCAGCCCGGCCCCGTTTCCCTCGCCCTCTCTCCTCTCCGGCAGCATGGTGGTGAAGTCTGTTGTGTAGATGAGTTGTGGTGTCTGCAGACCTGTAGAAGGGCCCCCCCTTCTCCGGTGTGCTCTCCCTGCTGTGACCAGCCCCTTCCTCCCTCCCTCCTGGCGGTGCCTTGGCAGCAGCAGCAGCCCTGGGCTGGGGCCGTCACTGCGGTGTTTCTCTGGCACCTCTTGTGCTGAAGGATCCCAAGCGTTCCGGGATGGAGGCAGCAGCCAGCACTGCCTTGGAGCAGAGTGGGAATTCTGACTTGCAGGTGCCTCGTGTAGGAGAGTTGAGCTCTTCATCTGAGAAGGATGAAGGGTTGAAGGACACAGTGGGCTCCTTTCAAGTGGATACTCTACTTTATCCAAGCGGATCCTCTTCTTTATCCGAGTGGATGCTCTAACATGCTCAAATTATTCCTGGATGTCAGTGTCTTGACTCGAGGAGAGGAGGAGACAGGGAATGTGTGTTGAGACCCCCATGAGGTTAAATACTTGTATAGTGTCATTAAATCTCCTGGACCCTTCCTTTATGTGGGTTCGCCTTTTGGGTGGAAAGGGGTCAGTGATGCTTTCAGGGGTCTTCTCCCCTATATCTTTGGAAAGACATTTGAAGAAGAGCAGCTGAGATGTGTGTTGGGCTGGATACTTCTTCTCCCTTTCCTTTTCCTGTCCTGGGACCCTTGGATGTCCCTCAGTACCTTTGTGGCCTCTCCAGCACCTCCCAGGCCACGCAGTCCGGACACTTGCTCATGCAGAAGGGTTTTCCTTTGAAGACTCAAGGAAAACTGCTGCTCCAGGTGTTTGTTGTGCCTCGAAGAAGGCTGTGCCAGAAGTTCACGTGGGCTTCTCAAAGCTCCTTTGCTTGGCTCCTCACGGAATTTTCCAGAAGAAGTTCACCCGCCTCCCTGAATGTCTCATCTATTGGTATTCAAGATCTGCCTCGTGTGTGGGCAGCTGCCCAAAATGTGAACTCTGGGGGCAGGAAGAGGCTTTTGGCTGAGCTTAAAATGAAAATCGATTTGAAAGAATCGGAGCCCTTTGAAGAGATAAAGGGTGGGTAGAGCAGATAAAATTTGGCTGCTGAGTAGCATCATTTTGTCTTCTGTATCTCTTCCTTGCCAGAGGTCAGACAGTATTTATGGTGACACATGGGTTCAGTGCACTCACTGTTTATGTTTGTGTGTATAAATATGAGTCCAATTACGAAGAACTAGTGGAAATGAGCTTCAGGCAATTTCCTCATAATCCCTCGTGTAAATCTGTCTAATTTTGTCAGCATGCCACAATAGCTTCTTCTTAGAAAGGAAAAAGAGTAGAAAGAGGAGGAGACTTTTACAAGCTGAGCTTTACTAATTGTGGCAAAGCTGTCTGGGTGGTGGGAAGAGGTGGCGGAAGGCAGCTGCTGGTGGGCAGGATGGTGGCAGGAGCACCGAGCTCGGTGGTGCCCAGGGCTTGGCACACGTGAGCCCCATGGGCGATGGAGCTGGAGCAGCCGAAGTCACCGTTAGCCAAGTACCTGCAGGAATGTAACTCTCGTGCATCCCACAGAATGGTGGCTGTAAATGGAAAAAGGCTGTTACTGGCCATTCAAGCAGAAATTGCTGCAGGGAGTGCCATGCTGTGACCTGTGGGTCACTGTGGTCATCCCTTCAGCCAGCATGTGTGGGGCTGGCTGTGTTGGTTCAGCTCAGAGGGTGGAGCTGCTGCTAGCAGCACCTTTCATGAGACGCTGGTTGCACTTGGGGGAGGTGTTTGAGCTCTGCAAATGTAAACGTCGTCTTCCTGACGAGGAAAAGCTTGGATCCAGCCAGCGGGGCTCCTGGCATGTCTAATGAGCTGCTTCATCTTCGGCTGGTGTGATACTCTGCTGGGAGCTGGAACAGAGGCTCACTGGGAGCTGGAACAGAGGCTTTCCAGGAGCTCTCCGCACCTTGACGTCTCTGTTGCGTTGCAAAACATGAAAAAGAGCTTTTCTGTGCCCAGTGTTTGGGTTTCTGTTGCGTCTGCTGCGCCTCAGCTGCTTCTTCACCTCACGCTGCACTTCCCTGGGTGCTCTCCAAAGCTGCCACAACTGAGAAGCTTCGCAATCACACTCATCTTCAAAAAAAACCCAAAAACCCTTCTGCTCCCCAAGGGGAAAAATCTCCTGGGAGCTCCTTGCCTGTGCACGCCAGCTGAAGTTCCACCGCTCCGGAGCCACTTGGGATGTCGGATGGGAAGCGCTGCTGTCGCGCTGTCTCTGCAGTGGTGGCACACATGGGGACCCATGGGGGACAGCCTACAGGGTGTCTGCGGTGCCAGCCAGGCTCTGCCTGGCCCCAGGGGAAGTGAGGTGCTCCAAACTCTCTGGGTGGGTGTGCTCTGGTAGCACAGCCTGGGAGTGTGGGCTCTGTGCTCCAGCCCATGTCCTCACCCCTTCCCTGCTGCTCCCGCCAGCATCCACGGTGTTTTTGCAATGCTGGATAGGACACACCTTGCTGACAGACAGGGGGACATCATCCACGGTGGTTCTGTGCCAAATCAGGAGTCTGAAGGCAGTGATGTTGCCTCTCGGAGCCAGCTGAGGTGACTCCTCCACCTGCCCTGCTGCCTCTGGCTTGTGGGGTTTGCTGACACCTGCCCCAGTCACAGACAGACGCAGGAGCTGCTGCCAGCACTGCCCTCTGTGTGGCTCTTGTGACAAGGTTTGGTCGCTGACCTCCAGTGACCAATGTATGAGAGCAGAAGAGAGTCATCTCCTCCTCTGAAGGGTGCAGGCAGGCTGATTTAAATCTCCTTTCCTCGCTGGAGCCTGGCTCCAAGTGTTGGCTTTATCCCAATGAAAGAAAGGTTCCTTTGTGGAGGCTTCCCATCATCTCTGGACACTTTGTCTGCACGTGTCTTGGGTTTATCCTGGGTCCTTTCCTGTGGCCTCAGACTTATTCTGTGGCATTAGGAGTTGGTGACTCTTGGAGGGTCGTGGAAGTAAAATGGAGAGGGGGAAGGAGATGGGAAAGCAGCAAGAAGGGGGGATGCTGTGATGTGTTGTAGATAAGAGCTGGACTGCCCGCTCTCCTAAGGAAAAGGTTTTCCTCTAATGCTCTGCTCTCTACAGCAGTCATGCTTTCCAGGCCTTGGATGGGAAAAAACAGGTACAGTGAAGGAAATAAAACAAAAAAAGTCTTTGCAAAGGGGAGGATACTGCACCTTGAGCTGGTTCCTGTAGAAGAGTGCCTCAGGGGGTACAGCTGGGAAACTATCCCTTGCACCTGCTGGCTCTCCTGCAGGAAGCACCCCTTTGCAAGTCCCCTCCTTGTCCTCGCAGTAAAACCTTGTCAGTGTTTCCATTTCCAGCTCCCAGCCTCGCGGTGTTCCAGGAGCAGACGCTCCTGTGCTGTCGCGTTTCTGTTGTTGCTTCTCACGGGGACCTGGGAATGAGGTACCTCTCCCGGCTCTGTCGGTGTGTGCCCTTGGTGTCCCTGTCTGTCGTGTGGCCCCTGGTTTCTCTGGCTGTGGGAGCAGGGCCAGCAGGATCCTGCCTCCCTGCTGTTTGTGGTGCCAGTGTTGTCCACCCTGGGTGGCTTGTGGTGCCTGTCTCGATGCTGCCGTGCCGCTTCTGCCTGTCTTTTTCTCTCTCTCTCCATCCCAAGGGGTTTCCTACCACTTCCCAGAAAAGCCTTATCGGACATAGGATCTGCCCCATCCTGTTTTGTTTAGCAGTGTTGGCATGGCAGGCAGGTGAGCCAGGGGTGCCCGTGTTGGACGTGGCCGGCAGCACCAGCTCGGTCGCGGCGCCGCTCGGAAACCTGGAGGAGACGTAGGGGGACGGTGGGGATGCCTCCCTTCCTCCATCCTGCGCTCTGGCACACCTGGCTGGCCCTGCTCCCGCAGCCCCGGGTTTCTCACCTCTTCCTTTTCCATGGCAGAGCTGGCTGGGATCGGCCGATCCCCCACCGGGGATGTCCAGAGGCCTGAGTGTGGCTGGGAGCCGCTGACAGCATGTGTCTGCTTTTCCTTCCTAGAAAACGTCCATCTCCGCCCGGGGACACTGCTGCACCTGAGAGGCTCGAAGCTCTGAAATACCAGCGGATAAAGAAGCCCAAAAAGTCATCCAAGGGCTCCTCGAAATCCAGAAAACAACCCAGTGAGTGCGAGGACCCCGCAGTCCCCAACAGCATTCCCTGTGTCCTGCTGTGAGCAGAGCTTGGGCAGGTCCCCGCTGGCTCCAGCGCTGGGGGTCTCCAAGCCTATTCCTGGATGCTGCTCTTGTTCCCTGCTTCCCAAAGGGTTCCTCCTTGGGCTGCTTGCCTGCAGGTTTTCTCTCCCTTGCTCCTCCAAACCGAGTCCTTTCCATGCATCTCCCATCTCTAGTAATTTGTTTGGATTCTGAGTGTTAATTTCGTTTTCCCTGATGCCCAATGTTCTCCCTTCTTGCCACACGGCAGGTTCAGGGTCAGGCTTGCTGTCACCTCCCTTTTACAGCGGGCAAAGTGCTCTGCTCTGCCTGCTGCTGGTTCGGGTCCCATCTGCCTTCTCTCCCCCTTCCCAGACGGCTCTGCCTCCCAGGTTCAGCACCCTCCCAGCTCTCAGGTACTGTGGCCTGACGAAGCTGTCTGCCTCCGCAAGAAGAAGAGACACCCTCGTCAGGACCCCTTCGCCCGGCTCTCCGCGCTCAAGGACGACCTCTGCCACCGGCAGCTCCCTGAAGACCAGACAGCCATTCTCAACAGCGTGGACCACGACGACCCCAGCGGGCACGCCACCCTGCTCTAGCCTAGGGCCGGGCCCGGGAGGTTGGACAGGAGCGATGGAGGGAGCTTGTGTCACACCAGGGGGGACGGAGGTGATGGGAAGGAGGTGGGGACACCCCTACGCTGCCACCTCTCCGAGGGCTTCGGCAGCTCATGGCGGGGACGAGCTGGGGGGACCTGGGGGATGCTTTGGGGAGGATGCTTTGGGCTGGGTGTTCCTCAAATCCGCTTCTCCCCTACCTCAAACAGCTTGGGTGGGGTGGGAAGGGGGGTGTTGCACCTCGATTGGGGAAAAGATCTCTAGGCTTCAAAGGCACGGATGAGCTTTTGACACCTGCGTCCGCAGCACGCGTTTAGGGGAAAGTGTGGGATTGAGCAGCTGGCCCTCAATCGCCAGAAGAAATTGAATGACACAGGGTGTAATTAAGTGACAAGAACCTAACAACCCAGGCGGGAACTGGTAATCCCATGAATCTGGTTATGATAAAAACATGACCAAATAATCCCAGGAAAGCTATAATTGTGAAAATCTCCCCGTCTCCCCCTTCCCAGCCTCCTTTGATGTGAAAGTAACAGCAGCAAAACCATCTGTGACATCTTTCCTTACCCATCTCTGAAAGGGAAAAGCCAGAAAGACCCCGAGCCTTCGACTCAATCCGATATGTGAGAAATCACCATTTCTCTGTGTGCAAATGCTTTTGAGCCTCAGTAACGTGTGCTCGGCGCCATGCGAGCGCGCAGGTACGGGCCTGGTGTGATCCAAGGGTGTTTCCCCCTCCAGGTGCGGCGTGTGCCAGCTTTGATGAGGGTGGGTTTGATTAATGCTGCCCGACACTCTGTGTATCGCAGGCAAATGTTCTCCAGTGCCGTGTGGTGACGGGATTTCTTACTGTGTGATGTTTAATCTCTACTGATAACTGCAAAGCGGGGAGACGCAGGCGTGCGAGAGAAGGGGGTTTGGCTGCGTGGTCTCCTAAGCCTCCGTCGGCAGGTGCTGAGCCCAGGGGAGAGCAGCTGGAAGTGCCCAGCTCTGCGGATGGACATGGATGGCTCCACGGAGTGGCCATGCAAAGCTAAGCCCAGCGTTTCGTGTCAGCTTGAAATACGTTGCTGCTGGTTTCACCATTTTTCCCCTTTTTCCTCCTGCTCCAGCCCGGCTGTGTCAGCTCTGACACCCACCAGGGTTGTGCCCCTCCCTTTGCCCTCTGTTCCCCTCGGTAATGCTGGTCTGACTCTTCACCAGAATGTATTTCCTCTTCAGAATAGGGTAGGTTTGGTGGCCGGTGGTTTTCTGGATTGCAAAGGCCTTTTTTTTGGTTTGTTTTTAGCAGGCAAGGTGTGACCTGAGAACAGCCGGGCTCACTTTCCTGCTCTGCCTCCACTCTCTGACTGCGTGGCCTTGGGCAAGTCACTTAACCTCTCTGTGCCTCAGTTCTCCCATCTGTAAAATGGGGATAAGTCATATTTGAGCACTTTGGACAAGCACTTGGTGGCCTACAGACTGCAAGTGCTATGTAAATGCTTAGTGCTAAAACCAAGCAATCCCTACCTTTAAAATATTTAGGGTTGGTTTTTTGTTTTGGGTTTTTTTTTTGGTTTTTTTTTTGTTTTTTTTTAGTTTGAAGTGGTAAAATCAACCACTGCATCCAGGTTTGCACAGTTCTTCCTCTGCGGTAAAGTGCTAAACCCTTCAGCCTGCCTGGGAATAAAACACCGAGTGTTTCATGAAGATATCCTTGCTTTGAGTGGATTCAGGCTGTAGAAAAAGTGTCAGGAGAGCTGGAGAGCCTGCAGGCATGTTTTTAGCCCCAGGCCCTCTATTTGCATATGAAACTTTTGTTTATTCCCAGGTAGAATTGCCAAGAGATTCTCTGCAATCTCGCCTTTAATTCTGCTTTGCCTTGGTTTTTGCTCTTGCTGCTGGTTGAACCTCCAAGGGCTGAGATGTTTGGAGAAAGACGTGAGCTCTCTGTTGTGATCCGGCTCTCTGACCATGCCACGCTCCCTGGGAGCTTTTAGGTCGGAGCCTGTTCATTGCTCTGCCTCAAAATACCTGTTTTTTTTAGAGGTTGTGCTTCCTCTCCCAGCAGGATGCTCGGGAACCCGTGACCACCGAAAGCAGAGCACCATGTCTTTTCCAATCTCCAGGCCCTAAGTAAGGTTTGAACCACTGGACAATGAATCCACTAAATCGATAACAAGATTTTTCTGAGCTTTAACAACTTTGTGTAGGTGGTCTCAAACCATCAGCAGGTTTGTCTCGGGAAGGAGGGAGGGTCTGGCAGAAATGCCCCTCTCTTTCCAGCCTGCACCAGGGCTTTTTATTGATGTGACGAGTGACCTGACGTAAGAACCTCAACTCTCAGAGTGAGAACTCAACCTTGCTAACAGTATGACTGCGAATTTCTTTTATTTGAGTGTGTTTTTAGGGTTTTTCCCCTAGAACCCGCTCGGATCTGAATTGATTTAATGCCATTCTCCCGCTCGGCAGCGGGGAAAACTGCCTGGCTTGGCCAACTTCAGCTCGCCGGTCACTCCAGCCGGGCTGCTCCTGACGGACAGGTGACCCTCGGGGCCGGGGGAGGCGTGGAGGCTCTGTGCTGCCTGTGCCATGGCCGACTTGCTCTTCCTTTTGCTCTCGTTGCCTCAACCTCTTGAAAAGAGGGTTGCTTTTCCATTTGAGTGCTTTCCAAACGGTTTACGACACCCATTCGGATGGGCCAGGCGCTGTCTTCAGGCTCTTGAGGTTGCTACCTCAGGACTGTGCCCCATCGCATCTTATGGAGCTCTAGAGGACTTGGAGTGCAGGGAAGGTTGACGAAGCATGCCAGCTTGCTGGGTCAGGCTTTTGAGAGTTGTTTTCCTTTTGCAGGTGTTTTGAGCCACTGGGCTTTTCATGGTCTTCGACCTTTAGAGGCTGGAGCTGCAGCCCTCTCTCTTTCAGCCGTGTACCTGCCACGCTGCTGGAGTGGGAAATCCCGCCCGGGCACCTCGTGGAAGCAGCTCTTGCCTAAAACCATCCTTAACTCCTTTCCCTGCTAGACCGAGTTACCTTCCGATAGACTCGGGCCGTGCTTTGGCTGACTGGCTCACCTCTTGCTTTGGCAACCTCCTCGCTTCTCCCAGCCCTCTGGTTTCCATGCCCTTCAGGGTTGCTCCTCTCTCCTTCCGCGGACCTGGAACATCGAAGCCGTGCCAGACGATGCCAAACGCTTCCCCCATTTCACCCCCGTTTGAACTCCGTCTCGCTTTGGTGGTTTGCAAACACAGCTGCTGCTGCTGCTGCTTCTTCATTTTTCTTTTTTTTTTTTTTTCTTTCATGCTGCAAAATATATCTTGATTTTTATCTTCCTGGGCCAAACTCTCTTATTTTCTAAGCTGGTCTGAGGTAGACGGCTCTTTCTGTATCAGTAACTGTACAATTCCTCCTTGCACGTTGTGAACACGATGTTCCATTAGGTCCCTTGGCAAATCCTGGCCCACGGTGAAAAAATGCCTCTGAATCACAAAGATATTTGTCCCTGGGCTCCATTGAGGCGCCAGTGCAGGGGTGCCAGCCCAGTTTTGGGGGGTCCTTGCTGGTGCTTCTCCCTGCGAGGTGGCCACGGTAGGGATGCTCCAGTGCTGGTTTCATGCCGCCGTGGGGATTGCAGAATTTGGGCGTCCTCAGCTGGGGGAGGTGACATGGAGAGGTAGGTCCAGGGTGCCACTGAGATCCTGTGGACAAGGGGTGGTCCTGGGGTGCTGTCCCTTGCAGCCTGTCCAACAGTGGGTCCTGCAGCAGGCTGGGAAAAGGGGCAGGGAAAGCACTTTGCCTGCTTTTTCCAGCAGGGCTTGCTGAGCTCTCATCCTCGTGTTTCTAAAGTGGCTTTGCCCTGCAGCCCACCAGTGTTTTGGTTCCGCGGTGTTGACGTGAAGGAAAATGCAAGTTAGTGTAAGGGGGGGAAAGGGAACATTCAGGGTTCGCCTGTGGGTCCCCATTTCTGTGCCTGCCACTAACAGCACCCACAGGCACCGGGAGTGATGGGTTTGTGGGATGGGGGAGCTGGAAGGTCCCAGGGTCTCTTCCCAGCCTGAACCTCGGCATGGTTTGCAGTCTGCCCCCTGAGCTGAGGGGTCTCCGTGAGCCCCTGGGGTGTCTGTGTGAGCAGGTGATGCTTTTCCCGGGAGGATTCTCATTCCTGCTGCCCTGTGCCGGTCACCTGGGACTTGGAGGCTGATTTGGGGCGCTGGTGGGCTCCAGGCTGTTGATCTGGAGTTTGTCTACTTGTGACCTCGCTCGGTGCAACCCACTGTGGAGAAAGGCTGGAGGTACTGCTGTTTGGAGATAAAAATGTAGAGGGAATATAAAGGGAATAACAGCTTGCTGAGGACACTGGATTTGGGCTCAGCAGCCCAGGCACGGTCCTGGCAGGGCTTAGTCATGTCTGGTAGCATCTGGACATGACACTCACTCCAGACTCACTGCTGCTCCCACCTTGCAGCCTGTATTAGGACAAAATTCACCTGGCATTTTGGTTTCTCTTCCTGCTTCAGGCAGTGATGTAGATTTGGGAGTTCTCAGAGTTTTGGGTTGGTTTCAGCTGTAGCTCTTGCCTGGAGGTATTTTTCCATGAGGCTGGACCTTCAGGGATTTCCACACGTCCCATGTGGGCTCGCTGCAGCCCCAGACTGGAGTCAGGGGTGTTTTGGAAGGAAATCTTTTCAAGGAATCAGAGTAAAACCCACTGTACATATGAGATATAAATACATAGAGAAGTGTAGGACAAAGGTAGATAGGTTTGCAGAATTCAGTAGATTTGCATGTTGGGGTATGTGTGTCTCTAAGGGAGAGTTTAGAGCCGTGCTGGAGCAGGGGATCACAATGGGCAAAGCAGGGAAGGGGCTGGGAAGAGCTGGAGCCTGAGGGGAATTTGGGAATGGAGAGGCACAGGCGTGACCTGTGCTGCAGCCCTGCTGCACACAACAGATCGCTCTGTTTCATCATTTCATCCCCAGTTTTTAGTTTTGCTTTGTCCATTGTCTCTGACTCGCCCCTGGGCCATGACATGGAGAGGCAGGAGGGACAGGTCCCGTGCTCTGCGTGTCCGAGGCACGTGGGGCTTGACACGGGACATGATATGGCAGGGGATGTCACGTTGCCTCATCTCTGGTGCCATCGCCTAAAGAAAAAGCTGCACCATGCAGAAACCCTTCCCTCCAGTCCCTCTAGATGCTGCTCTCTGGTTACTCGTGTGAAAGCATTTTGCTTTGCGTCTGTTCTTCCCAGAAAAGCGTGAGTCAGAAGGGATGAGAGAGGGATACAGCTAAATTTGTCCCCTGAGCTGAGGAATGCAGCACCGGCTGTGCCAGTCGGCCTCAGCAGTGCCTCTTGGGAGGGACAAGATGTTCTTGACAGTGTCTTTTTATTTTAAACCTCATTAGCAGGACTTTGAGGATCTGAGGCAGAGAGGGCGTTTAGTCACCAGTGATGCCAGAGCCGGTCCTGGCCCCATGCATGGGGGCAGCTGACTCAGGCTGGATTCCCACTGCTCTCCCAGAGCCACCCCTGCGCTCTCTGGGCATAGGGCAGACCTTAAAGAAAACACGATGTTTGCTCCATTTACCCTCTTCAGCTTAATTTTGTTGGGTTTTTTTCTGTTTCTGAGTATCTTGACTGCTCTCTGCCCGCATTTGCAGGGAAGGAGAGGTGGGAAGTGCAGTTGTTCCTATTAGAAGTCTGTCAGGGAATGCTTGATCCAGGAACCGAGGGCTGGGAAGCAGCGATCAGATTTGGCAACATTGGTGCCAGCAAAAGAAGAAACTTACCATTGCACTGAATTCCCATCAGCTGGCACATCCCCAGGCAGAGAGGGCTGGTGTGGTTGTGGGAAGGGGCTGGAGATGGGGGCCTGTTCACCTCCTCGGCTGACTGGGATGAGAGGTAGCTGTGTTTGCCCATTTTCCCCATTTCTCGGTGTTCTGGCACAGCTGTCTGAGCTCTGTCCCTCAGCACTGCGTGGCAGCAGGACGAGCATCCCCGGTCCCAGGGTTTGGGCTGATTTTTTGATACGTGCATGGATGAATGAAGGACTGTAGCTAGGGAGGGGGTGGGCAGGGAAAGGGGGCAGAGGGGCTGCTCCAGGCTCGGAGGGGCTGGATGTGGCAAGCATGTGCTGTAGGGGTAGCTAAGGATTTTTATACTGGTTGCAGTGGGGTGGGAAACACAGGATGGAGGGGCTGGCATCCCCCAGGGAGGAGAGTTTGCCCGGATTTTGGATTTACCATCAAAATGACACTGTCTCCCAGGAGGGCTTTTGTTCTTGTTCTCCTGAGGTTGCAGGGCTGCAAAAGAGGGTGCCCATCTTCCCTGGATGAGGCAGTCCTGTGGTCTGAAAGCTCCTTGGATTTCCACCCACTCCCCCCCCAGCACTTAGATTAAAATAAAACACACATGCAAAAAAAAAAGACTTGAGAAATGAGCCCCAGTATCTCTATCTAAAGAAATGATATTGGTGTATTGAAACCGCATTGTATATAAAATTAAACAAATATATATTTACTTTCTATTTTAGAAGAGGGGGAGAATAACTATTTAAAATAATTCCTTAGTAATAGGTGTCAGAACCTTCTGTGCAGCATGAGAGAGGCTGTCAGAGGTGGGGAGAGTCTCAACAGCGGGAGCAGAGCGAGTATTTTTACATTATATTGCGCTTCAGCTTCTCTGCTTCTCCATCCACCTATAAATAGACAAAAATATATATACAAATATATATATATATATAAATTATATATATCTAAGTCACATAGCTGTTTTATTTTTGTATCCATGCCTAGTGCTGTTTGAGCAATACGGTGGTGAGGGAGAGGAGGGCTGGGCCAGGCTGGGGGGCTCGCAGTGCTCCGAGGATCTGCCTGCTCCGGGCCCAGTGTCACCGCTGTTTGCTGTTTCAATAAGGAAAAACACTAAAAAAGGGAAAAAAATCCCGGGTTGGGGAAGCCTGGGCCTTCTGCCAGGTTGCCCAGGGCTGTGGCAAGGTGGTGTTTCCACTGAGGGCTGTCTTGGGCGCTTTTTCTTTCAGAGAAAAAAGACGAGTTTCAGCTCCGAGGGCGCTCAGGGAGGATGAGGCAGCTGCAGCCTGGGGGTGGCCCAGGATGGGGACACGCTGTGGGGACAGGGTCCCCATGCTGCTGCCTCGCTGGGTGCTGTAGGTCACCTGTCCTTGCCGCCCTCATGAATCCTGAGGGTTTCTGGAGCCCCCCACAGTGAGGTTCTCCAGGTCCCTGCACCCGGCTGGAGCAGGGCACCTTCTCTGTAGGGAATGGCAGTACCTCTCCAAGAGCGTCCCTGGCCAGCAGGGCTTACTGGGGGCTGCTGGTGTCCACTGGGGCAGGGTGAGGGGCTCTCCCTGCCTGGATGGGTGGGATATGAGGCTCTCCCTGGCTCGATGGGTGGGATGTGAGGCTTTCCCTGTCTCGATGGGTGGGATGCGAGGCTTTCCCTGGCTCGATGGGTGAAGCGGCATCGAGCCCTGGTGTGGTGGGGAATGTGCTGGGGGTGTCTGGGGCTTTTCCTGCAGAGCAGTACGGACCCGCCGGATCTGTGTTCCCTTCCCCGTGTTCCCGTGGGGGAAAGGAGCCGGTTTGGGACTGAGCGATGCCAGGGAGCTGCAAACCATCCCTCTGCCTTGCCTGGGGTGGCATTTGGGGATTGTCTTAGGGCACTGGTGAGCAGGGCTTCACTCCCCTCAGGCTGTGTCCCACAGTCCTGGGCTCCGGGGGGATCCAGATGCTGCTTTTGGGCTCAGATGTCCCCAGGGGGGTGGTGACACAGACCCTGAGTGCTTCCACCCCTCCAGAGGCAGGCAGAGGTCCCTCACTGTGGTCACACCACGTCCCCATGGGCTGAGGCACGAATGTACTCCCAGAGCCAGCCCCTCGCAGCGGCACCGTGTCCTCCGTGGGTGTCACCTGTATTTTCCATAATATTTCTCTCTTCTTCGTCGGGTTGGGGGGGCTGGGGGGAGGGAATTGTTTCTAATATCAAGCCGAGATTTGTTCAGCACCAATTCTTGATATCGAAGCAAAGCATGTTTGGTGGGACTAACTTGCATTTATTAGCGGTAAATACATAAGTGAGTCTTTTATATGTTAAAAAAACAGAAAAAAAAAA
>VZRN01006074.1:331110-345122 GCA_013397935.1 Dasyornis broadbenti
AACAGGCAAAGGAAAGCTAAAAATGTTTACAAAGCACACTTCCCACAGTACTGTTAACCCTCTGGATGCCAAACAGACACATCAGGAGCTGCTCCCTCCCATGCTGGGGGCCCCGGGGGCGGCGGCTCCGACAGCATCGTCCCTGTTTCCGTGGTTTCTTTGGTTTGGTTTTGTTGGACGCCATCCCTGCTGCCTCCATCCACGCGCATCTGGCCGGAGCTTGCTTTCCTGGGGGTTGTTTGCTTCCTGCCCCCTGCCAGGCTCTTTCCGCTTGGCTGGGAGCTGTGGGAAGCGCCTGTCTCCGCTTGGGGAGGTTCTGACTCGGTGGGAGATGCCGGCACTCGCTCCCTGCCCTCCCAGATGCACTTTAAGGCCAAACTTCCCTTTTTTTCCTTCTCTGGGGCTGGCAGGGAGCAGGCAGGGGATGCTCCCATGGCCCCAGGGAGTGCAGGACCTTCCACACGGCTGTGCAGGCTCCGGTCCCTTGGCATTTCCCACTGTGGGAAAGCCCTTTGGAAATCCTCCGGGAAATGCCCACGTTGCTGTAAGGTTCATCCTTCGGGCATTCGGGGGTCACACCTGCACGCCAGCTCCTTGGGCAGCATCCCTGGATCCCCCCGGATGCACCTCCAGCTCTCCCATGGGAGCATCCCTGGCTCTCACGGGGGAGCCCAGACTTTTTAATCCCCTTTTAATAGGTTTGTAGACTCTCTGAACCCTCGTAGACCTTCATAGGTAGCTCTTGATTTAATCCCCTCCTAACCCCGTAGTGTTTTCCCCTAAGGCAGGATTTTGTTCCGGACCCAACGCATCTCTGGTTGCGTGGGACAGCTTCTTCCTCTTTTTAGGAAGAATTTCTTGCCTCTGGATATAAAGACTAGACCATCCAACCTCGTTTCCATCTCTTGAATGTCGAGTATTACGATGTATAACACACGTTAGGGTGCTCTTTGGTGCTGTTTCAATGGTAACCAGTGGAACTGACTTTTTTTAATAACAATAACAATAACAATAAAAGGAACTTTAGTGCCGCGGGTTCCATATCGTTCGTTGTCGTGACTTTTTTTTTTTTTTAAGTTTTGTTAGGGTTTTGGGTTTTTTTAAATTCCTTTTTTAAATGTTACTAAACAGCGAGTAGCGATCAGCTGCCGGGTTTCTGTGGTGTTGATTTTAGTGACTGGTGGCTGCTGCGAGCTGGGTGGGCTGCATCACAACTTAGTGGGAATTTGGGATTGAGTCGCTTCCTTTTGGAACTGCACACAGCAAAATGAGCATTTGGTGGGAGCCCAGATGGCAACTAGAGGGTTAATTTTTGAACTTTCAGGTATGTTCCTCAGAAGAAAATAATAATAATAAAAAAAAAAGAATAAAAAAAAAAGATAAGAGAAACAAAACACTATTTTTTCAGTAAGCTTTTTTTTTCTGTAAACGATTTACAAATAAATCTGACATGATGGTGCTGTACCAAAGCCTTATACGAAACTTATTCCACGCTCTCTATAATCTCTCTGTATCTGTATTGTTGCTCTCGGCCTCCGCCAAGGCCAGGAAATGCCAGCAGGAGGGACCGGTGGCCGCGCTCGGCGTCGGCATCCCCGGAATTCCCCAGGACTGGGACGGAGCCGCTCCGGCCCGCGGGGAGGGAAAGCCAAATTTCAGCATCACTCCCCAGGCGTGCGATGAGGGGCACAATGGGGGTCCCTCACCCCAAACTCTCCTTCCGACTGGGTGCTATCCTGCCCTGGGCAGGGATCCGAGACCTCTCCGGGAGCGCTGCCCGCTGCTCCCGGCATCCCCGCTGCGCTCCAAGGGGATAACAACCCACTGAGCCCCCTCCTCGGGGGATTTTACATCTTCCAGCTCAGCCCGACCTCTGCAGTGCTTAGCCAAGGCAGACCCTGGCTCTTGCCCTGCGAGCCCTCTCCCTGCCCTTCCCCTGGGGCCGGCTGGGAGCTGGGGCTGCTTTGATAGCTCTAAGCAATAATCCCACTCTGCCAAGAAAGTTGGGTCCTTTTGGCTCTTGGACTGTTGTCAGTTAATGAGTAAATGCTAATAAGCCAACAAAAATTGGAAGAAATGAGAGTTTGAAGCCCTGCCTTACTGGGAGTAGCTGGTCCCTCGGTCTCTGCCTGTTGGGATTTTAAGGCCTGCTGAGTACTTAATTTATTGCCGATAACATTGCATGTTCATAGATTGACTTCTTGAGTTGATTTTTCTTATTTTAATGTACCCACTATAAGAAATTCTGGCAGTGTTGCAATGTTACGTAAAACTAGCCATGCTGTAGGAGAATGATGGGTTTTGGAATCGATTAACTTGCTCCTCATGTAACATTACCCTGCTTCAGAAATGTTTTGTATTTTGATATAAATAAACATTTGCTAAAAAAAAAAATTATATCTATAAAATAGATAGCTCGGTGTTGTCGTTAATTTGGTTGGAGGGGGTGGGCTGCCCCAGAAGTGTTTGTGGAGAGATGCTGGGCTGGTCTTTGCCCTAAGTATCCTAAATTCCGTCGTCCCCCTAGCATTGGTAGCATATCCCAGCTGGTGCTCCAGGCTGAGGTAGGTGCTAGGATGGACACTGATGCTCAGGTCCTGCTTTTGGGCAGGAACTAGGAGGGGAGAGAGTCCCAACCCCACCTGCCAGGGTGATGCTGGACGGCGAGCCAGGTCCCTTGCTGTCCCCTCCCACCGCTCCCCTTTCTCATCCCCTTCTTCCAGCCAGGCTGCCCCACTCTCCCCTCCCCTTCACCTGCTGCCTTTGCCACATTTTCAGCACTGACTCACCCCGCGGGAGCTCCCCTGATAATAAAGTCTCTGTGCAGTGATGGAATGTGCCCGGGACTGTGCAATGTGTGGTGCCACACTGTCCTCGGCCTCGCCGGTGGCCGTGCCACGAGGTGGCACTGCTGGCTCGGCAGCTCCCGGCGCTGCTGATGAGCTGGGAAGAAGAGGCTGCCTGGACCACGTACAGCATCTCTGCCCTCCGTGTATCCCCGCCAGGGCTGGCATGGGGGGGCTGCTTCTGTCTGTCTGTCTGTCCTCCTGCTGGCCCTTAAGCTGACGCCCACGGGAATGCCCATGGATTGCCCCGCAGCCTCCCTGCAATGTTGGTTTTTAGAGGCTGGGATGTGTGCTGGGGATATGGCTCAGGGCAGCATCCTTAGGGTCGGCTCCAGGGTTTCCCAGCTGACCCCCCTCAGTGAGCAGGGATGCAGCTCAGGGCTCTGCCGCATCTTTTGGGTACCAGCTCTGGGGTTCCCAGCCGAACCCCCCTCCCCGGGGGGGAGCAGGGATGCAGAGAAAGGCTGTTTCCACACCCCTCACCACCTGCTCCCCAAAACGGGGCTGGGGGCAGCCCCTGGGTATTTCCACATGGACGTTGCACACCTCTGCTGTCGGTGCAGGATCAGGGACCGTCCTGCCGCGGTCCCAGCACAGGTGGGAAGGTGCTGGGGAGCTGTTCAGGTGCTGCCCTCCAGCTCTGCTCCATGTGTGGTGAAACCCTGCGGGAAGGAGGAGCGGTGAGGTGGAGATCCATCCCTCCCAGCTGGATCTACAGGAGAACAGATCCATGTTGCTTCAGAGGAGCTGAGTGGGCAAACACAGGGTTTGGGCTGGGACTGAGGTGTTTGAGCTGTTCAGTGGTGCTGCTGGAGCTCACCCAGGGGTGTGTGGGTCACAAGGATGCTCCTGGGCTGGAGAAGGATGGCACTGATGTGCATGGCCCCCAGTGCCCCCAGTCCACCCAGCGCAGGGTCCCTTGGCAGTGCTTTTCAGCCTCACAAGGACAGCTGACACTTCCCGAGGGTGGTTTGGACTCTCTCCGTGGCTGCAGGAGCTGAGAAAAAGACCTGAGCTGCAATCACCGAGCTGAGGTGTTCCCAGCATTTCGAACACCCGTCCCCACGTAACAAACTCATTTCACCTCCTGGAGCCAGGCAGCATTCCCCTACTGTGGAGCTCTGGCTCTGCCTCCTGCCTCTTTCCCAGCCCCACTGGGGGCCAAACCTCCGTGGTCAGGGCGGGTGGCACTGGCAGGAGGTGGCAGGGAGCTGAGGGTTTATTCTCCTGCTGCAGGGGAAGCTCCGTGCCCTCCACAGGTGGCTCTGGCTCAGGCTCCGGCAGGCACAGTTTCTGCTATCAGTGAATTATTGATTGGATTTACCGCCACGGCTCTGACAACACCATTACTGGCTTTGACTTCATGTTTAAATCATCACTCCAATAGCTCTGAAAGATGCGATCTTTTATTTAAAACGCACTCAGTGGCTCTTTTTGATCCCCTGGCTCGATTTGCTGCTGGCAGAGGGAGGGTGCACGGCTGGGGGAGCACAGTCCCTGCACCAGGGGCTCCAGGGACGCTCAAGGTCACTGTGCTGAGAGTGGAAGGAAACAAACTTCCCCCTCATGCTCCAGACAAAAGGCTGCAGGTACTGGAGAGGGCCAAGAGCTGCGGGGGCTGTGCCATCCCCTCTGCCCCGCCTTCAGCCCCATGGCTGTGGCTGATGGAGCGAGCAGGGAGCGTCCCCAGTACTCTGTGCCCCCAGCTCACCCCGCTCCGCTCTCCCACACAACCCCTGGGCATTGCTGTGTCCCTGCTCCCCATCCCCAGTGCTTCCCCAGCTCCCAGGCGGAATCCCAGACGCTGTGCCTGTGTCTCCACAGCTCCTCTCTGCTGTGACCTGGCTCTGGGCTGTGCAGGGCAGCTGCGCTGCTCTGGGGTGCAGATTTGGGGCCAAAACTCCCCCGTGCCCAGCTATGGGGTTGTTGGGATGCCATCCTGCTGGGAGGCTGCGCTGCTCTCTCCAGCAGGATGGCAGGGCTGCCTGCATCCCTTTTCATCAGCTTCACCATCCAATATTCCCAAGCTGCCTTGTCTTTGCTTTACATTTATCAATATTACCAGCTGATCCCCAGCCCCCCTCCATGAGTTTATTAATATTGCCCTCTGATCTGCGGGAAGCGGCCGCGCTTTATATTCCTGCCCCATCCCCAGCTCCTCCAAGCCCCTACGCCATGTTTAATTAGATTTTCTCCTTGGCTCAGGCAAACACAAATTGAGCTCCTGGTATCTCTCTCCTGTGCTGGAGCTCCTGGCCGAGGTGGAC
The DNA here is from genome assembly GCA_013397935.1 of Dasyornis broadbenti. Lineage (NCBI taxonomy): Eukaryota > Metazoa > Chordata > Aves > Passeriformes > Dasyornithidae > Dasyornis > Dasyornis broadbenti. Next base: position 336,224 of record VZRN01006074.1, read on the forward strand.
AGCATCCTCCACCACATTAATATTCCAGTGCCGGTGCCTGTCTCGGGATGGTGCAGTCTGGGGGGATTTGCCTGGAAAAGGGGATTATTTCTAACCCCCCTACCCTGCTTTCCATGGATGGCAATTAACCTGGCAGGGAAATATCTTTTCCTACTAGGTCAGGGTGGCCAGGTTGAGGATTCATGATTAGGAAGCACCAAAGGATCCCTCAATCAGAGATCAGTGATGCTTCTTCCCCCTCTCTCATAGCATTCCCCCCATCCTGCTGCTCGGGGCCATTAATGTCATTTTTCAAGGAATCCTTCTGGGCTTGGCTTTCCCCAAGTCAGTGGGGACCAGCGCTGGCCTCTCCCAGTGCTCCATGGCAGCTTTTCCACATCAGAGGGAAAGAAAATTGTTTATGCAAAGTTTGTCAGTCCCTCCAGGCACGAAGGGAAGCGCTGATTGTTCTCCAGCTATCTCAAATCTTTTGCCAGTTTCCAAAATTAAAATTTTTCCCTGTGTCTTGCAGACATGTTTGGTGTTCGTGCTTGGATTTCCAGACTTGCTGTCCAGCAGGTGTTACTACTCTTATTATTACTATTATTATTTATTTTATTTTATTTTGTTTTCCCCCCTTTGGATTTGTCCTCCTGCCACGCTCTCACCCTTTGTGTGTTTCTCTTCTCCCAGGGAATACAGGATGGAATTTGCTCCAGGGATGCTCACGCAGGGACCAGAAACCCCTTCTGGGGCTGGACCTGCCTCTCTCAACTGTGATTCCATGGGGCAAAGAGCTTCCCATGCCTGCAGCCTGGCAGCCTGTGGTGCTGCTGGGATGCAGGATCTGCTCCCCGGGATGCTGCCTCTCCTCTCCCGAATCAATAGAAAGCTAATTAAGCCATTTATCTGGGAAAAACAGCCACTCCTGGTGAGCTCTGCTGCTGGGATGGGGGAGGAAGGGGCACAGAGCCGGGGACAGCAGGAGCCAGGGAAGGCTGTGGGCAGCCCCTGGAAGCAGGAGAATCTCAGCTGGGAGCTGAGCAAGGTGGGTCTCATCCACAGCATTAAACTGCTTTTCTATCTGAGAAGTTGGTGTTGAGTTCTGTAATATCCATCATTCCCAACCATATTGAAAAGCGGTGTTTATTCCCAGCTGCCCCTCAGCTCTGTGGGACCCAAATCCCACACTTCCCTCTCTGGGAAGACCAGGCTCGCTGATTGCAGAGCACAGCTCTGCACTGAAGCAGGCTGTGCTCTAACTTGAAATTGACTGTTTTAGTGGAGCCCTGGGAGGTTTTTCCGAGGAGTGCAGCCTATTCTTCAGGGCTTTTATAAGCCCTTAGTAGCTTAAGACACAACTAAGTTGGCCCTAATCCCTCATAAAAGCACGTAGGTTTTCTTGCCCTTCTGCTGCATCAAGGTCTTAGCCCGGTGCTTTCCTTCACTGTTGTGTTTGTCTGAAGGATGGGAAGGAAATGCTTCTGAAATTTTCCTTTTTAAAGACCTGAATCCTTAGATCAAACCCATCCAGGGGAGCTTGGGGCAGGAGATGGGTTCCTTGGGACAGGGGGATGTGGTGGCACAAATCCCCCTGGTTCCATGAACACGCAGCACCTGTGGAGGTTTTTGGCTGGATCATCCCCCTCATTGATCCAGAGGGGGATCAGTGTAAAAATTTGGGAAAGAGGATTTCTGCAGCAAAACAACAGTAATCCTGCAGCTCAGGCCCCCAGAGAAGATGCCCAGCCACGGGTGGGTTGGCTGCTATAGCATTGGACATGTGCAGAGGGTTTTATCCTTGGCTTTGGTGAAGTTTCCTGGATTCTGGCTGGGGTTTATTCACAGAGACACGGCTTTTGTGAGGCGGAGATGAAGTGCTGCCTTGAAGATTTGCAAATGGGTGGTTCCAGAGCAGGAGGGGTCTGTGCTTGGCCGGGGGTGAGCAGGATTTTACTCCCCAAGAGAATTCTCATGAGCACTTGCAGGCTGAGCTGTGCCTCGTTCTCCAGCCTTTTCCAGACCTTGGGATCATTCTCTGGTGGGGTCTGTGGGTTCTTCAGACCCCAAAAGGAGAACTTCTGCAGCCAGGGCAGCTTGTGAGGGAATAAATCCTGTCCTGGATGTTATCCCTGCAGTGTGTCAGGGTGTGAAGCTTCTTTGAAAGCCCCAAACCCCCAAGGTGCCTGGTGGGGTGACACTGGGGGTCAGAGCAGGGACAGGTGGAATGCAAACAGGGAGAGGGAATATTTTCACACCCCAGGATGATGCGAGCTGCAGGAAGAGATGGCTCACATTGAGCTGAACCTGAACACACAGTTCTGCACCCCAAAACCACCCACAAGGGGGGCTTGTCTGCCAGGGAGGGCGATTCGGGTCCCTCTGGGCCAGCCTGGCAGGAGCTGCCCCATTTGCATATTAGGGGTGAGTTTATGAATTATGCAGCCACCACGGCACGTCCAGAGGAATTGGCTGCAACATGGAAAGCATATTTATCTTCGTGTCTTATTGATTTATTTTTCCTCTCCTGTTTTTTCAAGCTTGAGCAGCTGCAGCGAGGAAGGGAAAACAGCCCAGGCAGCCAGGGGGCTGCAGTGGGACGGTGTCCCCCTCCTCAGACATCAGTCCCATGGGGTTTCTCCCCACAGCTGGAGCTGTTTCATAGACACCAGCATGTTCTGGGTGCGCTGATGCTGGTTTGGGTGGAGTACGAACCTGGGAATATTTCTAAGAGGCTGGGGAACCATTTTTGGTGGCAGCGAAGATGTTCCTGAAGGGTGACCTGGGCCGTGGTGAGAGGGATGGTGACCAAGAGCTGCTCCTCCATGGGCATCATCACAGGCCCTAAACAGGAGCCAGCCTGGGAGGACACATCAGAACATTCGTCCTCATCTGGGTAGAAGTGCAGCCATCCGTTATCGCGTTGTCTCCATTGTCTCTTTGTCCATCCATCTATCCTTTCCACTCATTAACTCCACCATCTGCTCCTTCATTTATCTCCTATCCTGGCCACTAAATCATCCCTGTCTTGCCTCTCCATCCATGCATGAGAGAAAAACCCCTCAGTCCTCTCCTCATCCCAGACCCCCAGGGCCATGACCCTGCTTTGAGCTTGAAATTCAAGGCTCCATCCAGGAGGGAAGCTCCCAAATCCCTTGGGCCTTTTTTTTTTTATCTCTTGTGATGGCTCCAAAACGCTCAGGGACCTTGGAAGGGAACAGGACCTGCTCCATCTCGAGGGCTGTGGGTACCTCACACATCCTCACTCCACCTGCCTTCCATGCATCCATGGAAGCATCCCCAGCTCGCAGCCCTCCCGGCTGTGCCCTTTTCCCCCCGGCAGGAAAGGTTAGCCGAGATCACAGAGCCAGCCGGCTGCCCAGATTCCCGCTCCCGGGGGCTAATTACGGAACAACATTAGATAAAAGTCAACATATGTTGTAAAAGGCACTATGTATCAGCGCCTGACAGCTCCTAACAATGTGCTCATGTAACAGCTGTCAGGCTGCGATGCTTGGAAATGAGGAATATGTTGATTTATGGATATCAGATCTGCCCTCACGTTCGTCGACGGCAGCGGCGGCTGCGCCCGCCAGGACGGGCTGTTCCCCACGCCTTGGCTCTGCCTCCTGCTTTTCCCAGCGACGTTTGGCTCCCAGATGTGCCTGTGCTTGTGTCGCTGCTCTGACCAGAGCTGTTGTTTCTGAGGCAGGAGGAACTGGCTGCTCCCCGTGGGCTTGGAAAGCAGAGTTCATCCAGCTCTGGAAGGACATGGAGCTGCTGGAGCGAGTCCAGAGGAGGCACCAGGATGGTCAGAGGGATGGAACAGCTCTGATGGGAGAAAAGACTGGGAGAGTTGGGATTGTTCAGCCTGGAGAGGAGAGGCTGCATTGTGACCTAATTCCAGCCTTCCTAAATCTGAAGGAGCCAATAAGAAAGATGGGGAGAGATGTTTTACCTGAGCTTGGAGCAATAGGAGAAGGGGGAATGGCTTCAAACTTACAGAGAGTAGAATTAGATTGGATATCGGGAAGAAATTCTTCCCTGTGAGGGTGGGAAGGACCTGGCACAGCTTGCCCAGGGAAGCTGTGGCTGCCCCATCCCTGGAAGTGTCCAAGACCACGCTGGACAGGGCTTGGAGCAACCTGAGATAGTGGAAGGGGTGGAACCAGATGATCTTTAAATTCTCTTCCAACCCAGGCCATTCTCTGATTCTGTGATTCATTTCTATATGGGACTGAAGTTCACTTCTGTGCTAATTGCAATATTTTATTTAAAACACAGTCAATAAATACGTGCTGCCCCCATGGAACCTTATTTCCTCCTCATCCCCTCCCTGTTTCAGAGCTCCAGATGCTCAGAGCTCTTTGCTTTGGTTGAACCAAGCACTGGGTAGTTTCAAAGCGCTGGGGTCCCAGGGCGGCTTTAGCCATCAGCTGCCAGCCCCAAAACCCCCTGGGAGATGTGGGGCTGTCCCTGCAGCTGGCCTGGCCTGGCAGGAAGCAGCCAGGATCCGACCATGCTCCCCAGATCCTTGGATCTGAGAGCTGAGGCTGCACTGGGATCACTCATGGCTGATGATTCTTGGGTTCTTCACCTCCTGGTTCTCTGTCCCTTTATGAAACCCCTGCACTGTGGCAGTGCCCCAGATCGTGTTCCTTTATTTTCAGTGGCCCCAAGGGCTCTGCATTTTGGGGTAAAACAGAACAGGATTGGGGCTTGGGCAGACTGTGGAATGTGGTGAGGCTACAGTGGGGGGCAAATTCCCAAATCCTTGCATCCTGTTCTCTTGCAGATTTTGGGATGAAGCTCTGCTTTTTTACAGTCCTATCCCCAGCTAGGATTTGGGGGAGCCTGAATCACTGACATCGATGGCAGAGGTGCCATCCAGCTGCTGGCAGAGTTCGTTAGTGGCTCCCACTAATCAGCTTTGATGGGAACAGGGAGGGAAATTCCCCCTCTGCTTTATTAGGCACTCTCAGCTGGATGCTCCCAGGTACGGCTGTGCCTGAGGGGATCCTGCTTCTTGTTGCTGCAGTGATTCTGCTCAGATCTGTGGGCTTTGGGCTCGTGTTACGCAAGGAAAGAGCTTTTGGGAAGGGTTTTCTGGGCAGAGCGTGGCTCAGGTGGGGTTGTTGGAGAGGCAGGAGGGGATAAACCAGCCCCAGACTCAATGTAATTTAAAATACAGGCGTGTATTCCCTTTTCCTCCTTGTTTTCAGTGAACCTCAGGGCTTGAGGAGTTGTGTAATGGAGGTGTTTCTTCCTGGGAATGGGGTGGGACTGGGTGTTTTAGTGAAAGCTGGGTTTGCTCCCCCATGGGAGGGGGCAATGTGGCCAGGGATCCAGCAAGACTCCAGGATTCCTACTGGGAAGGCAGTGGATCCAAAATTAATTTGAGGTGGGGATGTTTTTTCGGCTCTTAATGTCAAGAGACATAATTTTTAGTTTGCTTTTCCAAATGGTGATTCCTAGCAAGATTTGCATTGCTCTTTAATTTATTCCAACCATGTTTCCCTGTATGTGCATGCTGGTTTTTCACCCTTTTTTCAGGGGCTGTTTTCCTGATTTTTTGACAAATATGAATAAAGATATGGTCTGCACTCACTCTGACTCTTTTTTGTTTTGGGTGCTGGGGTCTCATCCCCTGTAACAACCCTGCCAAGCTTCCCCTGCTGCAGGGGGAATGTGTAAATCCCAGTAAAACTGCTCATTCCACTGAAATTTGAAAATATAATAAAGCCGGTTATATCACTTTATAAAAAAAAGTAATAAAAAAGAAGGTTAATGTCCTTCCCCAACTTGCAGCCTGTGTTTTTTAATCTGCAAAACAATAATGGAAAACTCCATTTATGGAGCTGCAGAGTGGGTTGGGCTGAGCCTTTACAAAACCTCACATAAGACTAAATAAACTCGGGCTCCATTGCAATTTGCTCTTTATAGGCTGGTATTTACCAGCCTAGCAACTACTCTACTCCCTAACTTGAATATATTTCATTTTTTTTAATACATATTCATTATTTACAAACTTGTTTCCACTCTCCAATTTCTGCTGCTTTGTGTGATTTCTCATGGGAATTCTTTTAATATGCAGATTTCATAGGAAATATTTTTATATATAGGTATTTTGACTGTGCAATTATCTCGGGTCTATTGTGTTTAATTCCAAATATAACTTTGAAATTCCCCGAAGGATGAATCTATTTTGGGTTTTCCCCCTCTTGGGGGTGGCTGTATTAACCACAGATGTGTGTGTATGTGAGTTTTGGGGGAGAACACGGATGGGGGAACCGTCCCAACTTCCCCGTGCAGTGCAAATCTGTGAGGAGGAGATGGGAAAGCAGCTCCGGGATGCTTCATTTTGCCCCACTGGAGGGAAATAAACTCCGGGAATTTCTGCCTTTCCCTTCTTCGATGCTCAGAGGCAGGAACAGGATCTGGTGGCCACTGGAGGAGTGAGAAGGTTCCACAAACCATATCAAAAGCAAGTGCACATTAATGGGCTTCTTCTTTTTTTTTTTCTTTTTAATGGGGTTTGGACACTGAGCCTGGGATTCATCCAGGCTGGACCGAGAGCCCTGTGGCATTTGGAATGCAAATCACCCAGCCATGCCTTAATCATTACCACTGGGAGACAATTAGGGTTAAAATATAGATTTTTCCACAACAAGGGCAAACTGTAGAGACATAAAAAGAAGGAAGTCTTGCTATGATTCATTTACATCAGCCTGTTGCTTTGAGGATGTTGTTAGAGGCTGGGAAAGAGCCCAAATCCAGAGACCTGCCCCAAAATAGAGGAGAAAAGTGGGGTTTGGGTGGGTTCCCCTTCCGTGGGGGTCAGGGCTGGCTGATCCCGCAGAATTCCCCCTCTAGCATGAGAACCCAGCAGCAAAGTGTAGGGAACAGGGAAGTTAGTCAGCTGTGCTGGAATCTGATCGAAAGTGCAAAGCAGAGGATGAGTGAGGTGAACAGAAAAGGCCTTTTTTTGCATTTTCATAATCTTATGGGGTTTATGAGCAAGGTAAACTTAATAACGTGGGACGAGAGCCTTGCTGAGCACTGCCCGGGGCTGTGCAGGGAGGGAGGCGAGGAAAGGGGCTGGGAGAGCACATGGGGGCACTGGGGGACCCCCAGGAGCTGGGGGTGAGCAGCTGGAGCCAGGCTGGGCTTCCCCTTTGACCCCCTGGCTTTTCTCCAGGGATTTACCCAGCACTGATCCCACTGATGGTCTGAAACTGCAGGAAACGTTATCTTTTCACAATTTCTGGTGAAGGAAAGGAGGAGGAGTGGAAAAAGAATAGAAAATGTTTGATTTCACAGGATATTCCTGATCCCAGCTCCCTGTAGGGTGTCCTCGTGGTCCAGCTGTCCTGCCTCAGCACCATCACTGGAGCTGAGGGTGGGAATGACGCAGGCTGGGTCCACATGGACCCACACAACCATTTTCCCTGACTTTCACCTTCCTTTTGCTCTCTGCTGTCCCAAAATCAGCACCAAGGGCAAGGAATGGGATGTGGTGTGTACTGCCCACCCCCTGCACCTTGGAATGCCCTTTCCAAACACAAACCCCGTGGCTGGAACCACCACTACAGCTTTGGATAATCCTTGCACAGATTGTGTTATTGCTCCTGTGGGGAAAACCCAACAACAACCATGCTCTAATCCTTAATTAGAGAGTTAATTACCCTCGGAGACTGCTCCTGCATTGTGAGGGGGCAGCGGGACATGGGGGAAGCTGCTTTGTGAGTGTAATGGGGGGCAAGGACCTTTGGGGTTGGAGGTGCTGGTGGCTCCTGCTTTTACCTGGATGAAGGGGGACCACCTGTCCTGTCGCCCTATCCTGTCCCGCTGTCCCCTCTGCTGTTCTGTCCCCAGGGGTGGCTCCCAGCCCAAGGCCAGCTCTCCATCCCTGTGCCTGGAGGTTTTGGGGTCTGGGCATCACCAGCCTGGCACAGGGCCCCAGCAAGCGTCACCCTGCGGAGGAGCTGGGGTGGCACATGGGGACACGGCTCCTTGGTGGCCCCTCTGTCACCTGCTTGGTCTCTAACACTGATGGAAAGCAAGACCCAGGAACACACACGGTGTGGGAGCCCAGCGCTGTGCATGGCACGGGGAACACGGCACGGGGAACAGGGAATAGGGAATATGGAATAGGGCACAGGGAACAGGGAATATGGAATAGGGCACAGGGAACAGGGAACAGGGCACAGGAAATAGGGAAGAGGGAAGAGGGAACAGGGAATAGGGAACAGGGAGCAGGAAATAGGGAATAGGGAACAGGGCACAGGGAACAGGGCACAGGACACAGGGAATAGGGCACAGGGAACAGGGCACAGGGAACGGGGCACATGGAATAGTGCGTAGTCCACGTGGCCCAGGGCACATGTCACCGGGCTTATTGTACATGGAACAGGACACATTGTACATGGCAAACTCCACACAGACAAGGCTGCATGGTACGGGGCACACAGCCCCGTATGTACACGGAACAGTGTACATGGCACACTGCACACAGTATACAGCCCATGGCACATGGCACAGTGCATGCAACACACATGGCACACTGCACATGGCAGAGCATACAGAGCCCATGGCACAGGTCATGTAGCCCATGGCACATGACACATTGCGTACGACACACGTCACACGGCCAATGTCACGCTGCCCGTGTCACACTCTCTGTGTCGCGCAGCCCGTGTCACACTGCCCTGTGTCACACTGCCCGTGTCACACAGCCCATGACACACAACCCATGACACACAGCCCGTGTCACACAGCCCATGTCACACACCCCATGACACACTGCCCATGTCACACACCCCGTGTCACACTGCCCATGACACACAGCCCATGACACACAGCCCATGACACACACCCCGTGTCACACAGCCCGTGTCACACACCCCGTGTCACACTGCCC
>VZRN01006074.1:345885-368480 GCA_013397935.1 Dasyornis broadbenti
AGCCCATGTCACACAGCCCATGTCACACTCCCCATGTCACACACCCCGTGTCACACAGCCCCTGGCACACCTCCGCTGCCCCCAGCACCGGCAGGGCTGTGACCAGAGGCAGTGACCAGAGGAGGGCGCTCCCGGCTCAGAATTGCCCCACCCGGCCCTTGCCCACCTCACCTGCACACCCTCCCCAACCCCCCCGCCCCAGGTGCAGAACAGCCTCCGCCGCCCCCTCCAGCCCTGCACCCCTCGCTGGGCTCCTGATTCCCCGCAGCTTGGGGTGTTCAGCCATGGCAAGGGGGTTTCACCTCAGTGCACCCGTCAGGGGTGGCTCAGCTCCCTCCTCAGACCAGGAAAAAGACAAAACCAGCTAAGGGGACTCGCTGCCAGGGAAGGGGAGCGAGTGTAATGATGGGAAAAAAGGGAGAAATAAGGGAAAGTAGGAAATCAGCACAACAAAGTTGACTAAAGCAAATATTTCCATCCCTGCAGGAGGGAGCTGGGCTGACTGGAATGCTAAAAACGCCCCTATTTGCATCTTTTTAAATAGGAGCCGATAAAAGCAAATACTCCACTGCCAATAATTATAATATTTTAATTGCGTTTCTTCAGGGCTTTTGTTTTTCAGACAGACACAAAAGCTGTGTGTAAACTGGCAGAAATAAATATCCCTGTCGGTGCGGATTGGGATGAGATTTGGGGGGTACTGCATGTCCACCCCGGACCTGCAGCAGGCCTGGGGGTCAGCTGTGACCTGGGGGTTTGCACATCCCTGTCACCGGGGGGATGAGGGGGGGAGTTTTGCTGACCTCTCCCTCCCAGATTCCTGGTTGCAGGGTCCCCCTATGTCCCTGTGCTCCTGTTGGGATTTTACAGCACCTTTAGGACAGGTTTGGCTTTAGGACCCCCCCCCTCCCAGCACCCCAAATCCTGAGCTTTGGGCAGAGTGCAGGGCTCAGGTGCTTGGAATCAGATCTTAGAGGTCTTTTCCAACCAAAATAATTACAGAAAACCCCTCCCTAATTCCATTCTGAGAAACGGAGCCTCTCTTAATAAACAGGGGATTGAGGTTTGGGGGCGATACAGCCATGCTTTTCCCCCACACTTTTAATACACAACACGTTTTTCCACTTGCCAGCAAGGGCCCTGATCAGGCACTGCCCAGCTGTGAGGAATTTGGGATGATTGCCCCAGCCCTGCCCAGCCCACCCAGCACACCTGGGTTGGCTGGGAGCTCCCAGCATCCCTGAGCCCCCGGAGAGGGAGTTTCATCCTGCACTGTGGGAGAGCTGGAGAAGTGGAGGAGGCTGAGTCGGATGAAGTGGATGTCTTTATTTTTGGGTTTAATTCCTTAGCTACAATAGAAAAATTGTGGGTTTTTTAATAGGTGAATGGAGCTGTTGCTGTGTGCAGCTGCCTCCTCTCAGCTCTGCTGGTTCAGGGAAGGGAATTTTGGTGTTTTTCTCCCTCTGAGAGGGAGCCACGTTGTGCAAATCACCCCACAAAATGCTGTGGGGTGTCCAAGAGCTGCTGCAAGGCTACAGTGAAACAATCTCCTCTCACTGACTCTTGATACCCCATGGAAAAATGATTTACACTGAGCGTTCCCCAAAATCAATCCCTTCAAGTGTGGGGCTTGTGTTTAGTGTCACCAAATGTCCCTGAGTGTGCCCAAGCATCACCCAGGTCCCCGGGGAGCTCTTCATGTGGCTCAGCCTGGGGCACAACGAATTAATACCGAATTCCCGAGGAATTAAAGTTTTTCCGAGTTGGGTTCTAAGCAGGGCTGGGTTTGGTGGGTTCCATCCCCGCAGGGGTGGCCCTGGAGGTGCTCCAGGACAGGAGGGCTGGGTCCTGTCGGGCTTTGGGGATCCAAGCAGCTGTGTCCTCAGGGAGAGAGGATCCCCCATTCCCTGCACACCCCCAAGCTGCCTGAGGAGGGAGAGCGGAGCTGCTGAGCCCTCAATTTTGGGTGCACTGAGGTGAAACCTCATTTTTCCAGGGGGTGGTGGGGCTGGATTTGCCATTTGCTGCCCAGGAAGGATTTTTCTCCCCGTTTTCGGCTGGTTTGGGTGACGCTGAGATATTTGTGGGGTTGGATTGCTGGTCAGGGGTCCTGGGGAGGGTGGGCTGGCTGGAAAGTGCAGGAGCAAGGTCTGTAAACACCCCGGTGGGATGTGGGGTGGGTTTGGGGGTGGGAAAGAGTGGGGTCCGGCTGCTTCTGGGGGAAAAGGCAGTGAAAGATAAAGGGAGTGAAGGGGAACAGGAGCAGCGTGGTTTGCCCCAGGTTTAGCCTCTTGCTGTGTGGTGCAGGGTTTAACTGGGCTTGGGGGATCCCAAAAGTGCAGCTGTTGAACCTCTCTTTGGGGGAAAATTCCTGCCCCACAGGCTCTGTCCCCTCTGAGTTGTTCAACTTCCAGGCACAAATCCTGAGGGCAGCAGGGTTGGCTGGCTCTGGTGCTTGTGGGATGACTTCTTTTATTTAGGTTTTCATTTCAGAAAAGAAAATGAGATTTTTTTCTTCTTTTTAGTGTTTCACTTTGACATAATACAGAATTTGTTGCTGTTTTCTCTATGCCTGGCCTCTAAGCCAGTGGGGACTGGTGGGGTGGAAGTGGGGATGGAGCAGGAGGGGGATTTTCCTTCTCCTTTCCCAGGTGTCAGAGTGGGACACAGCAACATCCCCTGGCATCACCCAGAGCTGTTGAAGCCTCTCCTGGCCCTTCCCCATCTCATTCCCAGCCTGCCCACCAAACCAAGGGGTGCTGAACAAACAAACCTCAAATTGGCCTTTGTGCTGGGAGGCATCACCAGAGTTTGTTTCTCTGGATTTCAAATCAATTTCCCTCCCCCTTGGCTGAGGGCTCTGCTCACAAGTGCAAATAAACCCCGGGCACGTCTCGCTCGTGTGCCCCAGGATCCACGTGCAACAAGGTATTTGCAGGGTCAGGGACTAATAATTTAAACTGCTGAGCAAAATAAATAAGTGTACAGCAAAACCCAAACCCAGAGCGCCACAGGAGCGGGCGATATTGTTTGCTTTTCAAATAGACACACGGAAAATACAAACAGTAGCAGGAGGGAAACAGAGATTAAAATTTTTGTAAAAACAAAATAGCAGCAATCCCACCAGGAAGCGGTGTTTCCATTTTGTATGTGCATAAGATTAGCAACACTTTGCTGCCTGCTATGAGCATCCTTCTCCCCCTCCTCCTGGGAATCTTTGACCAAAAAAAAAAAAAAAAAAATCTTTTTGGACAAAAAGGAAAAAATTAAAAAAACCAGATGATTGAGATTTTCTGCAGAAAATACTGACTTTTTAAATTGGACATTGCCCCTGCTCTGGCCTGGGAGGCAGTCAGGAAACATCCCCTTTTCACTTTTCCCACACAAACCCTGAAATTTTGGAATTAGATGCTCTCCTTGCAAATGCTGATGTGTTATAAACCTGACACCCACAGGGAAGGGGGAGAGGGATGTCCTGGCTCTGTGACAGGGAATTCTGAGTCAGAGGGGAGCGAAGTGTGCAGCTGGGTGGACACTGTGCAGCCACAGCTGATGCTCCCGCTGGCCTTTGAGTCTGTCTGCTGGAAACTGTGATTCCTGGAGTGTCACTGCAGGGATTTTTGGTGGCAGGTCCCCAGGTAGCTGTGCCTGAGCATCACAGGGAGCCCTGCCCTGAGCCTGCTGCCATCCTTGCAGGTGCTTTCCCTTGGTAAGGGAACATTTTCTGCTTGACATATTTTAAGGATCTCCGAGTGTTTGACTTTTGCAGTTTCAAAATTGAAAAGAAAAGGCTGAAATAAATGGTTTGGTTAACAAAAAGCTCCAATCTACTCCCTTTTCAACTTCACTTTTGCCATTTAAAGCCGGGATGTGGCCCTCGGTGCTCTGGTTTAGCTGACAAGGCCGTGATGGGTTAAACAGACTCCGTGATCCTGGAGGTGTTTTCCAGCCTAAATGATTTTGTAATTTGGTCCAGTAACACCTTGTCCAGGTGCTTGGAGTCACTCTGAGTCCCCAGGGCTCCTGTCTCATGATGTGCTGTATCCAAAGTGAGCTTGGAGCTGGAATTTGGAGGTTTTTTTGACCTGGCATGGCTGGTACTGACCACATCCCCAGCCAGCCCCAGCTCCCTGCAGACCCCCAGACACCCCCATTCCCCTGGGATCAAACCTGAGCCAAGGCGTGTGTGGGGAGGGAATCTCAGGGAGCTGCAGGGGTGGCTTTGACAAGCAGATCCCACCACATCCTCACCTTCCCCACGAGCATTTGTCGCTGGCGGCGGCTGTGGGGGGCCGGCAGCGCCCGTGCCCACCCCACTGCAGAAGGCTGGAGCCAGCATTTGAATAATGAATTCTGTTTAAGACTGAAAGCTCCGAGATCCATCTGTAACAGGACTCGAAATAATTACAGCTGATGATTGCCTGGTACCTCAGCCAGAAAAAACAGAACAGATTTTGGCCGCCAGCAATTACAAGCAGCACCCGCTCGAGCACAGGGAGAACTTTCTGAGCGAATTCATGAATACATTTGTGCGGATCGGGAGCGACGGGGATGGGGTTTGGGGTGCAGGAGCGTGGGGAGGAGGTGTCTGTGTTCACATGGATCCCAGAGAACTTGCCTGGGAGAGCGATGGGTGTCTCCTTGGGGTGTGTGTCTGTTTGCAGCATTGTTTGGGGCAGGGAGGAGCAGGGAATCCATACCCAGTGCTTGGGGTTGTTACACACCCCGGGATAAGAACTGGTGCGAAAATAAGAGAAAAACAGGGAAAACTGTGGCCAAAACGAGGCCTTTCCCGGGAGCAGAGGTGGCAGAAGACGACAGAGAATTTTGGAAGGAATATCTTCCCCTTGCTCCTTTGGGTTTGTGGCTTTGCAGGCAGGGGCAGAGTGGAGCGGGAGAGTTTTTCTATCCAACACAACAGCCCTGCCCTTCGGCGGCTGCCAAAACCCCCCATGCCACCCCTGCTCAGATTTGCCTTCCACATAATGGGGATAATTTATCAAATAGTGAATAATACGCTTCCCTTCTTCTATGTCTCCTCCACGTATCATTTCAACTGACTGAAAATTGTCAGATTAGACTATTTTCCTTGGCTGTTCCATTTAGGAGCAGGGGGAGCTGAAGGCTCCGATAATTGCGCTGTGCGCTCCGCCAACGTCTCGTGAAATAACAGTGAATAAAACTGTTACTGCCCAAGCTCTTGGAATGCCCTCCTCTGTGAAGCTCTCCTGAAACTGGATGCTGATGATCCTTAAAAGTCTGTTTTCTTTGCCCCCAGAGCGTGTCTGGCTGAGGCTGCCGCGGGGAAACCTCGGCTCGGGGACTGTAAGGACGCGGCGCTATCGCATTTTCCCATCCGCCAAAATTGCGTGTGCTCAGAATTGTCCCGGCGTAATGTGTCTGTATTAATCATTGCTCCCTTATCTTGTTCACCTCCAATCTACAAGGATCTGCTTGGCTCTCCTCTGCACCTTAAATCCTCTTTTATCTCAACTGGTGTCACTGCCGAGCCCGCAGACAGCTGGAGCAGCTTTGCTCCTGTAGCTGGAAAATACGTGCGGGACTCCCTGCTCTGTCCCCATCCCTGGATTTTCCATGGGGTGTAGGATTGTATGGCCTGGCTGGCTTAGTGTTGGCATTAAGGAGGACGTGATGGGTGTCTCTGCTCTGGAGCTGTTCTGGTGGGACAGATGATCCTGGTGGGGCAGATAATCCTGGTGGGAAGGATGATCCTAGTGGGAGGGATGCTCCTGGCTTTCGAAGTGCAACTCAAGAGCTCCAAAGCGATTTTGTGATGGGGGACCCAGGTGCTCTGTCAAGCTCTTTACTTACCCCCCCGGCCAGAATGACCTCACCGATGCCCCATTTCTGGTGATGAGTCCGTCTGGAAGTAGGAAAGATAAAGCTGGGAGACCTCGTGTATCCCTGGGTATTCCCACAGAACGTTTAGCAAGGTCCTGGGGAATTTTTCCTCAGGGAATCTCTTGCACTTGTATTTCCCATCCAAGCTGAGGTGGATGCCAAACCAGAAGTACTTTATTTAATGCTGAAGCGGCCTGCCAGCCTGGAGCAGATATGGAGGGAGGTTTTGCTGGTCCTTCCCTAGGTCCTGAGCTTATGTTGCCCGTGGGTTTTTGTAGGCTTTTTATTTCTCTCGGAATTGGGACGGTGGGATTTCTTCTTCAGCGATCCAAGTTAGTTTCTCCCTTTCCATCTTTATCTCTGCAGCTGGTTAAATAAAGCAGGACCTACAAAATAACCATTGAGTCCAAGTGCCCAATTTGAATTATGACCATTCTGTAATAGAATCCCAGAATCTTTAAGGTTGGAAAAGACCTTTTCGATCATCAGGTCCAGCCACCACTGTGTTCACCATTGAACCATGTCCTCAAGCGCCACATCCACCTGTTTTTTGAGCACTTCCCAGGATGGTTGACTCCACCACTTCTCTGGGTAGTCTTTTGAAATGTTTTACAAGAAAACGTTTTTCCTGTTATCTCATGCGGTGCAGCCTGAGGCCATTTCTGATTGCTGCCTCTGTGCACCATCCTGTTTTGGGATGAAATGCGAGGTGCCGAGTCTCTCATCCCACCCCGCCTCCACAGCCTGTCCCAGAGATCTCCATTTAAACCCAGAATACAGGAGCTGCTTGGGCTATACAGACGGAGCAGCACGGCTTAATGGGGCCCCAAATAAAGGGAACAGCTGGGTAATCAGTTCGAGTGGCTGGGAACCAGTTTACCGTGCATTAAGTATTCTTTGATTCCGTTTAATTGGGACATTGCAGAGACCCTGACGTCCAGTAATAAGGACAGTGGGAAGCTGATCAGACAGCTCGTTAACACTCAATTAATGTCGCTCTGTATGGCACAGCAGTAACTTTTAAAAAATGTATGTGCTCAGCTGAGGTGGAATGGGATTGCCAAGGCAATTTCCAGAGGGTCTGAGTCTAGGTTGCCACGCGGGAGTGGCGCTGCCCGTGCGCGATTGAAGTGGAATTAAAAGTTGAAGTGCAATTTTTTTAGGTGAATGCAGTCACTTTACACAGTGCAGAATCAGTTCATTTTTAATTTATAGGCGCAATTAAAGCGCACTAAGAATAAAATTCATAAATCTTTAGCTAACTGACCATGATTCTTCTGAAAGCTCTTTTTGTTCCTCCTGATGCGGGCGATAGGGGTACCTGGCGTGCCTGGAATTACATTAATGGAGAGCTCTTCCCCTTCACCCTCTGCCTTGTCAATCCTACAGGCTTTCTTGATCTTCCCTGGATGTGCCCTTGCCATGCTGGGGTGTTTGCTTTGCTCCCACAGCCACGCAAAGCCTCAGCAGCAGGTTTAATGTTGGCTTTGGCTGAGGGACCTGAGCCAGGAGGGTGAATTCCCAGGTGTGGGATTTGTCGAGACACAGAGATGGAGCACAGGATGCCATCCTTCACCTTGCTCCAGGGATCTGTCATCTCCGCTAGGCCTGTGAACCATCAGAGGGGCAAAGGGACGTGGCCCTGGGCAGGGAGTGGTGGCTGTAGCTCTGCTGGGCGCACTGGAAAGGACTTGGATGGAGAAGCCATACCTGGCAAAGGAGGGAAGGAGCTCTCCGAAGAAGCATCTCAGTCTGCAATAGCTCTGCAGGGCTTTCCCGTGGCACCGGTGGAGGAAGATCTCCGTGGTCTGGGTTCAGCTCTTCTCTCTCCCGGTCGCTTTCTCATCATTTTCCCTCCGGCCAGGCCATGTCTGTGCTTGGCATAGCATGGCTGGAGGGGTAATTGCCATCTCTGCATTTCCCTAATGAGCTCTGGGCCTGCTAATGAGCCTATTGCTCTTCACAGGGGAGGTCTAACAGAGCACCTCTGCTCCAAGGAGGCACAGCTTTGATCAGGGGATGTCTCTTGTCCCCTGCGTGCTCAGAGTGGGACGATTGCCTGTTGTCCTCTTTGTAACTCAGCTCCTCCAACCATTCATTGCTGCCAATCACGGATTCATTTAAGGGCCTGATTCCCCGCTTCTTCCTTTTCTTTTCTTCCTTTTTTAATTTTATTTTATTTTTTTTTTTTTTTTATTACATCTGCACACTCAGTCATGCAAAAAATTACACGATTTCAGAGCTTCGACTGACTCTGGTCTCGGAGCGCGGGGGCTGCTTAGCTCTGCCATCACCATTCAATTAGCCCCGTGCACGAAAGGGACACATGGAATAACCCAGCCTTGGGATGAGAAGGGGCTCTGTCCCATGCAGAGAGCTCTGTGGAGAGTGCTGGAGCTTTCCCAGCTGCTCCTCAGCACATCCTCTGCTTGGACCCACTGGGATAACGATGGGGACTGGGTTCCAGAGGTTGGGCTGAGCCTGAACATGCCAAGAGGTGCAACAGGTGGGGGGATTCAGGTGTTTGGTGCTGCTGACTCCCAAACAGGTGCTTTGGTGTTGCTTCTTGGCTGGTTGTGTGTCTGCTGCAAAATCCAGGGTGGATGAGGCTGCTTTGAGCATCTTCACCCTCCCAGGGGACAGATCAGCCTCCCTGCAGCAGCAATCCCCGGCACGTCAGGCTGGAGAATTCCCTCAGCTCTGTGGATGTGCCCTGGAGGATGCTGAGCTGTGGGGAGGGCCCCCAGCCCTGCCCTGGACTCACCCCCCAGCCCACAGCTGCATTTTCGTCCTGGCTGTGCAGCACTCACGGGTGGGCTGCTGAGACGGGGGTGAGATTAAAGATTAAACACATGGCTGGAGCCAGCTCGGGAAGGCGGTGTGAGATTTTCCTTGCAGTTTATAGAGTACAAAAACCCGCCTTTCCAACACTTCCCCTCCTTCTCCGTGGAAAGCCTCAATTCTGCTGCTAAAACGTGGTTTGCAGGAGAGGCAGGTGCCTGCTGCTGAGCACACGTGCCACTCCCAGGACTTCTCTGGCCATCCCTTGCCCAGGGAAATGAAACACCACGTCACCTCTGCCATTCATGATCAAAACCCCTGTATTTTTATGCTGGTGATGACTGAAGATAAATCTGTAGCTCGGAAAGGAGGGGCGGAGGGTAAAAGAAAAGTTATTCCTTTCCTTCCACCTCTGCCCTTGAGTAGGAGCTGATAAAATCCAAAGGCTCTGCCAGGAGATCAGACTCCACTCCGGCTTTGCCCAGGAGCTCTGTGGATGAAATATTAAGCACTGGGGCCTGAGCAGGTAGAGCAGACATAATCAGATGAGTAGTTAAAGGTCTGGTATCCTGTGGGGACACGCGTGATTGATCAGCCTTGCAAAAATAAATAACCCGGCCCTTTAGATCTATGTAGCAATTTTAAATTTTTAATAAATCTGTGTGTATGGTGAAGGATAAGTCGTCACCCTGCACTCTGTGCCTCTGATTCTCTGGGTGGATTTGTCATGCTCTCCCTTTTGGAGGCTTCACACCCTGCTGATAAACTGTTTAAAACTCCTGTCCTGTCTTTATCTCGTCGAGGTGTGACAGAGCCTGGCTGGGGATGCTCCATCTCTGAACAGGGAGAAGGGAGACCCCAAAACTGGTGCCTCTGGCTTTGCCAGCCCATAGTGCCCCCAGGTTCTCTGCGGGAGGAGGGAGAAGACCAGAAATGCGGCAGAGGTATGTGAAATCTTCCGAAGAGAGGCAGCATGGGGAGCAGTGGTGGCAGCGGAGATAACACTGCAGCCTTCCAGACGTGGCAAATGATGGCACGAGTTGAACAGCACCTGCAGACTAATCCTGGCAGGGTCTACACAGCAGGGTCTGGGCTCTCCCCACCTGCCTGCTTGGAGTTGAGGCACGAGGGAATGATGCAGCCTTTTTTAGCTGGTTCTGCTGGAAAAAGCAACCAGGGGCCTGAGAAAAGAGTTTGCTCCTCTGGGAGCGTGGAGTTGGAGGCAGAAGGATCCAGGTGCAGCTGAATTGCACATCTGGGAAGCACAGGACCCGTTTCAAGGCAAAATGTGCCTTTCCTCTTGGCTTGGTGTAGGGCTCCAGGGAGAGGCTGTGGGTGGCAGCGCTCCCCTGGCATCACCAGAGCTTTGCAAAAGTCTTTTGTCACTTCTGTGCCATTTTTGTGCTGTGCAGCTGTTCAGTCACATCCCTCTCCGTCCCACATGAACAGTGGAGCCAGAGCTGCTCCATCCCACCCCTAAGCATGCAGGGCTCTGCTATCCTTTCCCAGGTTCCAGCAGCCCTGGATGAGGTTTCCCAGGTCCCTGCTCTCCGCCAGGCTCTGGGAACACACTCAGCAATGCCAGGGCTCTCTCTTTGTCGCTGGCTATCCTCTGTGCCCGGGATGTCCCTGTCCTCCCTGGGAAGAGGTGCTGGTAAGGATCACATCCCAACCCGGCAATATGAGCTCCGTGCTCAGCGGGGAGGCAATCGGAATACTTTTGGCTTTTATTTTTACCATTGCTGTGGGGAAGCCTGTAAGATCTCCAGAGCCATGGCAACAGGGACGCTGTTGTTCCCCACGCTCAGTGGGAATGACATGTCTGCGTGTGTCACCTGCGCAGGGCCCGCGCTCCTGCTGGTAGCTCTTGGTGGCTGCAATTAATTTCTACTTAAGTCCAGATAATTACTGATTTTGGTGGGGTTTTTTTGTACAGTGTGTCTAGCAGCCATCAGTACTTTTAAAACTTGAGCTGCCAGCAAATTCCAGTCAGGGTAGGAACTTCTGGAGGAGGTGCTGGCACCTTGCTGATGCACTCAGGGGTTGCTGTCAAGGAGAAGGCGAGAGCTGGATGTGAGCTGCGGGAACACCTTCCCCTACTCCTGTAATATTGTGTCACTGTGCTGTGGGCTCAGGTCATGGATTTGGGACCTCCAGGAGGAGGTCCTGGTGATGCCTGGGGATAGGGTCTGGCCATCGGCAGCCCTGAATTCCCCCGCAGCCCTGAACGAGGGCACAGCGAGCACAGTGCGGTGACAGGCAGAGGGAGCCCCAAGCTAGAGAGCCAAGGGCTTAGCAGGGAAAGGTGTCCGAGCCATCCCGGAGATGTGCACGGCCCTGGCACAGCGGTGGGAGCCGGAGCTGCCGCCTCGGGGTGGTCCCAGCCTGGCAGAGCTGTGATTTCCATCCCTTTTAAGCACTGCTGCTCCGCTCTTAAGGAAGACTTATTAAAAGCAAACATCTCCGGGCTCTGCAGTAATTGAGAGCTATCAGTGGAGCACCAGGATGCTCTTTAAAGCCTTATGGGGGAGGAGAGAAGGTAAAAGCCCAGGGATGAAGGCCAGCCAGGCAGGATGAAATAGCATTTAACAGTGAGCAGGTTTGCCGTGGGCATCCTAGCAGGCATGGCCGCTCCAGGTGGGAGGTTGCTGGCACCCAGGTGTCATTTACTTTTATTTCCTGATGATTTTTTTAACCTTTCAGGGGCCAGGGAAGCCAGCCCTGCTATCAGCATGGACGAGGATTTGGGGGGGGCTTGGGTACCTTTGATAACCTGCAGTAATTTCCCCACTTCATCTGAGGCAAACCTTGCTAACATTCCCTGTGCCTCTTCCTCTGCCCCAGCCAAACAGGCAGCCAGGGACCTTTCTCTGGGGTGAGTTTGGCCCTGTGAGCACTGCAAGCCTTCCCACTGGCTTTTAAACACTCACCAGCAGAGCCCAGATCTGGCAGCCAGATTCCTCGCTCAGGTTTAAACGAGGGAGTGCACCCCTCCTGTGCTCTGTTTGTTGTCTCAGTTTCTCTGATCACCAGCAAAGATGGTTTTTTTAAGACATTCTGCTTCTTGCAGATAATATTCCTCCTTGAGCAGACCTGCTTGGGCTTAAACAGGCGAAATGTTGGGGGCTGTGTGTGCAGATTTTGCTGAGCTGCTCTGTGGTGCAGGCGTGGGGGCCCGAAATGCTGCTCCTGAGAGAAGAAAGGATTCACAGGGACGGTGGGTGGAGGTGAGGAGGTGGAGCAGAGCTGCCAGGGAAGATGATGGCTGGGGAAACCACTGAGGACGAAGGCAGTGCCTTCCTGAGGTGGTAACATCAGCCCGGCCCCGTGCAGGAGACAAGTGATCCCCAAGCATTCCCAGTGTGGGGTTCCCCCAGCTTTTTTGGATGCCACAGTGCTTTTGGACATGGTTTTGCTCTGCTGCAGCCCCCGAAAGCTGTTGTCTGACACATCTCACTCCTGTATGGCTGAAATAATCGTGTGAGTGGCATCCAATGCTCTCTTCACTCTTTTTTGCATCCTCCCTCTTGCGAGTAAAAGCGACTTTAATCTCCTGCCTCCTTTAGCATTTTCCATCCCATTCTTTTTTACCCCCCCCTTCTTTTTTTTTTTCCACAAAAAGCAAAATTTTTGAAAATGAAATGAGAGGGAAAGAGAGAAAAAGAAAGCTCAGATGCAAGTTTTTTTTTTTTTTTTTTTTGCTCATGAAAAGGAAAGCATGGAATACAACAAATTAAATAGCCACCCGGTGAGAAAAAAAGGGAGCGGAGTGAAAAATGGGCAGGGGGGGATAAAACCCAGATGAAAAAGGCAGGCTGGTGCTGGAAGATGCCAGACAGGTCTGGGAATAGAGGCATAGCATGGCGGTAAAATAATTGTACCCCTTCGGCTGAAGTCCAGCGCCGCTTTCTGCCTCGCTACCCCAAGCCTGCCATCCTCTGTTAGCTCCTGCAATATTTTATCCACCAGCTCCGGCTCTGTTTCACCGGCGCTGGAGAGGACTGGATTAATTAGGAGAGATCTCTCTCCCACAGCCAGCCCGGCTCTGCGGGGGGAAGGCTGGGAACTATTTAAAGGGATGAAGATGTACTGCAGCAGCTGCCATCTCTCTGGCTGGTAATGTGCTCGCTCACCTAGCTGAAAATTCATCTCCTTTTGCCCTCTGCCAGTAATTCCCAGCAAATAAAAGCTGGTGAGCTCCAGGTTGTGCTCCAAGGCCAGCTGGGCTGGGCTGAGGGTTTGGGCAGAGCAGGTGTACGGGAGGAAAGGGGAGCGAGATGCGTCTGGATGGAGCTTGGAACCTTGCAGAATGTTCAGAACCTGAACATTCCTCTTGTTTATGACAGCACCGCCCATCATGGGAATGGGGCTGCAGGAATCCCAGGTATCCCCACAGCCAGGATGGAGCCAGCCCAGCATCGCTCCCCCATTTCCCAGCTCATTAAGGCCCAGCCTTGCCTTCGAGTGACACAGGTAATGAATCCTCTGCAGGGTGCCTGCTGGCTGTAATAAGCTGGAATGAACTGAGGATGAGAATTAACCTGGCAGGATTAGCTCGCTCTGCAGTGGGATGCTGGGGATGGCTCCTCTCGGGCCGTGACGGGAATTTTAACACCTCTGCTGCCCGCGCTGGCTCCCGGCTGCTCTTTGTAGAGCATCCAGCGGCTGAAGCCCCTGCGAGCCGAGGGGGAGCAGGCAGGGCAGCAGCACCCTGGCTTGGGTGGTGCCCTGCTGCCCGTTTGACCCCTGAGCGTGGGGAGAGAAGAGATCCTGAGTTTGGCAGCTGCCAGATGTGCAGCATCCCAGCCCTCCCACTGCCTCCCGCCACCAGCCTCCCTCCTCCAGAGCAGGAGAGGAGCAGGGAGGATATGAGAATCCGTGTGTGTGTGTTTGGGAGGTGTTTCAGGCAGCGCACAGGGCGGGTTTTGGCGAGGGCTCCCGGAGCCTGGTTGATCACAGCACTGTGTGCGGACTCAGAGAGCCTCGCGCCTGAAAACCCTGCAATTACCCTGCGTTTGCTTGGGGCTTTGGGCTTTTTATTTTCAGCAAATGGCTTTGTAATGCAGCCCCCCTGCAGGGCACACTCCGTGGGACACAAGACGTGCTTCATGTCCTGAAAGCCAGAGGGATGGCGGCGTGGGAGCCGTCCAGGGGCTGCGGCTGTGCCAGGGATCCCACATCACGTCCGGGCCCTCACCTGATCCCTGGGTCAGGGATCCTGCCAGTGGGCCCAGGAAAGGGGGCACCGTGTTCTTGCTTTGTTTAGCACAGATGAGGAGCTTCCCTGCTCTCCTGCTTTTGGCTGGCACAGAGTTAGTTTAGAGTTAATTTTCTTCCGAGCCCCTGCTGGCTTGGATTTAGGATGAGCCCCTGCTCCGTGTCACCCTCTCCTCCACGCTGCATGTCCCTGGGCACAGCTCATTCTGGCAGCTGGGTGAGCCCTGGTAGGTGCCCTGTTGGATGAATGATCCCTGGGGACCCAGAGATGGAACCAGGAATGGGGGGAATGACTGACTGGAACACACGCCTGGGATGCGGGAAGGTGAGGAGGGACAGCACCGCTGTCGCCAGCCTGGCAAAGCCAGCACCCAGGGAGCCCTGCTCTTTTCCAGGCTGCTTCCCAGCCAGGCTGGCAGCGCTGGGAGTCCGTGGGCTCCTCCATGGGCATGGCACACGAATATTAATGTGCTTTTCCTGCCTTCTCTGACGGAGCCTCTAAGAACAGACGTGGAGTTTGAGAAACCCTCAATGGCACTGCTTGTAATTAGAATGTAATTGGTGTAATGGGGAGTCCAGGGGCTGGTTTGCATGTCTTGGTTATGTTGTGGGGTTATCCTCCGCCCCAGGCCTGGTTTGTGGGGTTTAGTGATGCTGCTTTGCCTTGGGTTGGGTCCTTCCTCCTGCCCGTCCAAGGGGAGCAGGAGGAGAGGAGGGGAACAAGGATTGCAAACATCTCCTTGTGGCACCGCAGCCTAGGTCTGAGGGCCACCAGAGTCATCCATAATTGACAACACGCAGGCTGTAATGAGCTCCAGTCTGGGCTAGGAAATCATTTGCAAGTTGATCTGGGTTTCCATGGAATGGGCTTGTTTGCTGAAGGGTTTTTGGGTTTTCCGGCTCTTATTAAGAGCGTCGGTGTTTATATCTCTGCACGGATGGTGCAGCAAGTAGGGAATGGACACCACGTGCTAGGGTGCATTGTCCTCAGGATGCTGAGGTAGGGACAGTGCTCCTGTCCCTTGGCATGGGGACAAATCTGGTGGCAGCCACCAGCTCCAGAGCTGGGACTGCTGGTGGCTTGCAGAAACAAGTGGCTTGCAAAGCCCAAGTGTGGAGCTGGAAGTGGGGGGAGCCTGGATAACTCAAAGGGTTTTGACGAAGACAGTTAATGGTGAGAGGAGAGGGCTTTCAACCACTACCGAGAGCTGGTGTTCAGATTTTCCTAGGTAAAACCTGGATATCATGAGGTATATCCAAAATTCCATGCAAGGCTGGGCTGTGTCTGCCCACCTTTAGCCTTAAACCAGAGGTGCAGTCCTTGATGAGAAAGCAGCCAGGGAGATTTTTATTCCGATGCTGGATTTCAGGGACTTGCAGGAAGGCGCCTGTTTTTCTCTCCCAACCCAGTTTGTGGAAGAAGAAAAACAATCAAAAGAGCAGGGAGGGTGATGTTCTTAAATCCAACGGGCTTTGGGAGGATATTGTTTGTGCTTCTTGAATAATGGCTTTTGATATGTAATAACATTGTGCGTTTTTTTGATGGCCAATATTACATTTATTTTAAATGATATAATCAGCCCTCGGCGTCTCAGCTGATTTAGTCAATTAAGTTTTTAACCTCATGTCTTCAATCTCATCTGTGAGTAATTTAAATGTGGTGGTTTTAATGAAAGTACATCTACCTGTTCATTTATCCAGACACACCGCTGCCCTTTGGATCTGCGGTGAGAGGGACGGGAGATGCCTTTTCTCTTCTGCACGGAAATGTTTAGCAGGGCTGAGGAGACAATGCAGTGATTGGCATTAGGGAGCTGAAGGGTTTATTTTGTTCCCAGAGCAATCCAAATATATCAGATGCAGCGATTTCCAAAGTGACTGTACATTAAGCCTTTCAGAAAGGACGATGGGATTGCCTCGAATTCTGGAGATGACAATAATTGACCGTCTAAAGCTGATGGATGCACAACATCTCAGATGCTTGTGCAAATGCCATGTCTTGCTCCGATAATTACGGCAGCCTCAGGGATCAGGCACTGCTGGGGCTGAGATCCAGCCCTAAGCCCCTCTGTGCCGTTTGGAAAACTCATTGCAGTGATGTCCTTGTGGAGATGGCACTGGGGGTCCCCTTCCTGGCAGGATGGTGGTCTCTGGGGGACCCAGGGCTGCTGCGGCCCCTGGGGTGGCCCTCGCAGTGCTTGTGGCTTTTGCCCCGTGCTGAATTCAAGCCCAGCAAACAAAGCTGATGTTTTCCAGCCTTCAGCAGCATTGCTGAGAGAAATCAAGATAAATGACCTGGGGCTGCTCAGAGCCCAGCTTTGTGTGCTCCCGGACACGCTCGCTCCTCCCCATGGCGTTTTTTTGGCTCAAAAGTGAGTCCTCAGCAGCCCCAGCACAGCCCAGGCTGGGGTGGGTGATGGGGGTCCTTGGGCACACACGCGGGAGAGGTGGCTGCTCCAAAGGGGCTGTCTGAGATCAAGTTCTTTGAAACCAAGCCCAGAAGCGTCACTAACAGCTTTTTGTTCCCATCTCATAGGCTGACATACCTAAAACCCTTTTCCTTCTTTTTTTTTTTTTTTGTTTTTTTTGTTTTGTTTTTTTTTGTTTTTTGTTTTTGAAGTAAAAATAGTCTGAAGGGGCATTATATGTGGTTCTCTCACAGAAGGCAACCTGCCTCCCCCTGAAAACACTTGGTTTAAAATTTTCAGTGGAAAATGTGAACAGTTTTTGATAAAAGCATTTCTATTCATGAGCAGTAGCTCAGAGAGATTTGCAAGAAATAAATAGGTTTTGGCAGCATAAAAGTCTCTGTTGAACAAGGGGATGGGGAAGGTGTGAAACTTGATTTGGTATCGTTTGCCCATGGAATTTCAGCGAAAGTTCTTCAGCAGAAGTGTCAGGGGATATTTTTCCATCAAGCCTCAGCCCAGATCTCCTGGTGCTGGTGAGAGCTACAACATTCCTGTGTTAATAATCATCTACTTGGCTGTTGCAGTGCTCTGCTCCTTGGAGATTTGTCTCCATCTCGCCCTGGGCCATGTTTGCTGCTTGCTGGGTGTGTTGGAGAGCTGGCCTTGAGCTCCCTCTCCATTTCAGCAAGTGAAAGTTGCTGCGCTGTGTCTCCTAGGAAAGTTGTTTTCTCCTGGACTTCCAATAACCACTCCACCTCATTAGTGCAGGTTCTTAACAAACCCTGTGCATATCATAAAGCAGAGGAGGCAGGGCCTGTGTTTGTCTGAAGCAACGGTGAGGTTTTTATTTTGTGGCCCTCTTGCTGATGCTCCATCTCCTGCTGACCTGGGATGAAGGTGCCTGGGGCAGAGCAGATTGTCATTGTCTTGCCAGGTAGAATTGGTCAGTAATTCCTAGCTGGGGGTAAATGAGTGATTAACAAGTCAGGAATTCACCAGGATCCAGCAGCTACATCTTCCTTTCCATCGCGGCCCTTGCTTCCATCAAATTCTCCGCTGCCATGGGGAGCATCTGATCTTGGAGACAAACCTTGTCTGGGTGTTCTCATACCAGGTCTTTGGGCTCTGTCCTGCCCCAGCTCTCCCAGATGAAGTGTGGGTCTCCTCTCCTTGCTCGTTTGAGGCTCTTCCCTCCCTGCTGCCATGGATGGGATAACAGTGATGATATTTGGGAGTGTGAGCTGGCCCTGCATGGCCACACTGCCTGCCCTCTTCAGAGCTGCTTACAGGAAAGCTCCATTTGCTTGAAGCCTGCCTAAAAAAAGGGTATTTCCATGTCTGGCAAGGAAGCACTAGGATGCAGGGATGCTTGGAGCTGCTTCTCTACCTCCAGCTCTTCCCCCACGTCCACACGGATGCAGCTCCACTCCCCTATGCGAAAGGGAGAGGAGAGGCGCCTGCACGCTTTCCTTTAAGCAGAGATTTGGCTGTGGCTCTGAAAGCAGAATTAGAGGTAGGGTTTAATCATACAAGCTCTGAAATATGGGAGATTAAATCTTTTTAAGGAGGGCAGCTAAGCACTTTATTTTCTGTGCAGGAATCTTCAGGGGGTCAGAGACTAGAGAACTGGATTTAAAGCTTTTAAATTACATTTTTCTTATTTCCTTTTNAAAATTCCCCCCCCCCCCCCCCCCCAATACACAGTTGGACAGGAAAAACTTTAAAGCGATGGTTAAAAAAAAAAGGAGAGAGAGAAAAGATGGGTGGAATTGAGATGCTTGTTGAAAATAGACATTAATAATGTTGTGTTGAGTTGTCCAGGCACGTTTAATCCTAAAAGTGCAGGTCTACTCTGGGAAGTGACTTTTGTGGAGGGAGGGAAATCTTTCAGGTGTTCCAGGGCATTAATTGCCTCGTTTGATGACAAATTTACTCCATGGCAAAGGGATTTGCAGCCCCTCTCCTGCTGCAGCCCCCAACACAGCTGGAGGTGCTCGTGGGTGCCGGCAATGCCGCGTGCTGCGGGCCCCTCTTCCTGGGGCTCCAGGGGGGATGTTTGAACTGAGATTGGCATTCTGGCTGGAATTGGGTTTTGTTTTTCCCAGCCAGGCGCTGCCCCAGCCTTGCTCAAGGGAATCGGTGCTGTTTGGTTGCCTCTCACAGAGCCTGCTCGGGGACGTTCACTTGTGTTTGTCTTGCGTTTTTCTTAATTTCACAGAGCTGAAGAGATCGATGGGAAGGTAGGGCTGGGATTTAAGGCTGCCTATAGCAGAGCTCCGTGACTGATGACCCCAGCTCTGCTGCTGCGCTCGGGCCTGGGGGTTTGCAGGGCTGCCAGTGCCAGGGCCAGCTGATGGTGACATCCACAGGAGGAACGTGGTGTCCTTCCCACATGTGGGATACCCGAGTGGGTCATGGAGCTGTGACCACCATGGGAAAGGAGCGGAAAGTTGGTTTCGAAGCCTCTCAAAGCCCGAGGTCCATCCTGGGAGTCCTGCTTGGAGCTGGTGGGACCTTGGCCCGGGGTGTCAGCAGAACGGCTCTGGAATCTTGGTGCCGCCGGCTGTGTTGGATGCTCGTTGCCATAGAAACACCCCGTGGCACTGTGCTTGTTTGGAATGAGGTGGCATTGGCGTGTTGGCAGGACATGCTGCGCTTTTCCCACCTGGACTGAGCGCCTTTGGTCCCTGGAAGTTGTGTGTGCGTGGGAAGGAAGGGCTGGCTTGGGTGACTGTGCTGGAAGGGCTCCAACAGCCAGCGCTGAAGATGTTGAAGGCAATGGGAGAAGGTCCCCTCGGTGGTCTCCGTTGTCCTCCTTGGTGCAGGCAATTTGTTCCCACTTTCGCTGCTCCAAAGGCTGCTCCACACTGGTGAAATGGGTTTGTGCAGCCCCGCTGTCCGTGCGGAGATCCTGCTGCATCCCTCAAGCAGCGGCAGCCTCTGCCACCACCCTTCCCTTAATGGCCCAATTCCACCGAGCAAATGAGGCAGCGCCTCCGGTCCCTCCCCTCGGTCTGCCAGCTAATTAGCACTCCATTAACTTAACGAGGCTCTCCCGGCCACCCTGGACATGGACACAGCGTGCAGGGCTGCCAGGAGAGGCGGAGGCGGGAGCCAGGCTTGGCTGCACCTGGGGGCTGCGGCAGAGCCTTTGTGGCTGAGCAGGGAGGGCTTTGCCCTGGGGGCTGCCGAGGCTTTTCCATGCCTTTGGGTCCGTGGTGGGAATCGCCACGAAAGGGAAGGGTGATGGGAATGGCTGGCGCAGCTGAAAGCTCTGGGTGTGAGTTGTGACGCTCTGTAGGCTGTGATGCTCCAGCATCCTGCACAAGCCCCGTGGCCAAGGGGGACTGAAGGGGATGCAGTGTCCCTTGGAGGAGAATCCCTCCCTGCTGGAAGGGCTCCGACAGCAGCAGCTCCCTGCCGAAGCTTTGTTTGTTGACAGAGTTAAATTTGCAATTTCATGGTTTGGTTACAATGAGTTTAGTTTATAAAATTCATGAGCTGTTAGGAAGCGTTGAGAGGAGGGGGTGAAAAACACGCCTGGGAGTCAGCGGGAACGTGGCTGCTGGCGCATCCGTCAGGGTCCTGCTTTGGGGACAGCGTGGGGGGGGCTCGGAGATGGGACATGAGAGCCTCGTGTAGGGCAGAGCGATGGGTCCCCACAGGAGGAGAGATGCTGGCTGCTCCTGGTGACGCCCTCTGTGTGACACACTGCGCTGGAAGGTCTGCAGAGCTTTCCTCGGGTGGCCTTCAGCGAGCAACTGGATAAACAGGAATCCTTTCAGGGATGGAGCCCAGGTTCTGTGGTGATGGAGGCCTGGAAACAACAGAGCTCAGCCTGCCCAGGGAGACTGGCGCTGGTCTGAAATTTGAATTTGTGATTCTTTGGAGTTTCGGTTGGGAATCCACAAAAAGAGCTCTGTTCCTTGGAATTCAGAAGAACTGGCGCAGAAGAAGGCAGCTCCCTGGAGTGTCACTGCACAGGCAGTGTGCTCAAGTCCACCTCTTGTGAAATGCGCAGGTTCATCCCCTCACGTCTGACTTTTCCAAGAGATTTCTTTGCAGCCTCTACTGTGTTTTTGGGGCCTGCCTTGGAAGCAGTGCAGCCGCCAAATCACACCCTCCTCCCTGGCTGGGTGCTGCATCCTCCATTCCTCCAGCAGAGGAGATGCTCCTCCAGGATCCCCAAGCTGCTAATGGGCATTAAAAGGCGAAATGGCAGGAAGGAATGAAACAATTATTAGCCAATTAACATGAGGTTCTGGGAAGCCCAGGGGGAGCAGGAAGGGGAGGACTCACCTGAGGATACAAAGCCATGAGGTACCTGTCCAGCACGGCAATATCCGTGAGCAGGAGCCAGCAGCAGCGTGTGCTGCCACGGCTGGGGCTGATGTTTCTGTGATACCAGCAGGAGGCTGCTGCACTTCCGGATTCTGTACAGGTCAAAAAACACAACTGGATTCCACTGGAAATGCTAAGCTGTTGATTTTTGGTGTTTTTCAAAAGAAATACAGCGTTACTCACTGCTTGGGCTGTCACTCTGTGGGGTTGTTCATGGACCTAGGCCTTAAATAGACACCAAAGCCCCCTTTTCCTCCAGTGTCTGTTGGGTTGATGACTCCGCAGGATCGGTGATCTCCAAACAAACGGATGCGCTAAACAAAGCCCAGAAGCAAAGGGAGCTGAAGACCAGGGCAGGCAGATCTGACCAGGGCATCCAAAACCTGTGAGGGGAAGGTGATCCAGGCTGACTCCTGGACTTCCTTCTGGTGACCTCTCCAGCAACATTGTCCACGAGGAACCATTGCAGTTGTTCTCTGTGTGCATTTACAGCCTTTGGGCTGTGATTAGTGCATCCTTGGCTTAGTGAACATCTCCGCTTGCAGCCATTCACTGTGTAAATGTTTCCCTGTGAAGCTGTTGGACTTTCTGGGAATGCTCGCGGCTCACTTGTAGGGTTTCTCTTTCTCAGCAAGCCCCAGGGCATGGTTTATGTTGATATACAAGATGCAGGACCCAGGTGGGGTTCCTGGTCCTTGGATTTATACATGGGCCCTGTGTGGAAGGAGATCCCCCTCTTCCCTTGCTTTTGGGGCACCTCTTTTCCATCCAAGGTGTTTAATCATCTAATTTGTGTTAAGGAGCATCAGCTTTCCATTTCCAGCTGTGCCAGCACAGAAGCTGATTCCTTGTTAATGAATCCTGGACTTGAAACATCTCCTGTGTGTGGGGGGTGGACATGAAAGCTCAGGGAGGGGACAGGACTTGAGGGTGCATCAGGAAATTGGGGGCAAGGGCAGGACGGAGCACAGAGACGAGACCACCCGCAGATCCCGCTGCATTGTGCTCAATCCCGTATCCAAATTTCAGTCTTTTGAGAGGATTATCAGGTGTCTGTTTGAATTACTCTGACATGAACAGTCACTCAGAAAATGTACATTCATTTGAAAGGTCAAGTACATCTGATTTCTGCCTTTGGTACGCGGGGGCTTATCCTTTCAACTCTCCCTTCCTTAATGAGATTCTTGTTTCAAAGACTCGCGCTGCGCCCAGGATTTGACGGAGTCAAGTGTGCTGGAGATAGTTTTTGTTATCATGTTTACCCTTTTATCTGCCTGTCCTTTGAAAGCTCCCCTGCGCACAATAAGGATGCAGCAGGATGGCCACTCAGGGCGGCTCTGCCAGCAAAATGAGCTTTTTTGGGGCGGGGAGATGGAGATGTGCTAGCAGGGAGCTGCAGCACCAGGAATTCTGATTTCTGCATGGCGAAGCATTCAAATGGAGAGAGGGCCTTTGAGGAGACCCCCCAGTCACCACAGGGGGCTGGGCAGGCGTAAGGGTGTCATCAGCTCCCACAGAAACCACGGAGGAAATTGAGCCAAGTTGGGCTTGGCATGGCAGAGTTGTGTTTCTTGATTAAATTAATGTGTATTGATATTTCTCCTGTTGTTTTGACTTCACAGGCTGTTTAAATTCAGCCTTGTCACAACAAAATACAAAGGAGGTTGCTTGGAGATTGATTTTTTTTTTTTTTTTCCCTTTAATCCTGTCTCTGAAGAAGACGAGTATTTAAAAATTTTCTTTTTTCCCCCACTACTTCCAGGTTGACAGCCAGGGAAGGCTGCAACCATTAAAACTGTTGCGCAAATAATTATGTTAAAATGCCGAGCATACATTATGGAGGAGGGTGCTCCTTGATTGTAAAGTACGAATCAATTTTCTGCGTCACAAAATTACTGACACCGGAGTTTGCTTTGGTGATTTATTCCCTGGAATGACGATCCTGTGACTGCCTTTCCCCGGAGAGGGTTTTTTTTTTTTTTT
>VZRN01006074.1:368548-420619 GCA_013397935.1 Dasyornis broadbenti
GTCTCCTCCCCGCCTCGGTGACGGTCCCTGCCGCCGCTTAAAAATAGCGGCTTTTATGCAAACTGTGTCCCAAAACGCTCTGCCAAGTTAAATAATGTAGTCACAAAACCAAATATTGAATAATGACTGAGGCAAGGATTAAGGGAGACAGGCAAGGAACAAAAGAGAGATTCTCAAGTGTTTTGAACACAAAATTGAGAAGACACAGATGTGCAGGAGGCTTTTTCTCTCTGCAGCCAGAGGACGCAGATTAAAGGGGTCCTCCAGGACTGTGCACCCCCAGCCAGCTTAAGCTGCCTAAAGACCTCTTTAAATCCAACCTTTTCAACAAGCCCAGCCGGCTGGAGGAATTTCTGCTGGGAATAAATTCAGAGAATTGTGGAATGGTTTGGTTTGGTTTGGTTTGGTTTGGAAGGGATCTTAAAGGCCATCTTGTTCCAACCCTTGGCAGGGACACCTTCCACTAGAGAACCTCCTGCTAGACCTTTTAAAATGGATGTCTGGGGAATGTCTTGTTTTTTTCTGGGGTAAAGTTCCCACGGGAGCTTTTCTGCTCTCGCTTTTTGGAAAGAAAACATCGTTTCTCTTTTTTTTCCCCTTGAAAAGCTGCAGCCCAGATAGGTCCATCAACCCCAGTTCTTTACACGACTCTGATTTTGCGGGAAGATTTAAATAAAAAATCCAGGGGTGGGGGAAAAAAAAAAAAAATCACTTTTCTCATGCAACTCGTAGGATTTTTCAAATCCACCTCGAAGTTGTTGAGTTGCAGTAACTCAGTGGGTAGTTGTTGGTTACTGATATGGTGAGAGAGGAACAGGCTGAAGGAATGTTGCACAAAAACTTATGTAAATGTCTTCTGTACAGCTCAGAGAAAGTCTAGGACTCCTCTAAATCTCAGAGTTGGAAATTCAGCTGGGAAGCCATAAATTCAGTAGAAGTATTTTCCTCTATAAATTCAGAATATTGGC
Source organism: Dasyornis broadbenti (assembly GCA_013397935.1). Taxonomy (NCBI): domain Eukaryota; kingdom Metazoa; phylum Chordata; class Aves; order Passeriformes; family Dasyornithidae; genus Dasyornis; species Dasyornis broadbenti. Next base: position 369,517 of record VZRN01006074.1, read on the forward strand.
CAGGGAAGAATCATCCATGTTTCACAGAAGGAGTTACTGGACCTTCTGAGGGTTTCTTTTTTNNNNTTTTTCCCTGGTCCAGAAACTGTTGAAATGTAGCTCAGGATAAATTGCAAGGTGATGATTTACATGACAGGTGACACTGGCAAGCACATTATTCTCAGAGGAAGCATGAGATGGGATGTATTTACTGCCTGTCTGGGCAAATTATCCACTCTCAGATGTCTGGCATGTGCTTGTGTAGGAAATGCGTGTGTCCAAAATAGCTGATAAAGGAGATGTGGGGAGTAACAGCTCGTAAATGCAAGCCCCCCATGGCTGTTGCTGCACCCCTCCTGGTGAGCTCTAACTCCCTCTGTGGAGACACTGACCTGGAGATGCTCTGAAGCTGCGTTTGGATGAGGGAGCACACAGAGAAATCTCCTTGCTGCTGCAGAGGAGAGTGGGGCACGGCTTTTGCTGAGGAGAGGAGAAGGATCTGTGTTTGAGGGGACATCAGCGCTCAGAGCTTGGTGTGTTTTGATTTTGGAGCTGCAGGAGCCAACTCCTTGTCTCCTGTCTTCCTTCCTGAGGTTATAATATCCCATCCGCTGGGAAAACTCCTCATTTGAGATCAGGCAAATTACTCTGCACTGGCTGCTGCTATTGCTTGGTCTTGTCAAGCTGGCTGTGATTTACTCTTAATATTTATCCCTCTTCACCTTATCTTTCCTACTGATGAGTAAAGCAGAATAATGAAGTGGTGGTGTTAAACTCTAAGCTGGTGCTATCCAGGGGGACTCAGTTCACAGGCAGAGATGGATTGGGAATTGCAGTGCAGTTTTGGAGCCTTGATATCCCCCAAATCAGCTGCTCATGACCCTCCACGCGGAGACTGCTCTATTATGGATTATTGTGTTTCCAGAAGGTTTTTTTTCTCCCCCCACCCTGGGGAATGATTGCTTTTTATTTGTGTATGTGCCCACGGAAAGCTTGGGATCTCATCTGGCTTTTAAGGATCTGCTTCTGTTACCTAGCAGGTATTGTAGGTGGATGTGTAAATGAGGATCCTTCTGTTTACAAAGAAATGGATATAGAGTATAAAAACAATTTACTTGTAAAAGACTCATCCTGCCTCCAGAATATGTTTGAATCTTAACACAAGACAAAGTAATTTAATCCCTCCCAAACCCATATGTTGTTTGCTTCTCATTTTTTCCAGCAAATTTTACCTTCATCAAAAGATAAATCAATTTGTAGCAGCTATCGGCAGCTCTTTAAGCTGCTGAATTGAACAGCTTAATTAGGGAAAATATATTAAAAGATCTGAGAGATGCTAACCCGTTCAGTGCCTTCTCTTGGTACATCTGCGTGGTCCTGTACATGTGTGGGGCTCCAGACCCACTCCAGTTTGAGTTTGCTGCTGCTTTTATGTGATGCTTTGTGGTATGGTGATGGCACGAGTGGTTTTACTGCCCTCTAAAACCTGGCAAGGCTTTTCTAGGCCTGTCCAGTTTGAGGATTTGAAAGTTTGTTGTCTTATAATTTCTTTAAAAATCAAAACAATAATTTTTTTAAAAAATTGTTATTATTGTTTAGGGACTCTTCCTAAAGCATCTGGAAGCTGCCCAGTGTCTGAGAGTACCCTGTGCTGACCCCTGACTGGAGCGTGAGATGGAGTCGCGGTCTCGCAGCTCTCACACCCAAACAAACAGCAGAGGAATGATTTGGAGCACCATTCCCAAAGATCCCTTCCCATTCAGTGCCGTCCCTGTGCGCTGTTTGCATTTTAGAGAGGGGGATGGAAAAAGGCTCCCAATAAAAGTACAAACCGCGTGAGTCAGCCCGAATCTGCTGTTGTGCCTCGTTCTTCCCATTAGCAAATACCACGGATGAGTGTGTGGGGAGGTGGGGATCCCCGGGTTCCTAAGTGACAGCTTGTTTCAGGGCTAAATTCATTAGTGATGCTGCTGATGAACATTCCCAGCCTGCCAGCCTGGCTCCTGCCCAGCATCCCTGTCTCTCCCAGACATCCTGGACACTGGGGTGGCTGCTGTTGATCTTTCCATGGCTAAGACAAGGACACGACTCTGCTGGACCTGTGTTGGTGGGAGAAAGCTGCTGTGGCCTCAATCCCAGCCTGCAAAAACCTGCTAGGAAGTGGATTTTGCAGAGGAGTTTCCTGCTGCTCCTGTTGGGGAGGATGAGCATCAGCTGAGGTTTCCAGAGCTGTGCTTTGCAGCAGAGCTTCCAAACCTGACCTCTCTTAGGGCTCTTCCCTTGGGTGATGTGTGGGCCCGGGATTCCTAGAGGCTCTGGACTGGCTTCGGCAAATCAGAGAATTTTCTTGCAAAGGCCGAGAATTCGCAGATCTGAACTCCCCGAGGCTTGTGGGATGGTGATGGGTTACAACAAAAAAGCAATGTTTGGTTAATTTAAGCTTCAGCTTGAGGTGCTGAGATAAAACAGAGTTGATACCAGGGTAGTCTTGCTTCAAAAGCAGAGTATTGTCAGCGCAGAGCGAAGTGCTCTCCATCTGTTCCCGTGGCTGTTAGGAGCCAATATTAGATCGCTCCGCTGCAGGCTGGGAATCTGCCAGTGAGGGCTCGTGGCAAAAGCTTCGTGTGGGAAGTTTTTCCCTCCTTTGCCTTGCCTTAGGTTAACCCACACCCAAGCCAGCCAGGCTTTGCAAAATGAAGTGTTCCTAGTGTTTAGCACTCGTTTAACGTCCTCCACTTCGCCCTGGAAGGACAGGGACAAAAGGGAAGGTGAAACATCAGCTGGAGGATGTCCTTGTCGTCATCCTGAAAATCTCCTAATGACCCAAGGAGAGGTTTCCTTGCTCTTGGAGCTTGTAATACATGACAGACCTTGAGGATTTTCTTCTCCCGCCTCGTGGTTTTTTTTTTTTTCTTTTTTTGCTCCGCAGCAACAGAGATGAAGTTCTGCTGGTGAGGGAAATGATGAAACTTAGAAAACGAGAGGTCTTGTGACAGGCTAACACCTCAGCTTGCTTTGAACTCGAGACTGAAATATATAGACACAATTTTCGTTGCAGGTGGCTTTTTCCATGGTAGCGTGTGGGTATCTGTGCCCAGCCCCACACGTGTGTGTACATGCACAGTTATTCTTGCCTCAGCACAACGATTTCCTAACGATCTCTTACCCATCCAAGACAGATTGCTTTTCATGGTTCAGTGGCCGCAGCTCAGGCATCCATTTTAATCAATAAAACAGTCAAAAGAGAGAATAGATTTACTTGTTTCTGGTTTTTTACATTTAATTGAAAATTTTCGAGTGATTACAAACATAGCTATTGTATAGATTGTGGAGTTTAGAAGACAATAAGTGCCAAAAGAAAAATGTCCCCGGAGCCCAACCTCTTCCCCTCGTGATGCACAATAGATGGTGGTGGTTTGTGCCTGGCCTTGTCCTTTCTTCTCCTTTCTCAGGGTTTGCAAAAAGCTGGATGGATTTAATGGGGTTTTACCCAGGCATCGCAGGGAGAGTCCGTGGTGAGCAGCGTTAAATCCTCTTACCTGTGACGAGGGAGAACCTCCCTTCCCACAGAGCATGGAAGCACCAAGGGAAACCGGGAGGTCCATCATCCCACGAGCCATTTGGTCACCAAACGTGTGTGAGGATGGGCCATAAAATCCCTCCAGATCCAACAAAGAGTGTTTAATTTTAATGAGAGACAACCGAAAAGCAGTTTCAGAGAAAATGAGATTTTTGTCATAACGGGGGAAAAAAATGTATAATTTCTGTTGTATTTTCATGTCAGAACTGAGCCCCTTCTTCAGAAGGAAGCTGTGGGGATAAATAATTGGAGAATAGGAGGGGTTTGGGATATCTGCTGGTGCCCAAAGGTGCTGCTGTGGTATTAGCAGGTAGATTAACCTCCCACTGGATATTGCATTTGATTATTTCATCTGTTCACTATTGTCAACGGGTGCGTCTAAAGGTGGCTGTGTTTGTGGGGGTACCACATCAATAATAATCCTTTTGAAATTTGAATAAATGTGCGCATGGAGCAACGATTTGTCCTGTGGTGTTAGGGGTCTCCTGGACCCCCACGCTTTCCGAGCTTCAGCTTGCATCGATGCCTGAGAAACTTTGTCTTTCTTCTGGGGATTCTTCGGGAAAAATAACAAGCCATGCTGTCTCTCTGGTTGTAAATTTAATAAACCTGCAAGCAGCACAGGAGCTGAACATATCAAAGCCATAGACTGTTAACTCCAGCGCAGGAAAACTTTTAAACCAATCCTCGAGACCCCTGCGCTCCCTGCAAAATGAGATCCGAGTCCTCTTTAAGTTGTTTTTAATAGCTGGAATTACTGAAGATTGGTGTTTACCAGGGAGCAGGTTTGGGAGGGAGCTGCCTGGTGGGTGCCCGTGGTGATATCATTTCCACTGGTATTCCTGGGATAACCTCCCGAGCACAGAGGTCTCCTCACAAATTAACGCTGAGCCCTGTGTGCCGCCCGGCTCCGGCTCCCAGGCGGACAATTTCCTCGATGCTTTTATTGTCATCTCTGATTTCCTCAGCTGCACTGCCTGCTGGGAGCAGATTTGTTCCAGCATGGACCAAGATGCGGCTCTGGAGGGGTGGTTGTCGCCCTCCATCTGTCACAGGCGATGCTGCTGTGACAGGGACCACACAGGGAGCGTGGCTTTGTCCCCAGCAGCCCAAAGCCGGGGTGCAGCCCTTGGGAACCTGGAGATTCCAGGTTTGGAGATTCCATCAGAGAACTAAAATGGCTCACAAGGTGGTTTTGCCCACAAAATGAGGTGTTTTTGTCCTGTTTATCCCTGGTGTGATGGTGCAAGCTGGAGAACCCCGATGCAAACATTGGCTGATGTGCAAACATACCCGGAACTCTTCACAGCAAAGCTGATTTTGCTGCTACCAAGAAAGTTCATAGATTATGGCAATTCCTCTCTTGGCAGCATTTTAACCCTTCCTCCCCATTAACTTTTATAGATATTTTGGGGATTTTTCCCCCCTGCATATCCCTCACCAGAAGGAAATGAAGGTTTTGAGGAAGAACAGATCCTTCTCGTGATTTTCTTTTCAAACGCAAAATCAAATTCTCTGTCAGGAAAAGCTTCAAATGGAAAACTCTGACCGGCCCAAATTAGGGGGGACTCAATTTACTCTGGCAGAATACTTTGAGAGCTGCAGATGAAAACTGCAATTTAAGTGCCTAATATTGTAATTATACACCGATGTGTTTTATTAATGGGATTGAATGCTCGTAGCTTTGTAGTAATGAGCTTTTTTGAAGATCCGTGTAATAGAGTTTTCTGATGGTGAGGACCCCGCCACGCTGCTCCCTGTAAAAAGCACCTTGAAACTCCCGGAGTAGCCAGGGACAGGGTTAATTCATTGACTTGAGCACTAATTAGTTGCCCTTCTCCTGGAGGAGCCCATCCTGCAGGGGAAGAGGAACCCAAAGCTCCTGCTTGTGGCGCTGTGTGGAAGAGCTGGAATTTTACTGCGGCGGGATGAGCGACTCTCGAGCAAATGAAGCATTTTGGGAGCCTCGGAGATGAAAGGTTTTGTGTTGATAAATTAGCATTTAGCAGATTGCTGGCATTAAAGAGCTGTGGGTTTGAGCAGTGTACAGTCAGGCCTTTCTAACACAGGAAGAGATCATTTTCCCGTTCTCTAACAGCATTTGAATGCACTTCTGGTAATAAATAGGGAGAAAAAAATGAAACCCTTGAGAGTTTTCCTGGGCAATGGCATCCCCTCCCACCAGTGTTAAGTCAGTTCAAAAGATTCATGTTTACGGCTTGCATATTCCACGTGGAAAAACCTGGAGTGATGTGAACCTGGGTTCTGAAACAAAGTTTTTAAGACACATTTCAATATTAAACAAAATGTTTGGGATATTCTGATAGTTTAAATTTTTTTTTTTCTTACTGTGAATTTATCACTTTAACTCGCTTTCCTGGGAATGAATTTTGACTTGGATAAATCAACATGTTATATTAATTATATTAATAACCACATTAATTACATATTTGTTAGTGCATAAGAATTCAAGGCATTCTAAGACTGAATAGGGAGAGCATTGGAAATAAAGAGGCAAACTGTAGAGCTGTAGCGTGCACTGGATGTTTCTTATTCGGTATCTTTTGACAGGGAAAAGTAACTTTTCAAAACCCACCACAATGTTCTTTACAAATCCTGCTTTTCTCTAAATGCTTCCCTTCTATGCTAGAGCATAATTAGCTTTTGTCAACTTTTCTACGGGCAGTTTTCATTTTGCACTTTCCTTGGGTGCGGTGACTGCTTTTCTAGAATAGCTGAAGTTTTGTTTCTTTCCCTGGCATCTTTAGTCTCCAATTTTTGTGGAGAGAAAAACTCACGTTTGGCCTCCCCTCACTAGTTAGGTGTCCTTGGTGCATTTATGTAGGAAATGCAAAGCCAGGCAAGTGTTCTCCCTTCTCCCTTTGTTAATTAACCCAATGTGTACAGTCACATTTTATTTGGCAGCTTGACTGGAGGGCCCAGCTGCTGGGAGATGAGCCATGAGAGGGGAAACAGCAGCTTTGTGCTGAGTTCATACGTTGATTTCTGTAGCTTGTTGATGTTCCCAGAACATCTGCTCCTTGGCACTTGCCTGTCCCTCTCAACCTGGATCCTCCCAGGAATGACGGAACAAGGAGAGGTGGGAAAACGGGGGTGCAAATGGGAAAATGGGACGCAGAGTGAGAGGCTTACCCTACTGCTGATGGGTTTTGCATCCAAGAGCAGAATCCTGGGAACTTCTTCAGGACAAAACCTCTCTCCCAAAGCCGAGGAACCATGCCTGGCTTTCGGCATCATCCTCCATGACTTGTGGCACGCTGGGTTTCGTGTGGGAGGGATGGCAGGAGATGGGAAGATCCCTGTCCTGCGTGTTCTCCATCCTCTCCTGCGCCCCTCCTGCCCTTCTCACTCATGGTGGCTGCCAGTAATGAGGTGGGAAGACCGGGCAAGGAGACAGCTCCAGTGCCACCCTGTCCACCCCCACATTATCCTGCCTTATTACATTGTAATAAATTGAACCATTCCACTTCATTATTTCATATTTGAGGAGATTTATAGATTGTCCTGGTGGCTGAAGAGGCAGTGATTAAAGGAGCAGTGTGCTAATGAATGAGCCTGAGCACAAAGCCTTTTTAATTAATGCACAGCCCAGGGGCTGTAAACGCCTTGCTGATAACAAGCCTGGCCCATTCAGGACATGAACTGACAACTTTGCAGAGAATGAAGGCTTATGTGGAGACATGGGGATGGTATTGAAATGGCAATTAAGGCTAATAAAATGATTCGTCTGCCCATCCATCGCCCTCCTTCCCTGTGCCCGGCCCTGTCTCTGCCTCGGAAGTAATGGCAGGTGGAGATTTCATTTGGCTCCTCCAACCTTTCTTGGTGATTTAATTTACAGGCTGCATCTGTTCCTTCACAAGGCTCTTTCAGTCACATTAGAGATGGATTTTCACTCCAGGCTATTCTGAACTCGCCTGAAATTTCCCTGAGTCAGATTATTTTGCCCAGTGTTTACGGCTGGCTTCCTTTTTATTTGTTAAAAACTTTTCTAATGGAGTGTCTTGCTGGGAGCGGGGGCAGTGAACTTGTTGGCAGTGCTGTCCATCCATCCATCCGTCCATCCTTGGCTGCAGGCTGCTCAGAGCACTTGGCTAAGCAGAGTGGGCTCACATCTGGGAAGGAGGGAACCAGCCAGGGTGAAGTGTCTGCTTGTTTCAGGATGGCCTCAAACCTGTCCCTGATTTTTGATGGGTTTCCTGTCCTCTTCCTGCACATCCTGCGTTTGGTGGTGTCAGTGCATTCCACGCTTTGGAAAGAGTGAATTTGGAAAAGTGCATTAAGGAACGAGCCAATGTTTAAATAAACAGTGGTGATAAACTGGAGGTGCCTGTTGTCCTTGGGGCAGGTGAACAGCACGGGCAGCTCATCGCTGCTCACTGAACTCTGAGGAATTGCCCTGCTTTGTGCCATATCCTGAGTGGTGGTGCTTAAATGCTGTGCCCTGGGTCAGCCTTGTGGCAAAACAACCTTGGTGTAGTCGGGAGCACACAGGAATCAAAGCAGATATCACTGACACCTGGCAGCTCCGGAGAATTTGGGAATGCTCTGCTCCTGTGAGCATCCCACTGGCTTGGGAGAGATGAGGACCCCAAAGCCTGGCACCATCCCTTCTTCGCAGGGTTCAGCTTCTCCATTTTGCCTCACTGAATCCTTGACAGGTGGCTGCAGTATTTTTCAGAAAGGGATGTGGGGAAGAGGAGGTGGAAAACTTTTGAAACAAAGTAAAAAAAAAAAAAGAAGACAAAAATATAAATGATGCTGCTTGTGGCCTGCAGATTTAATGATATTTGCCCATTTGATTGATGAAGATGATGATCGAGGCTTCGTGGCCTGTTGAGGGTGAAAAGTCTAAGTACCAGGATGGAGAGTAAATCAATCACTTCCCGCTCCCGCGCCAGATGGGATCATCAGTTACCTGCGGATCCCAGCAGTGCCGTACATTACCCCTGGCTGAGGGACAGCACATCAGCCATGGCTGCTGCCTCCTCTCCAGAGAGATCGATAATCCATGGCCAGGAGAAGCAGCACGACCTAAATGAAACCACTAGAACTCCTCACCAGCTTTATTCTTGCATCAGATTTTGTTTGCTAATATACACATTCCAACAAAACGTCTCACAAGGGTTGGACTGAACTTTGAGCTGTGCAGGTCTGGGCTCTTCAGGGCCAGGTGGGACACAAGTGCTGGTGGTTTGTTGAAGAATAATCTTCTCTGAGTGCTTGCAGTGCCTATGTTCTTCTTTGGGTTTTTTTTTTTTGTTTGTGTGTGTGTGATTTTTTATGATCTTTATTTAGTATTTGAGCACTTGTTCATCATTTCCACGCTGAAGCTCACAGGGTGGGGGTAAAAAATGGTTCTGTCCCTGATTTGGGTGGAAGGATTTGTGTTGCAGGATCTGCATCTCAGTGCTGGACTCCTACAGCAGTCAGAAGTTTCATTCCTTGGGCATCACGAGCCGTGTCCTCTATGTGCCATCCCCATGTTACACCTTCTTTGGGCCAGCCCTGTAACTTTATTATTTTGGGTAGTATTTGCCTTAGACTTGGCAGAAGTCCATGAATTATTTGAGGGTGTGTTGGTAAACAGGGTTTGACAAACAGTGGCTCAGAACCGTGTAACAAGCTCAGGACTTGGGATGTTCATCAAAAGTTTTGGGGTTTTATATTTCCTGAGTTCCACCAACCTTGTGAGCAGAGCCAATGTGATTTATGGCTTTGTGTTATGTTCCTGTGAAACTTGCAGGATTTTGATATAAAATTCTCCCGGCTTTAACTATCAGGTTTCACCTGAGCCCTGTTTTGGAGGCCGTTAATTCTTTATGTTGTCATTTCTGAAGACCCTTTTACAGCAGGAGCTCGGCATTATATAGCACTTAATAATGGGCATGTTACACTCCAGAGTAAAGAACATTCTGCTGTGTTCAAACCTCTTACAGTGATCACTGCAGCTGCTGACGGCCAGGACAAATGTGCCCAGTGTTTTGCAGTGCATTTGTGTAGGGAAGCACCATTCTGCTCAGGTAGTGTTTGGGTTGTGATTTATGCTCTGAGGTGCTGGAGGATTTTCACACCTTCTGAGTTCTGTTGTCTAATGAAGTCCCAAGTTGTGTCAGTGGAGAAGGAGAGCTGCCCTTGGGAAGAGTCCATCCCTCTTGTTGACTTGGTCCATTGACCTCCCCAGTCTATTATCAGGACTCATTGGACAGCTGGCCTTAATTACCTGGCCTTAATATCAAGAGTTTAATGTCCTGCTCCGAGAGGGAAGCTGTCACATGCAGAGATCGTTGCCAGCCGTGAAGAACACGGTGGGAAGCAAAGGAAGGAGGATGTTGTGGTGATGCGGGGGAAGGAGGAGCTGAGGTTCTTGGAACGTGCACGTCCAGACCCTGAGTTTTAAGAAGGGAGATGTGGTGAGCCAGGCTTGGTCCTGTCACAGCACATGCAGAACCAGCACATTAAACATCCAGCCGCAGGTGATGTGGAAACAGGAGGATGGGGTGAATTTCAGACAGGGATGGCTCAGCACTGTCTTTTACCCTGGATGTGCTGCAGGCTCCTTCTGTGACCTTGAGGGTGCTTACAAATCTTTCTTTTCTCGCATCTGGGCTTCCTAGGGCAGGGAGCATCTCTTACAATGTCTACTTGATCGAGGTTTGCCTCTCGTTTGAAGTCTCTGGGCACTGCTTTTGATATCAATAACGATCATGAGAGCGAGAGACCAAAGACAAAGGAACCATTCTCAGGAAAAATAGAGCAGTGGTGCTCTCCTGTATTGGTAATTCAGGGGTAAGGTGTATAGATGAGTTTCGACAAGGAATAAGAAGCAGTGGGGAGATCAGACTGAAGTTCTAGTGGGGACTGAAAGCTGGTGTACAACGAAAACACTTTCCAGACCTCCCTGTGCTCTTTTTCCTGGCTGGGAGGGTAGGAAGGGAAATGCAAATGCTTCCTAAGAGGATCTGTTTGAATTCCTGGTGCCTAGAGCAGGTTGTGAGATGGGCCCTGAGTCACAGGCAGGAGCAGAGGATGTGGGGAGAACAGTCTCCCCTAATAAATCGATGCAGCGCCTACCTTGCAAACGTGTGAAGTCGAGTTTTTCAGGTTGGAATTGCTGCCTAAATCCAGGACTTCTATCCAGCCCACGGCAGTCATTAGAGAGGGCCTTAAACTCATTCTCTCCTTTTCATTAGCGTTGACCATTAGCTCTGGAGAGCCGTGTTATTGATATAAATGTCTTTGAAACCTCCCGAGCTCCAGGCTTTGACGGATTTCATAGGCTGGTTAGGGAAAGTGTTTCTTTTCATCAGTTTTGAATTTGTCACTATTTCAGTGCAATCAAAGGGGACTTCTTGTGTTGCAAGGCAGGGAGGGTAGAAATACCAGATGTACTTTGTCTCTCTCATTCATTAATTCATATACATTTATCATAAGACTTCCTATTTGTCTCTTTTTAAGATAAATAATCTCAGCCCTTCCAATCCCTTGTCATATGGAGACAAGAATGATTTAAGGACCTGGAAAAGCTCCATATGACAAGGGATACAGAGATTCAGATGTTGAGTCTGGGCCTTTCATTTCTGGAGGACAGAGCAGAAGATGGAGATGACTGGGCTGAATATCCTGGTTTCTCTGCAGATGTCCTGTGGCTAACACAGGGACGAGTGCATGGAAATGCATCTGTTCACCCCGTTTTTGATGCTGATAACATATTCTGGGCTGTGATAAGTTTGAATTTAGTATGGAATAAGCTAAATTCGATAGGAGCTCTCTGTAAGGCCTCTTAGTGCCGAACTCAGAAGTGGATGCTGAACATGTTTGAGTCATTCACTCCACAGGAATGTTTTATAACCCGGCTGAGGTTGGAGCTGTGGTATTTGCTTAAGATCTGATCTAGATCTCCTGTAATTGCAAGGTATCTTCTGGAGGATTTGGAAGAGCTAGGCTGCCTTATTCCCTTCCTCCTAATTTGAAGGTTATGCATCACTGTTTTCCCCTGGAATACAACTGCCTTTCCTGGGATACTCGGGAGGATCAGAGGAGGAATACCAGCAGCTCTGTTTTAGGGTACTAATCCTCTTGTAAATCCCTGCATTTGTATATCTCTAATAATAATTCCTGGCACTCAAATGATGGTTTAACCATACCCATAAAGAAATAGAGTAAACCCTGAGCTAATCCTCTCAGTGCCCGGGGAGCAGCAGGGTGAACAAGTAGTTAACATTTTTGGGGTGGGTGCGGCTGCTCTCCATTCCCTGAGCACAGAGGGGACCCTGGGAGCAGCTGATGCCGGGATGGGTGTTCAGACAGGTAGCTCAGCTCAGCTGAGGGATGTCTCTTGCAGCATCCCCACCTAACCCCTGGTTTAGGAGCTGCCTGTGAGCTCAGACAGAACCAACTGCTTGAGAAATCTCTCCCTGCAGCCCAACCTCATTTGTGCTGTCAATCCCCTGCCCGCCTTCCCGCGCTTGTATTTAGCACCATTGATTTATTGGATTGCAGGAATATTAAGAACCTCAAACTATTAGTCCTGATTATAACTTCTTGGCGGCTTCATCACTCCATGTGTCTTGCTGTGCTCCGAGGGAGACTGGGCCCTTCGCCGATTCCTGGCAGCTATCGAGCCTCAATTTACCACTCTCCCCCTCTCTGACTTTCCCTGCTCTCCCAAGTTTTCCCAAGCATGCCTTTCTTGCAGCCACAGGCATTTTTGGGGAGGGGTATGGAGAAATGGAGCAACTTTCCCAAGCTGAGGTGGACTCATCCATAGCAGAGCCAGGGAGCTGAGGCAGTTTTTGTCCTTGCCCTTTTGTCCTTGCCCAACGCATTGGAGCTTCCCTAATTTCTCCTCTGCTGCTTCCCATCCCTTCACTCCCTTCGGAGCAGTTAGCACTGCCTATTCTTTCCTACCTTCAATGTCCTCTTTGAAAATCTCAACATCTTTTGCCTTAGAGCAGCCTGCAGACTGTCCTCCCTTCTCATTCCTTTCCCAAGTCCTGGGTGCTTCCAAATAGAAATGGGGTCATCCTGAGTATGGATGGGAATGCATTTAGAGATGTAAACACCACTTGCAAAGAGATGCTGCAGTGGCCCTGGTTTTGAAGCTGGCCTGGATCAAGAGAAAAACAGCCTCTGGCAGTGAGGGAGGGGGAGAGCAGGGAATTTGGGGCGAGAAAAATGCTGAAAGGAACAGTCTGTGCTCCACGCTGTGCCTGGGGGGTGCAGATGGACCAGGTCCCCCCGGGCTCCAGTTAGGCTGTGAGTGCAGGGACATTGCTTGGAGGGGCTGTGTGAGTTCCCCTGTCACCACCAGGATTTTGGGGGTGTGGAGGGGCTGCAGCCCCCACCCCACACTGCGGCTGGGCTGTGTGGGGATGCAGCACAGCTTGTGTTTGTTGGCTTCACAGCTGTCCTGTCTTTCTGCTTGGCTTTTCCCTCCAGTGGGAAGGTGTGGGATCACAAAGGAGTCTCCTGAGCCTTCAGGCTGGGGTCACTGGTGTTCATTGCTCTCTGGTACAGGCTGGTGGGGTCTGCCAGCTCCCACCACCAAAGCTGTGCTTTGCAACAGGGATCAAAACTTCATGGGGGAAATGACTTAAGAGCAGTTCATTAGTGGGGGAAAAATATAGAGAAAAGGCTTTTAGCTGAATCTGAGAGTTCCACATTATTAAGATCAGAGCTGCTCTTACCTCAGCAGTGCCCTCTAAATGAGGCTGGCGCTGCCAAGGTCTCCCAAAATCTGGGTGGTTGGGAGCTCCCTGCCTGGGGTTGCCGGCTGTGTGGGAAGGGTGTCATATCCCATGGTGTCTGTAACGGGTGGGGGCAGAGGAAGCAGGTTCCCCTTTTCATCCCTCCTGGGGGCAGAGCTGGATCTGAGCTGCTGGGAGGTGGCTGGGTTCCTCCATCAGGACCCCACGTGGTGTCCCCACTCCTGAGCCTCCTTTCCTACCCTCCAGAGGCTCCGTGTCGAGATAAGAGCTGTCTGCAGCCCTGTACACCTTCCATCACTCAGGGCCTCAGGAATATTTCAGAGGCTGGGTTTCCAGTCTGCTGCTCTGCAGTCAGAGGCTGGATAACGTCTGGGCGAGCTGCTGCTGAGTGACGGCTGGGGTGTGCTCCACAAGGCCCTGGCCCTTTCCCAGGAAAGGCTTCCCATCATGATTCCCAGCCCTGTGGCCAGGCGCTGCTTTAGCCTAATTACAGCAGCGCTGCTTAATAGACTTCGGAGCTTCAACCACAACTCCCGGCTTCCGCTGCCCACCAGAGAGGCCTGACGTGCCAGAAGCACCAGTGCTCCTGGTGTGGATGGAGCCAGAGAGGCATCCTGGAATCACAGCGTGTCCTGAGCTGGATCAGGGTCATCCAGTCCAGCTCCTGGCCCTGCCCAGACACCCCAACAATCCCACCCTGTGCATCCCTGGCAGCGCTGTCCAGACACCCCTGGAGCTCTGGCAGCCTCGGGGCCGTGCCCATTCCCTGGGGAGCCTGGGCAGTGCCCCAGCACCCTCTGGGTGAAAAACCTTTTCCCAGTCATCCTAAAAACCACCCTATCTTGTGGTTCCCTACCCACTCCTACCAGGGTAGGACAGCAGCACCATTTGCAGCTGGAGTTTTAGGTGCTGGTTCTTATGTTCAGAAAGCGAGAGCAAAGGACAATCCAGGTGGATTTGGATGCACAAATTAGTACTGAAAACTCCTCCACCCACTTGCACCCCTCATTCTTTCCCTTCTCCAGCCTTGCTCCCTGCTCCTGCAGCTCAGAGCTGCTGCCTGGGAGCGCAGCAAACACGTTACTCACGGAGCAGCCAGGCTGCTTAAGGACCTAAATTTATTTCATTTTCTAAACTGCGGCTGGGAAAAAATAAGAAGCCATTAGGCTGTCAGTTGTCAGAGCTTTACAGGAGCATCAACACATCATGTTTTTCTTTACTGAGACATTAAATGTGTCAAGACCCAGTGATGGACTGTGTGGATCAGATTCAGAGGGCAGAAGGGATGGTGAGTGAGGGCAGGGCGGTTTTCTCTGCTCTCCCAGTGCTGCCGAGCTCCAGAGTCTCGAGAATACTGTGCTTTCCCAAATGTCGGGCTCCTTCAGCTGCTTCACCTTTGTGGAAGCAGTCACCGGTGTCAGCAGGGAATGCCGAGCTCAGGGCTCGCCCAGCCCTGGATGAAGCTGCACCACGCGTCTCTGGCGCAGCCCTTGTGGGGAGGATTTGGCTGCTGCCGGCAGCCAGGAGCGTTTCTGCCCATTTTCTCCCTGTCAGGCGGTTAATGACTGCCTGACCACGGCAATGTGCCGGGGCAGGGAACTGACAGGCAGAGCAACGTGAAAATCGTGACTTAAGCTAAGGAGAATTCAATGTGAACGGAGGTTTTATTATTACCCAAAGTACAGCTGGAGTTGGGATTTTTATTTTGTTTTCCCCGAGTTTGTCAGATGCCCAGAAACTTCCCAAAGCCTTCAATATCCCAAGGCTCTCCCGAATGCAGTGTTTGGTCTGCACGCACACGAGATGTGTGGCAAATATTTTATTTCAGATGCTGGCATATTTGCACTGGCACTGACTGCATTCCGTGTGAGTGATGAAAGGCCCTGTATAAATACGGTGTTTCCATCGGTATTGATTGCATTATGATTGCAATTACACTTGCAATGGCGCTGCCTGCATTATGTGTGTTATTAGATTGGCACTCATCATTAGAGCCTGCCTGTGACCGCTTTCTTCTTCCTCCAGCTGTGTGCGGAGCAGGAATGGAGCTGTGGAGGCAGAGCCAAGGCTGGGGTTGGGATGTTGTGTTTTCCTGCAGCACTGACCGGCCCAGGGCAATGCCTGCGTGGTTCTGGACCTGAGCAGGTCTTCCCACTCACGTAGGGGAGTGGCTGATGCTCTCCTGGTTGTCGCTTCTGGGTGCCTTCAGCTGGATGTCCCCTGACACGTGGCGTGGCCGAGCAGCTCTGCTCTCCTGGCAGCTCCTGCTGCTGCCTCAGTCCCTCACGGTGTGTTGAGATCCCTAAAATTCCTAGATGCCATTTAAAATCCCTTCTTGCTCTCCGTGCTGACCTCCTCATTTCAGACCCAAATTTCCTTGGATGTTCTGTGTAGTGAAATGTCTCTTCTTCTTTGAGTCAGCCTCTGCTTTTTTTTTTTTTTNTTTTTTTTTTTTTTTTTTTTTTTTTTTTTTTTTTTTTTGGTGAGATGAGGTGCTGCGGGCTCATGGGCGGTTTTGATATTTTCCAAGTCAATATCTCTCCCTGCTAGGAACAAGATGTAATCTGTGTGTGTGTGCCTTCACAGGCTCACACAGAGCAGCATCAGGCTCCTGGAACACGAAGAAAGGGATGTGCATTCCCCAAATGCAGCAGGGAGCTCTGACACTGCCTCTCCCTGGCCTCTGAAGCTGGTGAGCGGGTTGCCCTTTGCTCCCCTGCCCTGGAAATGTCATCCTGGGTGGAGAGGGAGTTCTGTGCCTGCTCCTCGCCCCAGGCTGAGGCAGCTCCGTGGCAAATTGATGAGGAGCAGATGCTTTGAGCTCAGGAAGGGTTTTCCCTGCCTGGGCAGGAGTTAATGGGAAAGGTTACAGGTGTGATGGGGAGTGAGGAGCGGAGTGGGAAGGGGCAGATGGATAAGGCAGGAGGCAGGAAGGACGGGAGAAGCAGGGATGTCTGTGGAGAGCTGTCTTCATCCACTCTCTTAATTAGCGAGGAGACCCCAACCTGGCCGCCCCTGAGCCTTTGAAGAGTGCTGGGGGTTTGCTCTGGGCTCTGCCTCTGGCCTCAGCCACTGCCCCAGGGAGTCTGCCTAACACTTGAAGCAAGCCAAAGTAATTTTAAAAAATCCATGAAGGGGCAAAAATGAGGAGGGGGAGGTGGGGACGAGGAAGGGACACAAAATACATTCTCTCTCTGACAATCCACATGAGTTTGAAGTCAAAACATTCTGTGCATGTCTGTTTTTTTCCTCCCTCACCACCTGGTAGCTATTATCAGATGACAATTTATTCCAGGCATCCTCTTGGGAAGAGATTTCACAAGCATGAAGATTTTAAATCCAGAAAGGGCCACGATTAGCGTGGCGTGTGCCTGAGCCAGAGTTTGCCTCTCTGTTCCCATCCTGGGCCGTGCTCTTCACTGTGGCTTTGTGTGTGTTCCCTGTTTGAAGTCCAGGAGCCTCCACTGGCCCCTGAACCATTTCTCCAGGTAGAATCTCCAGCCACAGCTGGGAGAAGGAAGGACTCTTTCAGTTTGGCTGGGAGAAGGTGGGAGAGTTGTGCCTGGGCTCTGCGATGTGCTGAAAAATAATTTCGTTTTGTGTAACCTCGGGTGGTTTGCAACGCAGGTGGAGATGTCTGCTGCAGAGGAGCAGGTAGATCGAAGGGGCACCTGTTTTATCCTGGAAGGAGAGGATTCCCTCAACAGGCCTCAGCTTGGTTGTCTCTGATTCAGGAGCTGATCATCAGGATAAACTGGTGCATCAGGCAGAGCCTTTTGTCTTAGCTTTTCCTTTGCCTTAGAGGCTTATTAGTCAAATTGGTAACTATTAGAATATTACTTTACTGCTAATGACTTTGTAATAGGTTGCTCTGGGATGCTGCAACTCCAAATCCTGCTGTATTTTATCACAGAGAATGGCTTTCCCCCGTGTATTATGGCTTCCTGAGCCTTCTGTCATTAGAGAATTCTTCCCCTGGTGTAAAATCCCACCCCAGCTCCCCTTGCAGTCGCCCTCTGGACACCCTGCTTCCCATATTCCCGAAAAGTGCCTTCCTGGTGCCGCAGCCAGGCACGACACACGGGGCTGTGAGCACCTCAGTGCCTTGCCGACGGTGAAAATAGACTTGTCATGTTTGGTTTGGTTTGGTTTCCAGCAGATGTATTCACAAATAACTTCATTTGATGGCAATGATGGGGAAAGAAAAGAAAATCATCCCCATGATTTCCTGAATGTTATCCAATGATCTATAAAGCTAGGCAGAAATTTAAAAAATAAAAAGGGAAAGAGAAAGGAGGAATTGTGAAGAGTTTGACAAGTATGTCAGCATTTCTTGAACACATTACAGCACATAATTCAGTTGGCTTGAGTTCCTAGTGCGCTTCAGCGCTGGCTCCTGAGGCTGAGCCGGGCTGTGCTGCCTGTGTTCCCAGCACACGAGGGACACAGCACGCAGCAAAATGCAGGAAAAAATCAGGGAGCCTTTAACACCACTCCTAGGGCTGCAGTGATGATGTTTGAGGAGGGAGGGGTGTCATCTGATCGCTTTGGTTGTCTCTTCTGCTGCCAGAGCTGCACCGCAGGGTTTACAGGGCTCGGTGTGGTGGGATCTGCAAAATCCAGGGAATGTCAGTCTGGATTTGCTTCTGGCCTGCTCACACTGTGAACCCAAGGTTCCCAAGTGTGCTGGACACAGCAGGAGGAGCTGGGCAGGTGTGGTGCAGGGGAAGTCTGAGCCAGCACCTCACAGCCCTGGTGCCCGGGATGGGCTGGAGCTCCTCTCCCTGCACTGCAGCTGCATTAGAAACCAGCTCAGGTGCCAGTGGCCACAGGCAGCCTCGGGTGTGCGGATCCAGGGTTGTGAGAGGAGCTGGGCCAAGCCATTCCTGGCTGCAGTGTCCCGCTGGAGTGGTGCTGGTGGTGGTCTGTGTCTCAGAAAAGCAGAGCTGCTGGGTCACTCCAGCCAAGCATCCACCTGTTCAGCACCTCCACCACGCTGGATTTTAGTTTGCTGTTGTTTAAAAGGTGGATTTGTTTTGTTGGCAGGCGGTGGGTGAGGGAGCAGTGCCCAAGCAGAGGGGCTGTGTCGCTGTGGAGCTGGATTACACAGCATGAAGCAAGGAGGAGGAAAATACAAGTAAATAATACAAGTAGAATGAAAAATAATGCCATGAGAAGATTTAATGCAAATTCCCTTCCTGTCTCCTGATTGTGTGTCTGGTGACCAACTCCTGCGGCACGGCGTTTGGTCACTGGGACTGGGGCTCTGAGATGGGACAGGTGACCTGCAGCTGGGTTGCTCGAGCGCTCCGAGGAGCCTGGTGCTCCATCTGAGGGCTTGTCTCCGGGTGCCTGGAGGCATAGTGTGAGGCTTTGTCTCTTGTTTAGAGAGCCTGGGCTTTTATAAGTTCAAAAATGAGATGGCAAATTGAATTTATTCATGAGCATGGAGGCTCTCTGGGGTTTCCTCTTTAATTCAGTAGACTTGCTTTAAGGGACTCTGTTTTAGCAAAGAAAGGATGGAATTGGTGCTTTCATCTTTCAAGCCTCTTTCACTGGTGTTCCCCCCTCGCTCCTGACTCCTGCAGAGCCTGTCCCAGAGCACAGAGTCTCTTCCTGTGGTTCCCACCCCTTTGTGTGTGATGCTGTACCAGGTTTTTGGGATAAGGCTTGGCCCCCGTGCAGGGGTTTGGGAGGATCCACGGGAAGGGCTGCAGCAAAGCCCACCCAGGCCCACCAGGGTCCTTTCTCCTTCCTCCCCTCCCCGTTTGGAGCAGGAGCTGTCTGGCTGAGGCGATGCCTCCACGCCCAGCTGGCTGGCAGCTGGCTCGTGCCACGCTGTCACTGCCAGCCCTGCACAGGGCTAATGGGTGCCATATGGGATGAGCAGCGAGCCTGGCTCTGCCTCCCACCCGCCGCGCTCCCAGGGAGTCCCGAGGGCTTTCCAAGCAGTGACAGGAGCAGTCAGAGGCACAGAGACCTGTTAGTTGCTCTTTCATGGTTCAGCAGGCTCCGTTTCCACCTGGTGCTCTCTGGGGAGTCCCTGTGAGCTGCAGAAGGTGCTGTGGGCAGGGAAAGCGCGGGGTTTTGTGGGATGTGGGGCATCTTTGTGCAGGATGAGGGTGTGCATTGGATTTGGAGCCTAAATATCCCCTCCCCAGGTTTTGGGAGATGCCCATTTCCCTCCCTTTTATGTTGGCATTGCTGCTGAAAGTGAAGGTGGGTGCCGTGAAGGAGGGGAGACAGAGGCTGCTTCACATGGACACAGCTCGGGGTGGCGGTGCTTTCGCCTCTTGTTTAACCCAACGAAGCACCACAGGCTGATAACCTCAGAGGGCTGTGCAGCAGCACTTGTAAAAACCACGGAAATCAGGTGAATTTTGCTGTGGTTTAAGTTCATTATGAGCTGAATGTCAGCCTGGGTTTGTCGTCCCTCTGGGAGCGTCGGGAGCGGCAGACGGGAAGGTGCAGCACTAAAATTCATTGCCTGCTGAGCTGGCTGCTGGCGTGTGCGTGCACACCTCGCGCTCCCAGCAAATCTCTGGGGCTGTAAAACCCTGTGGAAGGAGGTGATAAACCCCCCGAGACTCCTGGCAGAGCTGCACCTCCGCAGCTGCTCCCGGGGTAATGGGACCTCCTGACGCACGGCGAGATCTTTACTGGGAAGGTGCCACTGAAGGACAAAGTCTGGTGATGTTTGGATCTTAATGTTTCACAGCTCCCCTGCCTTCGAACAATGCCTAAAAATACTAGTGTATGCAAATTATAAACTAATTTAGATGATGCAGCATGGGAATATTGCTCATACTCCCCAAGCATGGCATTTCCAATCATATCTTCGTTTCATTTTTAAGCAAAGAAATCATAATCTTGACATGTTTATCATTCAGTGCCTGCACCAATTATCTCTTTGGGTTCATTCTATAGTTCATAGAACTGATAGATTATGATCATGTTGTTAGGAGAATTGTGCAGTCATTATTCCTCCAGCTGGAGGAGAAGTTGAAAAACAATTATAAAGAATGATTCTCCTTTGGATTGCTTTCGGAGTTCATGGAATAGGCAAGTTCCTATTACCAGGGGCCAGGAGCTGCAAGGCTCCTGCCACCGGTGGGTTTGAACTCTTGTGATCCAAACCTGATGACTTGCGAGGCTCATTTTCTCCAGCAAGCCCTGGTTGTAGTTATTATTTTTTTATGGGTTGATATCAGAGAGATGAATGCCATTGGCTGCACGAGGGCTGAAACTCGGAATGATAATTTCCAGTTTAATTACAGCGCAGGGCGCCGGGGATGCACCAGTGGATACCTTTTGGGTTAGAAATTGAGACTCAAGGCTTTGCATCCAAATAACCCAACGCTGGCATCCATGTGGAATTTTGACTGGAAACGGGATGAAGTGTGGTTCCCTCAAATTAAGCATTGTTTTCTTTCAAGGTCCTTAATGAGACTCGTGGGACTGTGACCCTCCCAAAGAAAATATTTGCAGGAGATGCTGCTAAAGGAGTCCTCTGGGAATTTGGGAGTTGAAGGCAGCATGCTCCTGGGGGAGAGCTTTTCTTTGATCCCCAGAAGGAGCTCTATAATCTCTTCCATAAACACACTTGGGCAGCTGCAGGGTGATTTGGCAGCCTTGCTTCAGTGATGGATCATCCCCAGAGGACCACGCTGCCTCCCCGCTCCTCCCTTGCCCCAGTTCTCCACTCACACTATTGAATTTTCAAGTTAGTTGACCAGAAGGCAGCAGAACTAGAAAAACAAATGTCTCGTCAAGGCATCAGTCCCATGCAAGGATTTTGCCTCCTTGTCTCTCCAGGGCTTTTCTTTCCCCCTCATATTCCAGCTGGTGTCCAGGACGCGAGCAAAGCACCAACCCCAGTGCCTTGGCTGTGGCCCTGCTTATCCAGCTGGGGTCTGGAAGAAACCCCCTGTTCCCCAGGCCTTTTTGTTTTGCCTTCTCCAAGTGGTCAATATCGACTGCTTGAGCAGAGCTATTTGTTTGGGAATGCACCTTGTCAATATTTATGTAGCCTGTAGCTGGCTGAGCGCTCCAGAGCAGTGAGGGCAGTGATGGGCGGGCAGGAGGAGCTCTCCAGCTGGGAAGGGCTCTGTGCTGGGGAAGGAGGGAGCGGCCTTTGTGGGGCTCTGGTGACTGCGCCGTGCCTTGGAGCGGTACTTTGACCCTTGTGCTGGTCACACTTCCCTCCTCCTGCTTTGAACTTCTTCCTTTTCCCTCTTCATCCCGACTCTGGAGGGCTCAGGCTTTCCTTTGGGGAAGGCACGCGACAATCACATCCTGTTGATGAGATCCTCAGTTCCTTTTGGGAACAGAACTTACTTTTGCTGTTAATTACCTGTTTAAATTATGTGGCCTATAACAGAGAACCCTCAGGTTACTGAGGTGTTGCACACCAAGGGAAAAAGGGTGAATGTCCTTAATCCAAGCTCATGTTTTAATATCAAACCTGTTTTTATGTGCTGGGTAGTGATGCCAAGAGTCCTTAAACTTGAGAGGAAAGATGGAGGAGGCAGCATTATTATTTATTATTTTCCAACACCTCCCACCTCGAGCTCCTGGAGTTAACAAGCTCCCTGTAGCTCTCCACTGGCTGGGATTTGGTAGATGGATAAACACATTTTATTTCTTTAGAAAGGGGAAAGGTTGTTTACAAGTTTTAAACCAGAATGGAAATGTTGTTTTCTGTCAGGAGCATTTCCTGAACAATAACGAAATAATGTTTAAAAAGACTTTGAAGTGTCCCTTTCAAATGAAAAACTGAAATGCTGGGGAGAATATTAAATGCCACAAATGCAAGGTATTAATGCTTATTAATGAACTCAGAGAAGAATAAAATGCAACAGAAAGCAGAAATTCACGCCTGACACCAAAACCTTTGTGAAAGTGGTGCCAGATCTCCACAAGAGAGGGTCATATCTTTATCTGAAAACAAATAAAGCCACAACATGTGCCTCTGGGGGAAAACCAGCCATGGGGCTTCCAGACCTACACTGATGTTGTTTTAATGATGGTCACGGGAAAATCTTTCTGGGTAGGAAACACCCAAGGATTTGGCTCCGAGGTTCTTGCATCTTCCTTAAGCAATGTGACATGGATGTGCTTAAGTGCTGCTAATTCTGCCTGACATTGCTTTTGTCAAAGTGTGTTTGACTTTTTAAATATTAGACAGTAGCAAGGATATTATTTTTGGTGAATTCTTCTTTTCCATCTAATTATCAAAGCACAGATACAAAAAGCTTTTAAAGACAGGTTCCTCTGACGAGTCAGAACAAGAGTTACTTGTCCTGAAGAGCAGGTCCAAGGAGAACGTAGGACTTATTTCTAATTACTTCACGGCCAAACCCATTACAAAATAAAAATATTTCCAAGTGCCAGAGGAGGGAGCCAGCAAAACACAGGAAATCAGAAGGTTTCTGCCTTTTAAAAGTCTCTTTTCCTAATGAAATCAAAAGAAATTGAGTAGAGCAGCACCAAACTTCGCTGTCACTTGAGAAAGAGTTGATGAAGTGGTGTCAGTGTGTGACTGATGTGTTAGGAGCACTCAGTTTAAAAATCAAACCTTTGTGGCTCTGGAGGACAGGGCTTTCTCCTTTCTGCTCTGCCCACCTGCTTCAGTCTATTTTTGCAATAACCTCAGGGGTTATTTTTGGTCTTTTCCCTGCTCTTGAAGCACAGAGTTATCCACGGGGTAACCTGGGAATTTATGCTTGTCCAGGCCTGTCGCTGCTTGCCCCACAAAGCCGAGATGGTTTTTGCTGATGGGCTCTGAGATGGGCCAAGGTGCACAGTAACTCATGGCCTCACAGAACGGTTTGGGTTGGAAGGGACCTTAAATCTCATCTCATTCCAACCCCCTGCCACGGGCAGGGGCACCTTCCACTATCCCAGGTTGCTCCAAACCCCAGCCAACCCGGCCTTGAACCCTTCCAGAGGTGAGGCACACACACGCTCCCTGGAAAAAGGAATAATGGAGGGCACGGCCCCAGCGTGGAGCTGCCCTCCTGCCGCATCCCCTCCCGGGAGGACGTTGAGTTTGCACGGGAGATGTCCTGGAGTGCTGCTCATTGCTTCTGTGGGGAATGTGGGGCCCATGGTGCTGCCTGGAAAAGCTGGGGGAGGCAGGGAAAAGGACATCTGTGAGATGCCGGAGGCGTCTCCACCCTGCAGCGTTGCTGTCGGAGGCAGGGCTGAAGCGGGAGGGATGGAGAGAGCTGCGCTCTGCCCTGGGCAATACAGGCGAGCTGGGTGACCCCAGACATCCCCGTGCAGCCCCAAAACTCCCCTCCAGTGCCTGGGACGGGTGGTTGCTGCCATTGCCTCTCGGCTTTGGGCCTTGTCTTTTGGTTTGCATGTGCGCCGTCACTCCACAAATTCCCATTCCCCATTGCCTTGCAAAATGCCTGCGCCGCATATGAAATGGAGGAGATAAAATTACAGGATCCGAGAGTTGGCCGGGCTCTGTGCAATATATAACATACCAGATGGTCCTACAGGATGCCTCTGAAATATCTGTGCAATAGCATTTTAAGAAACTGATATAACTGATCAGGCAGCATATGGAAAAGACTTTCTGTGCTGTGTGAGGGTGCCGTGCCCCTTCTCCCGGCACCTGCTCTCCCTCCCCAAATTAGGGGTGCCACGCAACAATGAGCATCTCCCATCTTTACTGGGAGGTGTTCTCCTCACACATCTGGGACAGGGCCCTGCAGCTGGGAAAGAACCATTCCAGTATGTGGTTTTTTTTTTTTTTAAAGAAATAACTTTCTTGTCATTAAAGCTCAGAGTGAAAACACAGTGGTTTGGTGGCTTCTTCACAACAATGACCTCCAGGATGGCCTTTTCCTGGGATGGAGCTGTTAGCACAGAGTTTGTGACCACCCAGCCTCCCTCCTGCAGCTCCGTAGTAAACGGGGTTTTGGTCGCATATTTCCCACCTTGCAGTGCCTTAGCAGAAGGCAGTGGGTTTGTGGGAGCAGATGGACCCCCAGAATGCTCCTGTTGGAAGGGAAGGAGCACCTCCCTCATCCCCGGGGCTGCAGCACAAGCACTGCATCTCCCGCTGGACTTTGTGCCACTGCCCTCCACCCTTTGAGTGCCCCCAGTCCATCCAATTTCGGATGCACCTCATGTGCTCATCTTGCCTGGGCTGCCTCTCTCCTTGTGCACATCTAAAGCCTCTCCTGCCTCTTTGCTATTCCCTGCTCCTCTTGCTGCCCGTCTGCCTGGCCTCACATGTGCACTGACCCCTCTGCCAAGCAGAGAGGACAATATTTCCTCTCCACAAGGCTCAGCTCGTATTCTTTAAGGTGCTTCGGGGTCACGGGATGAAAGGCTCCTTGCTGCTTCTGCAATGAGTCCAAGTCAAGCTAAGAATAGATCTATAAACAAGCCAGGAGGGAAGGTTTCCCTGGGGAACCTCTCAGGACTCTCGGAATATGTCATTGCTGGAGTCGTTGTCACAGGAGATGTGGACCCTGCCGAGCCCTCGGTCTGGGGGGTGCCTGCCTTTGCCGTGTCAGGGATGGCTCTGGGCAAATCCTCTCCCTGCTTGCAGGTTTCTTTTGGTCCCAAGGAGAAGTGCTGGGGTTGGACATCCCAAAGCTGAGGCAGGAGAGGGAATATGGCATCCCATGGCAGGCGAAGCTGCAGGAAGCACCTGGTGGACTCTTGTAGGGATCAGGAGTGATGAATCCAATTTTCCTCCCAAACCTGTCTCCTTGGGTGCCCTGGGAGAGGGGTGAGGGCTGGGATGAGCTGCAGGACTGGGGTTTTTGCCAGCACGTGAGATGCTCTGGCAGGAGGCTCCACACTCAGTTGCCACCCACGCTCGAGCAGAGAGGTATTTCGAGCTGTCAGTCTGGCGTGCTGTCTGTCTGTCCACCCACCCAGGCATCTATAAAAATCCAGGCTGGATGAAATGTCAGTCAGAGCCCTGCTGCTGGGCCCAGGCCTCCTGATGCAGATCGTTGCCCTGGAACCCCATGTCAGGGTGGAGAGGGTCGGGATTGGAGTCTGAAATGTGCAGCTTGATCCTCATTTCTGGAGTAATCTACATAAAAGCTGAGAGTGGGAATCTTGCAGAAAGCAGACTTCCCTCCTTTGTCTTTCCCGACTTTGTCCTCTCTGTTATCTTGACGGCTTCTGCTTGGCTGCTGTGTTGCTCTTTAATCTGGAGCCCTCTGTTCTTACCTGAGCTACAGAGGCTTGACGACGAAAGCACTGAACTCGGAGAAAAATGAAAAGGAGTAAAGCTTAAAAAAATGTTTTCTTTCTCTCTCATTCTTTAAAATAAAAGAAGAGAAAACTCAGCCCCCAGAAACTCACAGCCAGTGAGCAATGCCTGGATTCATCCTTGAACCGTCTCCTGCTTATGGATCAGGGATGCATCATTTCTGCCCTGTTTTCTTTCTTTTCCCTCCGCTCTTTCCCTGACATTCAATCATTTTGATCAAAGCCAGGCAAACAAAAAAACTCTTTGCTTTCAACCCATTGACTGGGAGAAGGGAATCCTGCCCTGGTCCTGGAGAGGATGGGATGGGGAGCCAGAGCAGTGGGGCGTGAGGAGATGGGGGCTGGCACAGAAGGAACTTGATGCCTGCGTGGGGATAATGTTTTGTACTCGACAACAATGGATAATTACTGTGATCAAAGATCTGTATGAGGGTATCTTGTGTTTCCTCACTCCTGGCGCTGGCCCACCCTCCTGACAGCTGCGGAGGGAGCAAATTCCCTCGCTGTCTTTTCCCACCATCCTCCTTCCCATAAAGATTTCTCCCAGGAGATGGGGTGCTCTGGACTTTTGGGGAGTGGTTGGGCCAGGCTCTTCTCCGGAGTGCCCAGGGAGGGCAAGAAGGAACAAATCAAAGTACAAGAAATTCTCTGTAAATGCAAGGAAAGCTGTGCTGGGGAACTGGTGCCCGAGCACTGGAACAGGCTGCCCAGGGACATTGTGGGGTCCCGAGCTCTGGGTGCTGCCACGTTTTCACTGCTCAGAACACATCTTTGGAGGTGCCTCATCCAGCATGCGGCGGGTAATGATTCTTGACAGGAATTAGGACCCTGTCCATCTGGCCCCGTTCTGCCATCTAACAAGAGGAGATAAGTGCACTTAACAACACACTAGCTCTTGTTCAGGCCCCTTCTTCCCAAGCCAGAATCAATAGCAGGTCTCTACAGCTTTTAGAGACTTAGATCCCATCTTTTCATCTCTCTCTCCCTCATTTTTCCCAAGCAGCATGCGCATGATTTCTGGTTTTTTTCACGCTGCGGAAATGTTCCCATTCTACCTTTCATCTGCACCCGTGCGGTGCTGGCCCAGCCGGGGCTGCGGCTTGCACACCAGATAAGAAACCACCCTGTCCCTGGGTTCCCCAATCCCCATCTCCACCTCTCTCCTGCTTAGGAGCTCTCCCGCAGTCTCATTTACGTTCTACGTGCTTTACAAACACTAACTAATGCCCCCCGCACCCAGCTGGGGGAGGTGGTGCAGAGCTGTTTGCCCCCTTAGCCACCAGTGCCAGCACCCTCATTTCCCTGCCTGGCTTTCTCCCCTTTTTGCTGGCCCTGGTTTGGAGGCGCAGGACGCTCTCCCCATGGAAGGGACAGGTGGTGTCTGTGTCACAATGGCTGGGGACCTGTGTGGGAGGAGCCTGACTGACGGCAGTGCAAGCCAGGTCCTTCAGGAGGTGAGCAGTGCTGCTTGCTCCATCTCCTCCCAGCCTGCTTCTCCCTCGGCTCCTCCTGCTCATTTCATTGCCGTGTCCAGCTTGTTTTGTTTGCCTTCCCCGCTGGAGCTGGGTGGATGCTGCTGGCCAGCCTGGGGCAACTCGCTGTGTTTGCCTTTGGCAAGGGCTGCAGGGATGAAGCAGCACTTGGGGAGGATGGCCAGGGGCGTCCTTGATCTCCCCGTGCAGAACTTGGGCTGGCTGGTGCTCAATTCGTCGAATCACAGCATGGTTCGTGTTGGAAGGGACTTTAAATATCATCTCATTCCAACCCCCTGCCATGTGCAGGGACACTTCCCACTGAACCGGATTGCTCCAAGCCCCATGCAGGTTGTTTATTCCTGCAGGAGCTCCGAGTTCAGAGAGTACGGTTTTTTTTTTTTAAAAAAAAAAAAAAAAAAAAAGGCGAGGGTTTTCTTCTCTCCTTGCACGAAATGCAAATCAATAGCTGTTGTATTCACATTCTAACAAGATGTCAAGGAGAAAAGGGTAGCCTTTCATTCAGCAGAGCACACACACACACACACACCCCCTGAGGGAGGGGACAGGAAGGAGGGAGAGGGGCGGGAGGAGGTTGTGGGGACTGCCTGGGGCGGGCACTGCGGAGAGGGCACGGGGGTGAAACCCACAGGCACGGCAAATCTGGGAGGCTTTCTGTTTCCCCAGAGCTCCTGCACCCCATCCTGCCCACCCCAGAGCTCCTGCACCCCATCCTGCCCACCCCAGCATCCATTCCGTCCCAACCCTCCTGCTCCCCATCCTGCTCATCCCGCCCACCCCAGAGCTCCTGCTCCCTGTCCTGCCCACCCGGCACCTCTTCCATCCCAGCCCTCCTGCTCCCCATCCTGCCTACACCACTCTGCTCCCCCACACCTCCCCGTGTGAGCAGACACCCACCAAGGCAGCACTTGGAGCCCTTGCACAGTCCCAGCCCTGCAGAGAGGTGCCCTCCAGTTCCCTGGGACTGCTCCGGGAGGGATGGTCCGTGGGGGTGTGTGCACAGCCTGTGGGATGCTGGGGCTGGGAAGGAGAGCGGAGGTGGCCAGGGGAAGGATGGTCCTCAGGACCTGGAGGAGCAGGGAGACAGCGCTCTGAGGCATGTGGGGGTGCAGGACTCTGTCGGGGATCACCTTTGGCAGCAGGGATCAGTCAGTGGAGGCTGCTTTGGCGGCTGGACATGGTGATTGAGCATCCGTGATGGAAGCAGGGATGCTCCTCACCCTGCTCTCCTGCGCTGCTCTGCCCCCTCTCCCTGGCAGTGCAAGGAGAGGGCGAGGAAACCTCTGCTTCACTGAAAACGTGTTATTTCCCCCAGAGACTACTCTGGTCCCAGATGTGAATATGCATTGAGACAGCTGGGGAAAAAACCTCTGGAAATACACACAAAAACCATGTCTAAATGTGCCCAGCGGACCAGAATGTCTCCTCTCCGATCGGGGGCTGCCTGTCAAATTTAAATATGCATTTTAGATTCTCTGCTTGATATCGGAAAGCAAACAACCCCAAATATCCCAGAAAAGCTCCACTAGCTAAATACATATTTATACACCTTTTTATTATGTGTCTTGGAAATCAAACAAATGAAACAGGCCAGTGCCTGCTCGGTCCTGCAGAGCTGGTGAGCAGTGATGGATTTGTTTGGCTGATCAAAGCACATTTGTTCCCATTTTGCAGATGGGAAGGTAAAGGCAGCGAGGTACCAAAGGTCTGCTCCGAGGTCACCCTCAGAGCTGTGTTTGGCAATTCGGGTGCCAGCCTAATTGGCCAAAATATATGCAAAGAGAACAGCTAAGTGTGTGCTGGGTTTGGGTAATAATCACTACCAAGTTGGGGGGAAAAAAAAAAAGCAAATGGGAGAAGTGTGGTGGGAGAAAAAAAAAAGTAAGAATGTGTTGTTTTGAAACTTACCCAAATATAGCTTTTCAACTCAGGGTTTGAAAGCAGAGCAACATGTTTGTTCTGAGTCCATCAAACATTTCTGTTAATTAGAAATGATTTCTTTGTTCATTTCCTTTAGTTCCTCCAGGATAACTTTATTTCTTTTTGCCTTGGGCGGATTCAGAGCTCGCTGTGTGGGTTTTGGAGAAAGAGCTGCAGCCACAGGGTTCAGCTGAGACCCAAAGCAGCTCAGTCCCCCCTGGGGACAGATGTCCCTGTCCTGGGCTGGCCAGGAAGGATGCAGCCACATGCCTGGCAGCCCTGGGAAATCCCAAACACCTCTTTGCAGCTGTTTTCCCAAAATACTTGTGAAGCAAAGGATAAATTTGCTTGGTGTCGGCTGTTGGGGTGTCAGTCAAGGGGAAATTCAGGACAGAAATATCCCTGTCCTCATCCCAGGCTGAGGGACACACTCTGCTCACTGGTTTTTCTCAGTGTGATGATTTAGCTCTTCCAGAGGTCAAACAACAAAACTTTACTCTTACTAAAGGAACTAAATCCTTAGTCATGTTTTCTTTGGTGCCTTCCTAAGGATGCAGGAGATGGGATGCCTTCAGTAGATAATGTGGGAATGTGGTTGAGTGAAAAGCTTGTAAAAACTTGTGGTTTATTCATGCAAAGTAGAAAATGAAGGGAGATAAACAGTTAAAAGCCAGAGAAGGTTTGTCCTGGCAGGGTGTGCTCGGTTCCCATTCCTGTCCGGGTGAGGATACCCTTTCCAGAGCACCGTGGATATGGCTTTGTGCACCAAATCCACTGTTCCTGCTCCTCCTCGTGCTGCTTTGTATGGAAATAATGCCAGATAAGAGGGATGTGCATGGAGGGACATGTGGTGGTATCGAGTTGTAACAAGTGGGTGAGAGAAACGGGGAAAAAAGACTCGAGGGGAGGGAATGATCAGGGCTTTGTGGCTGGGATTGGATGCCAGGAGCTGAAGGGCTCTGGCCCCAGCTCTGTAGCAGGGGGTGGGAATTAGTGTTTGTGGATCCATTATCCTTCTGGGATTCCTTCACGCCCTGTGCAGAGCATCTCTTAGCCAGGTGCTCTGTGAGATGATGGTTTAATGCAAAAAGGAGTGTCGAGGGAAAAGAATCCAGGAAACTGGTGTGTCCTGGGGATCCAGGGATGGTGAGAGCAAGCCCAGGTAGGTGAGAGACTAAGGTGAGGAGCAGGTGAAACTGTGGGATGTGGGATGTGGAGGAAGGTGTGTGTGGCCACTGGTGCCAGAAAGCTGTGGTGGGTTGGCGGAAATGCGAAGTATTGGGCTGAAAGTTCTCTGGGGCTGGCCTGGAACTCAAAAAGAGACCTTTAGTCCTCAGTCAGTGGGAAAAGAGATTGTTCTGAGCAAAACTGACGGTTTTAATTTGTCTTTAAGCATTGAAAAAATGCTTGCAGTCTGTTTTTAACGAAGTTGCAATTAGTGCGAAAAAAGAAACATTTTTTGTTTAGAAAATGTTAAAATAAGTAATATTTGTTTTGGAAACCAAGCTTTGCAACCTTTTATTTTTGGCAATGCAGCAAACTCAAGCCCTAACTGGCGAATGCCTTGGTCTGGAGGTGGCTGTGGGAGGGGGACAAGGCAGGGCCAGCTGTCCAAGCCCTGTGCTGGGGATGCTCAGGGGTCAGCAGAGGTGCGGGAACATGCCAAGGAGTGGGGTCTGGGGGGGTAGGAGGGAAATTGTGGCATCCGGGAAGGAAAGGAGAGCCTGAGGAAAACTCCTTGGTATGGGATGGTATCAGGTAGGGAGTCTGCAGGAGCAGCTACCCTGAGCTCGATGTCTTTTTGGGGCTCTGTGAGCTGCAGAAGGGAAAAAAAAACGTCTCCAGTTGGGATGCACGGGGAAGGTTGTGCTTGGTTTCAGAGATTTTGTGTGAAAAACGCCCACTCATGCTAAAAAGCTTGGCTTGCTCCCTGGTTTGCCTCAGCAGTAGGAGGAGCTGCTGCTGCCTTCCCGGCGAGAGGAGCACAGGGCAGGGGGCTGAAGCCTGGGGCTGCCCCACCAGCCAGCTCCAGTCTGGGGACGAAAAGATTCCCCTTTGAGGGCGGCTGGGTTCGGTGCGAGCGTCGCTGTGTCTGTGCAGGGCTGTCCCCCGCATCCCGGGGCTGCTCCCATCATCCCGGGGCTGCTCCCTCCATCCCGGGGCTGCTCCCTCCATCCCGGGGCTGCTCCCTCCATCCCGGGGCTGGCTCCATCCATCCCGGGGCTGCTCCCTCCCTCCCGGGGCTGCTCTCTCCATCCCGGGGCTGGCTCCATCCATCCCGGGGCTGGCTCCGTCCATCCCGGGGCCGCTCCCTGCATCCCAGGCACCAGCTGGTGCCATGAGGGATGCTCGGGGGGTCGGTGCCTGCATTTAACCCCCTGGTTGCGGAGCGGAACTCGCAGCAGAGCGAGTGTGCGTGTGTCAGTCAGCATCCTGAACCAATGGGTGCCCGGTAGGAGGTCTGCGCTCCCGGTGCACGCACGGAGCCTGGGGCTCCTTCTGCCAGTTGTGTGCGTGTGCAAGGGGAAATCAGACACGCTGACTGCCTGCTCCCGTCTCTCCCCAGCTCACCAACTCCGTCTCCCTCCCTCTGCAAACATTGGATTTAAACCTGCTCAGAATTCAGCGCAGACCAAAAGCAGCGGCGGCAGCAGCAAGCAGCAAGCAAATCAGCCGCTCGCCTACCGCAGCTCCAAGATGTACCATCCTGCCTGCTGGATCGTCTTCACGGCCACCACTGCCCTGCTCTTCATCCCAGGTAGCGCAGGAAGCTTTTTCTCCGGCGGATGGGAGGGCAGGGGCTCTCAGGGTGGGAGAACAGAGCGGGGTCTGCGCGCAGGGGACGCGGGCTCCGCGCACATTGCGCCCGAACGCGCACATGCAGGCAGGCAGCGAGTTGCTCTGCAGCAGGGGATTGCCCAGGGCTCCCAGGGAGGGGGCTCCGAGAGGCGTGCTGGACCCCCGGGTGGGCACCGAGCCGCCGGGACCTGAGCGGTGCCGGCACCTGCAGTGGGGGCTGGCCGGGATTGCACAGCAGCCCCGAGCTGGACAGGGTCTGTCCCCTCGGGCAACCTCTGCCTCCAAATGATGGGCTCATGCAGTTTTTCCCCTTCAGAGTTGAGCACCTGCTGTGCCTCCCTCCTTTGAGAGCTGTCACGCTATTCCCTGTGCTCCCCTCATCCGCGCTTCCCTGATTCCTGCCAGGCAAACTCGCTGCCTGCCCCTCGCTCCCTTTCACAAAGTGGAAATGAACCCCCCGCCTCGATCCAGGCACCCGGGGAGGCCGTGCCGGTGCCGCAACCTCCGCCAGCTGAGCGGGTGGCTCCCGAAATGTGGCTTGGCCTCTTCCCCAGTTTGCCAGGGGAAGATGCTGGGGCTGGATCCAGAGCTGTCTCCGTGCTGATGCTCGCGGGGCAGCGAGCACTGCATCCACCGAGGGTGATGGGGGTGGGCAGCAGAGCTGAGTGCCGGGGGGAGGAAGTCACCAGTGTATTTGTGATGGTGATGTGCACTTTTAGCAGCTGGAAAGATTGTCATCCCTGTGCGAGCAGATGGGGACTGGGTGTCGAGGCTCGGATCCGATCTTAAGCCAACATGTGTTTTTCATGACTGCCAGGGAAAATTCTGTTGGACTCAGGAGGGCAGGGAGAGGCACAGCTGTGATTTCAGCAGCTCCCTATGGTTTAGTTACAGCGCTTTGCCGTGCAGGGTTGGTGTGTGTGGCAAGAGGGTGAGGCTGGCAGGGGAGAGGTTACTCATGTCACAGCTGGAAAACAGCTCTTCTCACAGCAGTGCCGAGGACGAGGGTTGGTGGGCTAAAACTTGCTTGTGGAGGCTCATGCTATGGGACCAGCCACATCCTGGGATCTTCTGGCCCTCTCATGGTACAACCTGAGCAGATCAGAGGGTGCAGGAGCCCCTGGCATGGGCTGGGTACTGCTCCATGGGATGGCAGAGGGTGGGGTGTGCATCCGCCCTGGGGTTGGCGCTGTCACCTGGGCTGAGCGTTGGCTGGCTGGGAGCAGTGGTGGAGAACCCCTGACAGCAGAGCCTCGAGCTCCTCAGCAACACCAGGAGCCAAAATGGTGCATCTGTAGTTCAGCACGTGAGCACAAGGCAGCCGTGGCTGCGTGAGCTGCCTCACTTTGTGCACGTAAAGGGCTTTTTCTGAAAATAGATCTTGAGCAGGACAGGACAGGCGTGCCTGGCGTGGGGGCAGATGTGCCTCAGCAGGGCTGTGCTGAGTAGAGCATTGGCTCCTTCACCCTCTTGCTGGATGAGGTTCTGCGGGTCAGAATTGCAAAGAAATGGATGGAAGCAGCCACGCGGGCCAAATGGGAGGACGTGTGACGCTTGATGGGCTGTCACCAAGATGTCCTTAAGCTGCAGGAGCTGGCAGAGACCTGACAGGGTACATTTGCTGTTTGCCAGTGCCCTGCTGCAGTTTCCTCAGGACGAGGCTGTTTGGACCAAGGCCAAGCCAAGGCCTGGGCTGGCTCTGGCCTCTGTGTGTGACAGGGAAGGAAAAGGCCCCTTGCATTTAAGTGCCTGGAAACTTGGGAGAGGCTTCTTATGCAGTTGTAGCTTTCCCGTCTTATTTCTCTCAAGCAGCAGTATCTGCTTTGGCTTTGGCTGCCCCCTGAGCTAAACCAGCCCAGGACTTTGCCCGGCCGGGCCCAGCCCTTCATCCATCCAGCCAAACCCTTCTGCCTGCATTAGAGGAAGGGAAATATTCCAGTGCACTGGGCTGCTTGGTGCTTTGCCTTCCTACCCTGGATTTGAACATCTCCAATCCTTTTCATTTGTGCCGGGCTTGCAGAGGTTGGATGTTTTCCCTCTCTGTCCAGCCTGTCCCAGCAGTGATTTCAGTCACGGTTTCACTGCCGTGGGCTGGAACACAAGTCATGTTGGCAAAGTCATGGATGGCAAATTGTCCCTGCTGCCTCTTGGAGCCTGCACCTTCCCAAACCGTTTTTTTTGGGCTGTTTATTATTTGCAGGCATAATCCCAAGTGTTTCATGCAGGTGACGGTCCCCTGGGATATGCAGAGGCTGTTTCTGAAGTGCGAACTCTTTCCCTTTCCGTTTTTATCTGAATCCTGCGGGAGTTTCACACGGGGTGGTTAAAGTGAGAAGGGAACCTGCTTTTAGAAGGTGTAATTAGAGTGAAGGGAAACATCACAACTTGAAGGCTCCTGCAGAAAATAGCATCGCTAAGTTATTATTAGCTGTAATAGCTTATTTGCCAGTTTTTCCTCTTTCTCCTGCTCCCACCTCTGTCCTTCCCCCCTTCTCTTATTTTTGTTAGGAAAGATGCATTTTCCCCATTGGGTCTCATGTCGTCTCATTACCAATTTACTCTCATGGAATCTAAAGACACGAAAGGTTAATGCAATAATGAAACCCTGACCCTTCTGGTCATGGAGAGCGTCTTACTCTGCAGCTTTTTATTTCTTTGTAAGACAAGTTTCTATCTAAAATTATTTCGAAGGCTTAATGCTGTTGTCATCTGGAGCCTTAGGGGAGGCAGGCTCCTGGACATGGGTTGCTCTCTGAGGTGGGAAGGATGCTGAGGATTTTTAATGAGCCCAGCACTGCAGGATAGGGAGGTGAGTGGGTAATTTAATTGTCAAGCTGTTGGCTAACGCTTTGACCTGCTGGGCATTGTGGGTGCTGCCGTTTTGAGAGGAGGGTGGGCTGTGATGGAGAATGAATTTGGGGCAGGGGGGGATCTATTTGGCTGAGCTGCAGTTACAGGGTGACATCATGGCCCTACAGGTGGCAAAAATCAATGCTCATCAGCCTGTTCAGGCATTTATATCACTGTCTTTGTAGGCTTGGGGAAATTACTTGTCATGGCAGTGGCTCCTTTCACAGGTCAGCAATCTGGCAGTTCAGGGTGAGATGGACAATCCTGTTTTTCACCGTTCCCAGGCACTGGGATCAAGGTGAAGCTTGTAGAGCTTGGAGTGTCCCTCAGGGCTCTGCCATCTCCCCCTGCACCCAGGACCTGCTTTCTGCATCCTCCCAGAGACTCTGTGCGACCTCATCCTTGCTGGGGCAGCCTGGCTTTGGTGGTGGTTGTAAAACCAGCCTAAATTTACAAAACAGACATCGAAGGCATTAGAAACACCTTCCCATCTCTTCCTAGTAGGGTCCCTGCTGCAGGAGCACATGTTTCCCACTGCCTGCGACGTGACCGTCACCTCTCTCTGGTGGAGGATGCCAGGCTGGTAGAGGGCTGCTGATCCCTGCGACTAAGCCTGAGAATAAGTACCTGGAGCACATTAGTTCTGCTTTAGCGTCATTTCAATATGAGCAAGAGGGGCTTAAAGGGATTTTCTGTGCTCTCCCAAAGGCTGGGGATAGGTGTGGATAAGGCACTGCAACCGTCAGTCTTCCATGAGTCAGAGAAGCTGGGGATGAGGTCCCAGCAGGATGGGGTGTGAGCCCAAAAACACTGTCTGGTCTTCGTCTGCCTGAGGCTTGGCCTGTGGTTTCCCTGTCAGAGGGTGATTTCTCCATCCCCTGGCTCCTGGGGCAGGGAAGAGGTTGATGTTGGCCTCTTAGGGAATGTTTTATTTCTGCTGGGGAGGAGCAGCACTCGCTGTCATTCCCAAATGATGCGGGGAGGCAGCGCGATGGGAGAAGAGGCACACACAGCTCTTGCTCCGTTCAAACCCTCACAGTGCGAGTTCCCAGAACAATCTGCCCTGGGGCTATGGGTTTCAGGGCCGGTGGCTCCAGCAGCTGCCTTTCAGGATGCCCCAAAGTGCTGAACCTTGCTGTGCGTTTTCCAGCAGCTTCTCTTTGACAGCGTCTCCTTTGTGCATTCCGTGGTTGCAGGCGGCCGGGTGGAGGAGCTTTTGCTGGTGCGAATCCCTGTGAAAAACTGAAAAAGGAGAAATGTTTCAAAGGCACCGATGGGAACTGTGTGCCTTAACTGGCGCCTTTGAAAACCTTCTCCAAAGGCATGAATATTTGGCTATGGCGAATTTTGAGCTGCATAAACAGCTGTGTTCATATTTTACACTTGAATATGAAATTTGGAGTCTGTGCTTTGCTTGGTTAGAAACCGAAGTTGCCGAGTGAGGCTGTTGGGGTGCTGTGATGAACCCCACATGTTTGGGGGGGAGCAAGGCACCCAGGAGGATCCTTTGCTGCACTCAGGTGGGGAGAGAGGAAAACTTGTTTGTTTTTACCTGTAATATCCCTCATGACCCCGGGGTCACCCTCAGCTTTGCAGCCCTGCCTTTCCCCTTCCCAGTTAGGCAAAACTGGAGACTGATCCTCAACCCTTCTTATTTCCTGAGCATCCCCTGAGATGCTCCCTGCTGCTGCCATGTGCAGGATGGGGAGTGATTTCAGCTGTCACACTTCTCCTTTTTGTTTAAACTTAAAAATAATAACAGCTTTGCTGCAAATCTCCTTGCCTCCCAGTCATCTTTGCCTAATGAAGGCACGGTACTTATAATTACCAATGCGGCAACAGCACATAACAGAGGTGGCTTTGACACTTGCTGCTCCGTGGGTGGGTTTTTCCAGGGAGCTCCTCTTCGTTTCATGCTTAGAGGGAAGAAACACTTTCCTGCCTGCTTCTCCAAAGGTCTGGGACTGTGCTTTCCCTCTCTAAGGGTGACCAGGCAAGGTGGCTTGTCGGGTGGGAGTGGCAGGGAATGTGTCACCCTTGTGAACTGATGGATGTGTGAGCCCAGCGTTGTGGGGTCTGGCTGGGAGGGAGCTGGGGGACTCTGCCTCTAGTCCCAGCTTGGGCTCAGAGAGCGTGGGGTGGCTGATGGCAGTGGTTTGGGACACTCGGGTACTGCAGGGACCCATCAGTGTTGGGAGCCACCTCCTTGGGAGGAGCTGTTTTAGGGAAGTTGAACCTGTTGCCTGTGCGGCAGAGTCACGTGCGCCAGGGACACGTGTGAGATGAGGCAAGGAAGGGGGGAAAAGAGGAGATATTTTTAGGTTTACTTTTCTGTGAATTCAGCGCTAGTGAAAAGTGCTGGATTGACTGCTCTGGAGACTGGAGCGGGCTGCAAAGTGCAGTGAAAGGCCCAGGCAAGCTTCCCTGTGAGCTCTGTACTTCAGGATGGGATGCTGGGACTGGACCTCATCAGCTCAGACTGCCTGGACAGCAAAGCCATGGGGGATGTCTGTAGTGTTGAGTGGAGCTGGGGCACTGGTGGGGTTTCCCAGAGGATCTGGGATTCCCAGGAGGGCAGCTGGGGTTACCTGTGCTTCGTGTGGCTTCATCCTTTGTGGTTGACCCCATGGGTTGCTCCTCCTGGCTCCTCAGCCACACGAGGACCAGCTGACCCTGCAGCAGGCGGGCTTGGCCTTCCCTCTGGTATTGCCTTTTCCACCAAATTTCCCAGGCATGTGTATTGCCGTGCTTCTTGCAGAGGATGGAAGAAGAGGCCTTCACATGAGGCTTTGGCCCTCAGCTCCAAACTGGTGAGACTGGGCTGAGCCAGGACGAGCCCCACATGTTTTCAAACAGTGTTCCCCTGCTGTCCCCCCGCCAGCCTTTCTTTGCATCCTCTCTCCCAACTGTTTACTTCTGGCTTTTGTTTCCTGGACTTGTTGCTATGCATGCGGCATGTGGAAGGAGCTCCAGCGAATATAGGCCACACTTTGATTGTTCAGCAAGCCGGAAAATGATGATTATAATTTTTGACAGAAGGGAAGGAGGGGGAAGGAGATCTCTGGGCTTTCAAATCTGCTCTGTCATAAGCAGGATCTTGCAAGGGCCTTCTGATGACTTCTCCCGCCCCAAAGGAAATGGCGTTTGCATAGCAAGAGGGGTTGGAGGAAAAATTCCTCTCTTTACAAGGACAAAGCAGCACTTCTTTCTACAAGCCTTCCACCTTGTGTGGCGGTCCTGTCACAGCGCATCAGCCAAACGCGGTTGGTGTTGGCCAGTAGTTGACTGGGAAACATCCGAGAGAAACCTGGATGCTGCTAAAAAAACCCCTTCCTGCTAGAGCAGCACATGGGGTGCATTCCTTGGGATGCAGAGGTGCTGGCAGAGCACTGCCCGCAGCACCAGCCCCGAGGGGATGTGGGCGTTAAGGTCCTTAAAGCCATCCTGGAGCTGTCTGGAAGCCCCAAAGACCCCCACAGACCCCACACACTTGTCCCGAACAGTTCCATTCGCAGCCACACCAGCGGTGGACTTGTCTCATCACATTTCTGGGTGGCAGCAGAGCCCATGGAGACCTTGGCTGCTCCGCTGGCATCGGCTTGAGCAGTCCTTGCTGGACTTCTCC
This sequence comes from Dasyornis broadbenti, assembly GCA_013397935.1. NCBI lineage: Eukaryota > Metazoa > Chordata > Aves > Passeriformes > Dasyornithidae > Dasyornis > Dasyornis broadbenti. Next base: position 407,743 of record VZRN01006074.1, read on the forward strand.
AATTATTTATTTTATTTTATTTAATGGCGTTGGCTAATTTCCACTTCTTTTTTTTTCTTTTTTTTTATGGTTGTTGTTTATTTTAATGCGATCACCTCTAATGAGGCTAATGACATTTAGTCTCTGTGGCGGTGCATTTTAATTTGGTCACTGAAATGTCAGCGCGCGGCAGCCTCCTCCTATCTCCCTGTGACAAAAGGCACCTCAGACAAAGGGGCTCTGTGCCCGGCTGTCCCTTGCCCTCCTTATCTCCTTCCTCCCAGGGATGGGCCAGGACTTTTGGCAAAGCCACCTCCTGCCATCCCCTCCTCTGCTGGCACCAGGGGAGCGAGTTTGGCCGCCAAGGGCTGCGAGGATGAAAGGCGAAGGTTGCTGGAAACTCGGGATTTTCAGGCGAGCCAGAGCCACGTAATTAATCAGATGTCAAAAGCTCTCAGCAAAGTTAGCTTTGATCGGCAGGGAAATCTGTCAAATAGGTCGTTCTGCTGCCTCCGGTGCTTTTCTGTCTTGCTCTGCCCATAAGTCTTCCTTGGCACTTCTCCTTCCCATGGCAGAGGTGGGAACTTCCTGCAGCAAGGTGGGACCTTCCTGCTTGGGAAGCTGGACCAGCTCCTCCTTGCCCTCACCAGGGCTGGTGCCATGGGCATTGCAGGGCTGGAAATGGGAAAAGGGGAGTGGGCTGGGGTGGGAGTTTAGATACTTGGAGAAGTTGAGGTGCTCAGATCTGCTGTGAGAGTTTGGAGAGGGCTGTGGTCCAAGTCAGGGTTCAGGAGCAGCCTGAACCCCAGGGGAGGTGGCAATGGGGTTGCAGGTGGCTGCACTGGAGAAGCGGCAACTTCCCTGCCTTGTGTTGAACTTGAGTCTCTCAAGATGCTGAACCTCGGGAGCCTGAGCCATTTTGCTTAAGAATGAGCCCTTTTTTCTGCAATCTGGGTCCAAATGCAGCTGAATTTGATCTGTTCTCCTTTGATCTGTTCCTCCCTCGCTATTCTATGTACCAGGAATGGATGAAGATTAAAGTTTGCCGTTTCTGAGCAAACTAGGTTACTCATCACTGCACGATACCCAATTACCTGCTGATACCTCAGGAGTGAGAAGGTATTGATCCTACTTGGATTTGAACTTGTTGAACCAAAGGCTCTGGATATTCCAAATCCGCTGCTGAGGACGTGCCGTTTCCTTCAGGAATCAAAGTGGGATGCAGGCTGTGTTCTGCACCACGAGGACTGTGGGGGGTGGGTCTCTCCTCTCTGCCCCGTGGAAGATGACCAATAAGTGATAAATAATATTATCTCTGCTCTCCACAGTACAGCAGGGATGTAGATAGAATGACTTTTGTGATGTGCCTGGGGAATATCTCAATTTTTCTGGAACTAAGTCCCCAGAAGCTGATTTTTACCCCACATGGGTGGGTTCTCTGTGCCCTCTCTGCTCACCACTGCTTTGTGAGCGCTGCAGGCTGCAGAAGTGCCTTTGATGGCATCCCCTGTGTCTGCCTTCCTCTTGTCTGTCGTGTCCCCAACCAGAAATAGCCCATCAATTCAAAATAAACCCGAAAATTCTTCCAAAATTACCTGGTGAGATGAGGCCGGGGGGGCTGGATCAAAACGTTTATTACTGAAACTCAGTGATACCAGGTCTCACTTTCACACAGTGGTTGTTTCCAGCAGATCTTAAAATACTTCACGGGGAAGAGAAATTTCATTGTGCCTGTTTTTGTAGACAGGGGAGCCAAGGAATAAAGAGGGAAAATGACTTGCCCAAGGCATGTGCAGAGACACGTGTTAAGAGACGTGTCCTTGCTGTAGCTCCAAATCTGAAGTGCGTTTTTCCTTGTGAAACAGTGGAGTTCGGTTTCCTGCTTTCAGAAACAGAGAAGAAAGAGTGCAGGATCAATACACTGGGTGCCAAAATCCCTGTACTGGGCTGACAGGGAGCTGGAGCAACCCCAGGCTCTTGGACCTGCGCTCGGAGCGCTGGATACCCCAGATTGTGTCCTGGCAGGAGAGGCTGTAGCACAGTGCAGGCAGCGATGTCTGGAAGAAGGAAAACGTGAATTCATGATCAGTCTGACTTTGTGAGTCGAGGGGCACCCTCTGCTCCTTTCCAAGTTGGCAGGAGGGCAGCATGTGATTGATCCCCCTGCCCTTTCACGTTGCATCTTTGCCTGTCTTTCCCCTGAGGTTTGAGAGTGATGATCCCTGAGCTGAAAGCAGGAGATGAACAGAGGAGAAATTCTCAAGCACGCTCTCCATGCAGCCCTTTCCAGGCAGAAACGGTCTTTGGAATTTCATGGAGAGCACACATTTGTCCTGTCAGTGCCTGCCCTGCCTCGGCTCTGTGTGCTGCAGCATCCGCCGGCTGCTCTGAGGCCAAGAGCTGCTGCCTTTGCCAGCCTCTCCATATCCTCGGGATACTTTATCTTTATAAAGTCGCCATAAGTGGACAGTATAATATATTTCACTTTTAATAAGGTGTTGCCAGTTGCACACACTCCGCAGAGCAATTAGTGTCAAAGGCAGCTAAGCAATGGCGGGGCGCCGTAATTCCGCTGTTTACCGGGCTGCGGGATTTATGGGCAGCGCTTGAGGAGCCGCGGTCACAGCTTGGCTGGAGGCACAGGAGATGCCGTGCACTGGCTTGGAAACCACGCTCCGAGCTGCTCTGAGTCGTGGAACTCTTGGGACAGAGGCAGGAACGAGCCACTGCTTTGTTTTGGTGGCCCCCCGGTCGTGGGGCTCAGAAAGGAGATGCTGAGCCTGCTCAGATGTGCCCGCTGGACAGGAGTTGTCCAAAATTCAGACTGAGAGGACTCTTTTGCTCTTTATGTGTTGGCCTGGAAGGCAGAGCTTTGCTCTGTGAGATTGTCCTTATCGAGGAAGGAAATCACAGAATCATAGAATGGATTGGGTTGGAAGGGACCTTAAAGCTCATCTCATCCCACCCCCTTGCCATGGGCAGGGACACCTTTCTCTACACCAGGCTTTGAATATCTCCAGGGATGGGGAGAAGTCGGAAGAGGTCTCCAGTGTCTGGATTAAAGGGAGACCCTGGGCTTGGTTGGCACATGGGCAGTGTGCTGATGGAGGTGGTCTGAGCAGATGGGTGGAGACAGGACTGGAGAGGGGAATTTTCCTGTCTGGGGGAGGCATTTTTGCATCCTTACAGCCCGTGAGGTACTTGGAAGTATCCAGAGATGGTGGGGAACCATACTCTGTGGTGATGCTTCCCGTGAGAGTAACCTCATTTTCTATCCTGGGCATCTAGCACTTCTTACTTCAGTTTTTTAAAATTTTTTTTTAGCATCAGGGCATATTGGGCAAAGAGCTTCAGTGAGCTCAGCTCAGGCAAGTGCTTATCTCTGCTCCTTCCCATGAACTGAACATTCCCGCTTTTGTCTGGGGACTCTCTGATCATCACAGGCTGTACTGTGCAGTTTTTGTAAAGTCAGTCCATGTGCTGATCTCGCTGCCGAGGCTGTCAGGCAGCTCCACCATCCTGCCAGAGCCCTCCTACCCAGATCTGACCGGGCTCGTGCTGCCACTCGTGTCTCCAGAGGCTTGACCCACAGTCCTTGGCTTTGTGGGAGGATGGAAAGCGGTGTCACACCAAAGAGCGGTGTGGAGGGAGGCGCTGCTTTGCCTAATGGATGGATTGGGCTGCAGGTGCTGCAGAGTCAATCCAGCCAGGACCTGCTGCAGGGGAGCAAACTCAGCTTGTGTCAGATGTGTCGGATCTGATTCCGAGGGTCTGGAATCATCCTGGTGGGGAACGCGCGTGCACGCAGCCGCTAACGAGTGAGGCATCGGGCCAGGGATGCAGTAGCTCCTTGCACATCCCTCGTCTCCAGGTGCCATCGGCTCTGCACTCCTGAACCTGCACCTCTCCTGGCATTTGCCACCCCAGCCCCTGGGGATGCCTTCACTCCTGGAGGGATCAGCCCCAGAATTTGGTTTTTAGGGCAAGCACGCGTGATATCCCTGAGCCCATGCCCCTGACTGCTACCCCATCCCCACCCCCCATTTCTCAGTTCAATAAAGTCCCAGTTTCTTGGGTTTGTTCTCCGAATTGAAAGCCTTCCATTTTCACACCTCTGTAATTGGTGCTATCTGTTGAGAGAAACTCTGCAACTCCAGCCAGCCAAGGTCAGGAGGAGCTGAATTGAATTAAAAGGAGCAGAAATTGGTTCGAGGTGGGCAGAGGGCCGCAGGGAGAACTATGCAATTTCTCTCCTCGGGGCTCCTGATGAGCAGAGCAAGCGGCAGCTTCCCATCTCTGCCCGTGGGGGTCTGACACTGGCCCACCCACTCCTTAATCTGCACACCGAGGTGGGCACCTCTCAATTGAAAACAAGGAAATGAAACTCAGCATCTCCTCCTTTTATCTGACCAGCAGGCCAGGGCTCTGCTCCTCTGGCTCCTTGGCTAGGATGCTGTCAACTGTCACTGAAATGACCTTGCCGTGATTAAATACAGCAAGAAATGATGTTTTTAATAAAAAACCTAAAGCTGTGATACAAGCTGATGGCTGGGAGATTTGAGATGCTGTGTGTTAATCCTACCTGTATCTCAAACCCCTTGTGCTATTGGACTGAGTTAAGGGGGAGCATCCCTTTGGCTCACAGTTTCCCAGCTCAGAATCTGTTGGCTTCAGCTGGTGTAAAACCAGAGCAACTTCAGCCAAAGCCAGTGGATTTATAGCCCTGTGGCAAAGCTACGGAGGGAGAGTGTGCTGGGAAGTGCCAGGTGTGGAGTTGTCTTAGGGGAATAGAAGTGATGCTTACAGCTCTTATGGAGCCACTTGGAAATTTTCCCACATTCCTTTTTCTCCGTGAAAAATGATTTTCTTGTTATCTTCACCCACAGAGTGTAGGAGCACTCTTTGCTTGGCTCTGGGAAGTTTGCTTATCTGGAGGATGCTGTTTCTGGGAGCAGGAGGAGACCCATCTAAGGAAGGGAGTGCTGTGACCTCTGAGCCCTGTGCTGCCCTTAACCCTCAGCCCACACAGAATCTTTCTTTCCCAGGCTGGACTGGTCTGCCTTTCTCTATTGCAGCTCTTCTAGTGGGTGTGTAATTAGTTTTTGTAAGGGATTTGGCCCCAAGTCTTCCCCAGCCCAGCTAAATGTCCTTGGCTCTTCAGAAGCAGAGCCGCTCTCGCTTTGGTGCTGGCTTGGTGAGCATTCAGAGCAGAACAGCTCCAACAGGACAGCACAGAGAGGGGGAGATATTTCAAATGGTGAAATTTCAGGCAACAAGGGAGCAATTTTCCACCCACTTCTGAGCTGGAGCGAAGCCCTTCCAGTCTCCATTTCTGTCGCTCCCCAGCTGGGCTGGCACCAGGGATGTGCCATTTATTAGAGGCAGTAGGAAGGCGCGTGGCCAAGGTAGCCTTGGAGGATGCCAAGCACGGTGCTCTGCCTGCCCAGCCGTTTGTAGGGTGTCCCCAGCCCCGCTTTTCCTCCCAGGGGACTCTGTGCTCGTGGCCTCGCTGTCCCCTGCTCCTCGCTGTCCCCGGGCGGGAGAGGAGGCAGTGGCACGGCTGGAGCCGGCGGAGCGCCCTGCGAGCGCCCCGGGCCCCTGCTCTGCCTCCCTCGTAATTTATACAAGTGCAAGCCGATGTTCCCTTTTAAATTGACAAAGGCAGAGACTGGAGCCCGGGAAGCCCTCTGACCCCGGAGCCCTGGTCCATGAAAATTACAGGCGCTGTACAGCGCGTTTCCTCTTGATGTACTTGCAGTGGGGAGATGCTGGTTAATTTGCCAGGACTCAGAGGTGACCCGGGTTTAATAAAGAGGATTAATGGATTTGAGCTAAAGGTCTCGGCTGTTTGGAGCTGATAGCCTTCTCCTTCGAAGACACTCTGGCAAGGCACAGCTCAGCCTCCTGCCGGGAGAGGTGCGGGCAGCTCAGCTGGAGGAGTGATGCCGTGTGGGCAGGGCACTGCCTCGGGGTTAATTAGCAAAGCCGGGTACCCTGACCCATGTCCCCGGGCTGGGCAGTGCTGCTGTGAGGCTGCCAGCCTGCCCTGTGTCCTGCCTGTCGTTCCTGCAGCGGAGCAGGGAGGCTGGTGCTGCCCTGGGATGTCCTTCCCACCTCCCGGACACGGGTGCTGTCCCTTAGGGGGCACACCAGCGGGTGAAGGGCAGGACAGCTGGGACACAGAGCTTGTGCAGTGCCTTCTGCACCAGGTTGGGGATTTGATGCTGAATTTGGGCTCAGAGCCCTTGTTTCAGCAGCTTTCCTGGCGGCTGCTTTAGGATGGCAGTGCCCTCCATCCAGTGCATCCCAATGGCAGCGCGGATCTTACTGAGAGGTGTTTGTGCCTTTTACCGAGTCCAGTGATTTACACTCTTCCTCGGGGAAGAGCAGCAGGTTTTTAGGGATGGGCATGGTCACACCAGCAGGCCCTGCAGTGGTGGGCAGTTGGGGAGCAGCAGAAGAGATGGTTTGGCTCAGGGCTGGACACCTGAGCAGTGTCACAGCTGGGTGTAGGGATCGAGGGAAGATGGAGAGGGAGTTTCTTGCCTGGAGGATGCCTGTGTGAGGGATGACAGGGCTGTGGGGGACAGGAGCAGCCCGAGAGCAGTTTGTCTCAGCAGAGCCATGCTGCTCTCCCTGCAGGAGCCCTCCTATGTGCCATTCCCACAAGGCTTAAGGACAGTCCTGTGGGAAGGATCCCACGGGGCTGGCAAAACCCGTGGCAGGAGTGATTGGTTGCCAGGGGCTGTGATGGGGAAGAGGCTGAGCTGAGCCACTGCCATACCCCCCTGCTCTGCCTTCCCACTTAATGTTCCCAGCACGCAGAGAGCAATGAATTCCCCGTAGCGTCCCGCTCCCTGGCCCTGGAGTCTCTGGCGATATTCCTGTAATAAGTAAGTGGAGTACTTTGGACAGGAGCAGCCAGGGACTGGGCCAGTTTCCCTGCCGGGAAAATGCATGCACGATCAATGCAATCAACTTACCCTTCAGGTCCTTTTTGGGTTGGATGGAAGAGATGCTCTGACTGAAACCCATTTATTGAGTAGGGAAGGTGCAATGGAATTACAAGCTGTAGCTTTTATCAGCTCCTTGCTTCTGCCTTGTCTTTTCCTTTTCCAACAGAATGCCGAGTGTTATGAAGCATTATTCTCTTAAAACCCCATTACTCCTCATTTCAGAGGGGTGGATAAGCACTCAGTGATTCATCCTTTGCCAGCTACAGGTGGAAGCGTTCAACAGGAGATCCTGGCGTGGAGCTGGATGAACTCTAAAGTATTATTTATCCCTCTAGGGCTGGGCACTGACCTCTCTTAGCTCCCATGCTCGTCAGGGAATTCCAAGCGAACAATTCCCTTGCAGAGCTGAGCATTGAGTCAGAGCCAAAACCATTTGTGCCCCTCCCTGTGCATCCCACAGCTCTTTAGGACAGGAAAGGAAGGTATTTAATGTATCACGGAGAAATTAATTAATTCCTGGAGCTGGAGTGGTTGATTCAGCAAATGCACTTAAGTGTGATGCCCTGTTGTAATGGATCCTGATGTGCTGCTGGATCCCAGGTGGAAGCTCCAGAGGAAGTTTGTAGTGACGTCCATAACTGCACAAACCCCGAGCATCATTAGGAATGAGGTCAAATTTTGTTCATCCTTGCGTGTGTTTTGGTCCCCTTGCGCTGATGCTGGCAGTATTTTTTGGTCTGGATAGTGCGTGACTCATGGGGGATTTTTCCCTCTATAAACAAGCCTATATTCGAGTTACTGCTGAAATGGGAAAAAGAAAAAAAACCCAGAAATTGTGAGTTTGCTGTCGTTTAATCTCTTTAAACCAGCCACCGCAGAGGTCAGGACAAGAGCCTGTCTGGCAAATAATCTTTAGTGCTCACAAGCAGCCAGGGCTTGGGGTTTGTCTCACTCCTGCAAGGACCATCTCCTCTGTGCCATCCTCTTCCTCGGGAGCCGTGCGAGCCGGCTCCTGCCACGCCGTGTCCCTGCCTGCTGTGGGGAAGGGTTGCTGATGTGACACGCGAGATCTGGCTGATGGTCCTGTGCCTCTTCCCTGGGTCTGGGGCGCTGGGCACCAAATTCAGCCGAGCGGTAGCTGGGCTAAGACTCTATTTCGGTCAGTGCCGGGCAAAGAGGAGCGCTCCGGTCCCGAGACTGCTTCCCAAAGGAACGCCCTGGCTCTGGATACAAAGAGCCGCTTTGCAGTCAGGTCAAGCGCTTTCCCCGGAGCTCAGCCCTGCGCAGAGCCGGGGGTGCCGCAGCGGGGACCCCCCTGTGCAGCGGGGCCTTGCAAATGAGGAATTCCTGCTGCCTTAATGCATTCAGCTGGCATTGTCTTCCCTCCGCTCCGCCTGGGATTCATCCCTGGGATTGCCATGTATTATTTAGCTCGGCGCTGGAGATGCGAGATGCTGTTTTGGGGAAGGAGCCGGGCAGAGCATCCCCAGCTCCGGGTGTTGCCTGGCAAGTGAGCAGAGCATCTCCATGGTCCGACCCTCCGGCCCTGTGCTGCTGCCGTGGCTTTTCCTGCGAGAGCTCTCATCCCGGGCAGCAGACCTAGCGCGAAATTGCTGTTCACCCCTGCAGCAGGAGATTTAATTATCATTAGCTGAGCTTGCACAGCTCCACGTGCTGTCGTGCAGCTGCAAGTTTAGCTGGGCCTTTTAAAAATCCAGCTGCAATATATTTCCCCCCCCTCCCCTTTTTCTCTTTGTGCTTTTATTCTTTGCTTTGTATAAAAGCTTGGCTTTAATGTTTTGGGTCAATTTGGCAGCCTCTGAACATGGTGCAGGCTCGGAGAGGGAGGAAAATGAGTATTTCAAGGAGACTTGCAGCCAAGCAGAGCAACCTGTGGGCGTGTTTCAAATATGCAAGTCCCATTCCCAGGGATTGGGCAGTTTTTGCAGGATTTGGTGTTTATTTTATAGCTTATCAATTACGCTAGTGAGATAAAAAAGAAGTGCTAAAAAATCCCCTTTTTCTTGAGAACAGGAGTCAGGGTCATGGTGGGTGTGGGAGGAAGGGGAAAGATCCCCAGGGAATTTCTCCCTGTGGGCTGGAAAAGTCAAACTCCCTGAACTGCCCAATATTTCCTATTTTTGTTTTTTCAAGACTCTGGCTTCCTGTGCAATGAACTGGCAAAACCCAGCTCAATCTTCCACGAAACTTCTGCTTTTTAGCAGAACTTCGTTTCCATCAGCGTTTCCTGCAAAACTTTCTTTTAAATCCCAAATTGGTTTTGTTCCCACCAAAATTCCTCTTTTTCTGGGAAGTTCTGGGCAAATCCCCGTTCTCTGGGCCAAATTCCTGGCATGGTGACCTTTCCCCACGACTTTTCCCATCCCTGCCCCACCCAGCCCTGGAAGCCGCTTTCTCCCCCCATTGCCAATAAAGGCAAACAAAAATTAAATCTATAATTATCATTACTAATTCCACTTAATTAGTCACAAGCCGGCAGCCAAATTGGCTTTCTCATAATTATCAGATAAGCAGTAAGCACATCTCATAGATTATAATTAACACTGCTTAATTAAAATCTAATATACATACACCCTTTCCTCAACATATGCCTAATTGGGTTCACAAACAGAGGGGGTGTGAAGCCCCCGTCCCTGTTGCTCCCCCAAAGATTCATTGGATGCCACTTTTGTGTTAAGTTGGCGGCACGTGGGATGTTCTTCCCGTGCTTTCGAAAACACCTTGGCTCCAAAAAAAGTGTGTCCCTGCTGCACGGCGCGCTCCCACAAGATGCTCTCCCGACTTCACTATTTTTTCTTATTATTGTTATTGCTCCAGCTGTGACCTCTCCATAATCCCCCGTCGACGCTGGGCTCTGCAATAATAAAGCAGCTTGAATAAATTACGCTTTCAAAGGCGAAGGCCGGATTTTGGCGCAGAGCTCTGGAAATTGATGTCTCTCTTACTCCCTTCTTTTCCTGAGCCGGGTCAGGAGACGCTCCAAGGCTGCAGTGAGGCTTTGTGCGTGGAGGGAAACTCTCAGACTTGTTTGCACCCGCCCTGGTCATTGATACCTCACTGAAATCTCATTGATGCCTCACTGAAATCTCACTGATGCCTCACTGAAGTGCTCTGGGTGTCGCAGCAGGGATGGCAGGGAGGCCCTTGGTCCCCTCCAGGTGCTCGCAGGCGAGAGCCCACACACAATGGTTTTTGTGCTGGGGGCGTTTTTAGCTCCTCTTTCCCTGGTTTTGGTGGAGGGGCCACGACGGTGGATGGGGAACCAGGGTTTGAGACAGCTGAGGCGTCACACGAGGCCACCAAAGCCTGTGGCCTGAGCTGTGAGCAGGGCACCGCCTGCCAGCACCGCTGCCGCTGTCTGACCTTGGGGCAACAATTACATTGTGTTCCAGGTAGCTGTGCTCCCATTCCTGGATAAATTCTCGCCTGTTTGGCTGCCTGAGAGAAGCAGAAACTCCTGATAGTGCTGATTATTAATGAGATCATTTGCCTGCCAGTTTTTGCTGAGCTCATATCTGACTGGGGAGTTGATTCACTGTGGGAGATTTACAAAATGTGATTTCCGTCTCAGAGATGCTGAGCCGAGCTCCTTTAGCTGGGATGGAGGGGGCTCCTTCTCTGGGATTCAGTCCTGGCGAGGGCTCCTGGCTGCAGTGCCAGGGCTGGAGACCCTCCCTGCAGGCAGGGTAGGGATGGGGCATTTTGAGCACCAGTTTGGCGCTCCGTGTCCAGAGAATTGCGGCTGTGGGTGATGCCAGGGCAGCCCGGCATTCCGTGATGTCAGCTCGTCTCCAAAGGCCTTTAATGCGGCGGCAGCGGAAAGGAAAGGAAAGGCTTGGCACGTGTTCCAGCGTCGGGGGAGGATTTGCGGATTAGAGATGTGTAATTGTATGTAGTGCATGACAAAACAAAATAAGTGGCAAAAAGAACTCAGTCGTATTAGGAATTCAAAGCGAGCGTTAAGCTTTTCTACATTACCGGGAAAAAAATAGCCAGGAAAATACGCGAGACAAAATCCCCTTTGCACCGCACTCCCGCTCCGTGCTGAGGTGCAGCCTGGCTGCAGGAGCTGCGGGATGAGGGATGCTCGCCATCCGTGGGAGACTGGGGCCAACCACTCCTGAAAACTTTTCCCTCCCAGCTGCCAGCCTTGGATGAATTTGCTGGCCTGGGACGGAGGCGCATTTGGAAAATGGAGGCAGAACACGGCTGGGGCTTCCTGGCTGGTCTTCCTGGCGGTGCTGGAATGCCATGGAAGAGCCAGGTGCTTTGGGCTGTGGTGGTGGCTGAGCCCCCTCTCCACGCTCTGCCTGTGCCATGCGGTCCGGCATCTCCACAACCGCTGCTCGCGAGGTTCTCGCCCTCCTGTGCGAGGCAGCTGGAAGCTTTTGTCCATGGGGATTTCTCACCATCATAAGATCTTCCCAGATTAAGTAAATAATTTCACATTAGCTTAATTAAGTCTAATAGACTCATTAGTTCCCTCTTTGCGCGCATTCCCGAGGGAGGATGGCCGGGAACCGTGAAGAGTTGCTGCAGAGAAATCCTGTGGCATCCCCGAGGCAGGTGCCGGCAGTGGGGAGCAACGGTCCTGGGTCAGGGTTGACTCCATGAGGTTCAGGAATTAAAAATTTACATCCTCGTGGTGGCTTGGATCACAGGCAGGTCTTTCCTGTCCAAAATACTGCTGGATTCTGGGCTGGCTCATGGCTCAAGTGTGGCTGTGTCAGTGGATGCAGTGTCCCAAGCAGGAACGTGGTCCAGACCATCCCCCGGAGCCACAACTGCCTCTCTGTTCTTGGGAATATCTTGCCCCGCTTTGAACAGGGCTGCTCCACCAGACCAGTCCGGCAGTGCCACAAGGGCACACTTTGGAATGAGTTTTTTGATGCTTCTGCAGAACTTTTCTTCCTTCTCCCACTACCGAGAGGTTTCTAAGCCCACAGTGCTCGGAAGGGTGGAGAAGAGCAAGGGCTCCTGATTCAATGGCAGGGTTTGGATGGTCCCTTTGGCTGCCTCATGGGATGGCAGGAGCGGCTCCTGGATGCTCGTCTGCCCAAAGTCACCTGGGGGACATGGGAGTGACTGGTGGGGGACAGATGTTGAGCAGAGAAGCAGATGAGTGGGGAAAAAGGCTGTGGCTGCCCTGGGCAGAAGGTGATGGGGAAGGGAAGAGCTGATGGAAGGTAAAATCTGTGTGTGTGCAGGTGCTTCCAGGGTGGGAATGTGTTTGCAGCTCAGGAATATTTTGACTTTTCTCTTACCTGGTGGTGTGCGGTACTGAATTATACTGCGGTGTACAGGGCATTTTTATGATGCATTTTAAAGTTACATCAAGGGCATTGAGAGCATACGGGTAGGTGACCTCTTCTTTGCATTTGCATAAATCTAAATAAATAAAATAAAATTGAGAGCGGGAGGCAGGGACCTGCAGATCTCTTCATTCCGGTGGCGTGTTCCTATCTGCCGCACACAATGCTGAGGAGCAGAAAGCACAGAAGCCCGAGGTAGACATCTGGTTTCCCTTTCAGACGTGTTGCCTGTTCTTTATTTATAAAGAAATTATTGTATTTAAAGCCAATACTCATCTCTTGTACCAGCAGAGAGCAGAGATAGATGGATAGATTAGAGGGAAGTGGGTTGTGCATATAAATGGGGGTTAATTTGCTGACTCTTTGGAGAAGCGAAACCTGGCTGAGAGCGCCGGAGTTTGGAGGTTCCTGGGGGTGTTTTTGCCTTCAAAAGCAGCGTGAGAGGAGCCAGTCCTGGCCAGGGGGATGCTGGATCATGGCACGCTGGGTACCATCCTCTCTCCTGCATGGCAGAAGGGCAGGATGGAGGGAGAAGGGAGAGGTGACAGCATCCCCTGGGCATCAGAGGGAACAACCTCTCCTCTCCTCTCCTCTCCTCTCCTCTCCTCT
>VZRN01006074.1:423608-563598 GCA_013397935.1 Dasyornis broadbenti
AAGGAAGGAAGGAAGGAAGGAAGGAAGGAAGGAAGGAAGGAAGGAAGGAAGGAAGGAAGGAAGGAAGGAAGGAAGGAGTGGAAAAAATAAATTGGTGCAATGTACAGCCTTTCTCCAGGGAGCAATTACCAGCCTGAGAAAAAGCTCTTGGTGCTGCACTCCCTGAAACATCTTTCCATGTGTGTGCATCCTCTTCCTGCTGGTCCCACAGCAGCAGGGACAGGAGGAGCCACCAGCCTGGGAAGAGGCCACCCAGCTCCTCCAGAAAACTCCCCTGAGCGTGTGGAGCACCTCCCTAAAGCCTCACCCTACTCTTCTTAGCCTGAAAGGGAAGGGAAGCCAGGATATCCCCAGGAATACAGGGAGCTGTTGGAGGTCTCCAGCCTCAGCTTGCTCTGCTTGTATCTCAGGATTCTGCTGAAGCTCTCCTGCTGCTCAGGACAGGGTGATTCCAGCCTTCTTCTCTCCTTGTAGTGGTAGTCCTCCCACTGCAAAATTCCATTTTGTCTGATCTGTGTGAGGCAGCAGAGATGCCCCTCACTCCTGGCCCCTTTCTGTCCTGCTGCATCTTGGTATTACCCTTACCTCATTCATGAGATACTTCCTCCACGATGCACCACTCTTGTCTCACGATGCGTGTCCAGGAAGCCACACATCTGTTAACTTTGCTAATGCCTATTAGGATTCAAGCCATCTTCTTTATTTCTAAATGTTTTCCCTTAATAGGCTCTGTGTCCTGACGTATCTTAGCACTCAAGGTTCTGTGTTAAAGCTCCATCTTTCCTAGCTTTTGGGGAGGGGATGCTCCTGGGTTTTAGGACTCCTGGCAGTGCGGTGAGTTCTTAAGGTGAGGGTGATTGTTGTCACTTCAAAGCTGGTGGCCAGGATTATTGAGAAGCCGAGGAGTTTTCAGTGATAGTAATAAAGTACCAGCCCGTGAGAAGCTGAGAGTGCAGGGGAGTAGCAGGACTGAGAGGACTGGAGTCACCAGCTGGAGAGCGACATGGTCTTGTTATCCAGTTAACAGCTCGTGGAGCCGGGGAATATTTAGCTCTGGTTAACAGGAGCCCCGGGGTGAGCGGCCAAGGGTTTCACAGCTCGTGGTTGGGTGTGAACAGCCAGCGTTCACCCCAAGTCAAGGAGGCAAACACCGTCCCCAGTCCCTGGCGAGCCCCCTTGCCGAGGTCGGCCTTCTCCATCTTCAAGGCAGGCTCCTCTGCTCCCCTCGCCGTGGTGATCGCTGACGTGTTTATTTCTCTGATTAATGAACTCTGCAAATTAACCTCCTCGCTGCTCTATAATTGCCATTAAGGCTTCAAAAATCACTTAAGCGTTTCCGGCGCAGGCGAGCCCATTCCGTTCGGCCGGCCAGCGCCGTGTGCTGATTGCAGGGAGATAGAGCCCGGCTCCTGACCTCCACGTTTACAATTAATTACTGCATTCAGCACCCAAATTACCCCCGCTCTCCACGTGCTCAGCTTTATCTCTCTGCACACACAGGCTTGGCTTTTAATTAAAGGTCCTTCAAATTAAATGAAAACAAATTCAATTATTGCCTCTCATTGGAACAGCTCACCGCAGACTCCTGACTATACTTCTTCTATGGAGAACCTGGAGACCGCTGGTCTCCCATAATCCAGTCTGACTAAATTTGCCTGATCTGCTGTTTTCCTTATCATCACTTGAGCTGTTCTCTCACTGCCAGGTCAGACGTGGGCTTGACTTGCAGAGAAAGCAGAGTTTTAAATGGGCTTGTTCTCTCTTTATGTTGTTGCCCTTCAAGGAGACATTGCTCTTGTGCGCTGTGGACGGGTGGGACCATCATCGTTAGTCTTCATTTTGGCAACAGCGGAAGTGAGAGGACCCCAAAAATGAGGGTTTGGCCTCTCAGGTGCTGGATACCTGAGTGCCAGGCAGTGGGATGGGCCCTCACCCAAGGGCACTGTCCTGTTCAGAGCTGTTTGTTTGAGCGTGGAGCTCTCCAAGGCCCAGGTCTTTCTTCTCAAAAAGGGGAAATACCCCACGTGAACAGGGGCAGATTTTTTCCCGAAGTGTGACTTGCATTTTTGGTTGTGAAAGCATCACAGATCGGTGCTATTTCTGATGGCCTTTAGTTTCACAAAACCCAAGTGGTTGAGAAGGTTTCACAGTAGGTGGATACCTTGGGAGAACTTGGCTCAAACAGGAGCTCTTGGCCGGAAATGAGCTTCATTTAACCCAAACGGTGCCTTTGAATGCCCAGGTGCCTTTTCAAGTGATGCCCTTACCTCCCTCCAGCTAGGATTTCTTAGACAGCAAAGCATCTCCCTGTCCCACACATTGGTGATCTCCTAAAAGGCCCTTTTTCATCTCCCATGTGAAGGAGAGAGAGACAGAACATGGCTCTGGCACTGCTCTGCCAAGTGGTTTGGTCCCAGTTATTATTTTTTCTCCCTTTGTGCAGTTTTTGTCATCATCTGTGCTGGCACGAGCTGGCAGGAGGGACCAGCTCCAGCCTCGCTGATGTGGAGGGGAAACTGTCCAGCGCGCGGAGGAGGGGAAACCAAAGTCAGCAAGCGTGCCCAAACCCCAGAATGATAATGAATGTCTGGGGTAGGACTCTCTGGTGGCGTAAATTAGCAAAATATCCGCAGCGTTTTGCCAAGTAACATCAGCCGATGATCAGCCTCATTAGCTTCACTTGTGGAAAACCCTTCCCTGGCTTTCCGGGGCTGCGTGTGCCCGGCGAGGGCACTGGGCAGCGATGCCACGCGTGGGTGAACCACGGGGATGCTCTGCCAGCAGGGCTCGAAAAGCACCAGCCCGCGCTTTGCGGAGCAGCCAAACTCCTCATAAGTCTCCCGCTGTGCCGAGCTCTCTCCGTGCCGCTCTGTATGGTAATCACCCCAGATTACATTGCTCTTTAAAAGGCCGCAGCGATCGCTTTTATTTTGCTCGCAGCCAAGCGCGGCTGCCTGGCGGTGATTGAAGGTTAGGCTGCTGTGACCGCCCGCTCCCCCGGCCCGGGCCCGCCTTTCCCCTTCATCTGGTCCCTACTGGGAGCTTTCCCTGTGTCCTTTGCTTACAGCCGGGCTCTCTGCTCGCTTGTGCTGTGCTAATTCTGTGCCGTCTCACCTCCCAGCGCTGTGCAGGGTGAGGATGGAGGGTGGCAGTGCACTGGGGAGTGGGATGGGGCAGGGAACATCCTGCAGCACCGCCCTAGAGGCGTTTTCCCCTTTGCTTTTCCTGCCCAGCCGCTAACCGAGTGCAAGGGCATCGTGGTGACACGAGCAGCCTGGCTGCCTTTCCAGCCCGAGGTGCGCTCGGTCCTTTGGGATTCTGGTAGAGAGAGGGGGAGAAGCGCCTGTAAATAATCACGGTGCACACGCGGGGTCTGTCCCTCTGTGCCCCTGCTGCCAGGGGAGAGAGGAAGGCAGAGCCCTTGGGAAGGCGGTTCAAAACCCGAGACTCAAAAGCCTGGAGGAAGGAAGGCGAAGGCGGTAGGGATGAGAGGAGAGGCGGTGCGGGTGGATGCACGGGAGGGACTGGAGAGGAGCAAACACCGGAGAGCCGGAGCGAGCTCATCTCTGCTGCCCGCGGGGTGCCCGGGCTGAGCGAGGCGGCTCTGCTGGCATTTAATTTGTTGCTGGACACCGTGTCCCGCGGCTCACTCGCCCCCTCGGCGCGGCAGCACAGCCGCTGCCGCCGGGTCGAGGAGCAGGGCTAGTTTCAAAGGCAGGCACCGCTTTGTGGGTTGTGGTTTTTTTTTTTTTTTCCGCCCCCACCCGGCGTTTGGGCAATTATTAGTCTAGAGCAGTCGTGGAGGATTTTCTGCTTCAGTTCACGAGTTCTCTCTTACTGCACAAACACTGGTGGGGAACCGATTTTCTCTGTGATGTTCCTGCAGCCGCTGAGATGTCAGCTTGGTGTCTGGGGTATCGCAATGAATGTCTCTTCCCCATCAAAACCATCTGGAGTGCTTTAATAACACGGGGCGAGATCCCAAGGCAGCGCTCCTGTTGCAGCTGAGGATTAAGATAGGATGTCAGAGTTTGTGTCCAAGGGAATCGCATTTTTCCCTCACCTGCAGCATCTTTCCGCCGGTGGATCTCGAGATGTGTTAATCCTGCGAGGCACAGCAGGGTCAGCATCCTCAGGCTGGGGGAAATCAGGCACAAGGGGAGACCTCACAGCAGCCTACAACTTCCTCATGATGGGAAGTGGATGGGCAGGCACCGCTCTCTTCTCTCTGGTGACCAGCAACAGGACCTGAGGGAATGGCTGGAGCTGTGTCAGGGCAGGTTTAGGTTGGATTTCAGGAAAAGGTTCTTCCCCCAGAGGGTGCTGGGCCCTGCCAAGGCTCCCCAGGGAATGGGCACGGCCCCGAGGCTGCCAGAGCTGCAGGAGCGTTTGGACAGCGCTGCCAGGGATGCCCAGGGTGGGATTGCTGGGGTGTCTGTGAAGCACCAGGAGCTGGACTCGATTCTTGTGAGTCCCTTCCCACTCAGGATATTCCATGGTTCTCTGAAATCGCTTCTCTGAAAATGGGTGGTCAGAGAGGAGTCCTGAATTCTACCACCTCTTTGCTTTTCATTAAATAAATGCAGCACAGGAAAGAAAATTCTCTGTGCTGAGCATCGAAGGGCTGCACGATGTGCAGCCCAGGAATGCAGCAGAGGGTCTTATCAGGTTTGCTGGTTTTTTTTTGTTTTTTTTTTTTTTTCTGGAGGTTTGAAGCGTGTGGCAGAAACAGCAAGGTCGGAGTTCAGGTTTGACTGCAGTCAGGTGGAACAAGAAAGTTATGAGGCGTTTAGAAAAGTGTTTGTTTTGGGCTTGCATTTGCCTTGAGAGGCCCATTACTGCCTGTGAGCCGTTCTCTGCAGCGTGGTGATGGCAAAGTGTGGTTTATAGGCCTAATGGAGCAGATTTGTCACTGGAGCAAGGAGGTGTGACTCTACTCAAGTCGGCAAATTGCCCCCCTGTTTCTGCAGACTGCTGTTTTTTCTTTCCTTTCCCCCCTTTTCCTCCTCCATCCATCACCATTCCACGCTCGCCACAGTGATTTCCCCGAAGTCATCTATCCCCAGGCTGTGCCATTAACGCACAGGCTTCAGCGTGATGGCTTTGTTTGTTCTTGGAGAACTATAAATACTGCTGGAGTAATGGCTTAGAGGATGAAGCTGGGCCATTTTGGGGTGTCTGGGTTCCAGAAGGCTGAAATGTATTTAAAAAAAAAATAAATAAATAATTTTAAAAATAGCTGATGCTGTGACAGGAGTGAAGGAGTTGGGTGGGGTTTTGCCTCAGTCTCCATCCCTCCAGCTCCAAGTGTTTGGCACTGCTGCAACATCCAGCCCTATCCAGTATCCTCATCGTGACTTGTGTCCTGAGCATCCCTTGCCCTCAACAAAGCAGGGAAGGGTCGGGAGCCTAAGAAGAAAAGTTTAGTTGTTGTAATACGTAATTTGGCTGCCATTTGGAATTTTACCAGAAAAGAACCTCTTTTTCTGGTGGGTTGTTTGGCTTTGCTGGTTTTTTTCTTATGCGTGTGAATGAGTATGTCTATGAAAAGTGCTATTTGGGATGAGGGCATAGCTTGTTTTAGGCCAGCTCAGCTTCTGTGACTGCAGTGTAGTTCTGTGAATGCAATTTTAGTAATGAGAGTCGGTGCCTCTGTTTCCTGGCAGAGGGACGTTTACGTGGCGCAATGTTCCAGCCGTGGTATTTCAGCAGCTTCGTGGGCTTTAGAAGTGATGGGACAAAATATTAAAATAGGGTTTTATATTAAAAATGAGGAATTATTGGTCTGTGGGTGCTGGGGTTCCCATAGAGAAGCTGTGCATGGGAAATGCTGGAGGGCAGCCTGTCCTTAGTCTGGATGTCCTTATCCCAGCAGTATCAAAACATCCTCTTTGTATTTAAGGCGCCCTTACAGGAATTAGAAACAAAGATCATTTGACTTATCAACATTCCACTGGAGGCAGAGCAATTATTTCCTGGGATTTGACTGTGTGGGGTGGTTTGGCTGCACTCAAAGGTTGGGCTGGATGAACTTGGAGATCTTCCCCCACCTAAACAATTCTATGACTCTGCTATGAAGGCTGATAATGGATGTGTAAGAAATAGGAAATGAGGATTGAGTGATGATCTGTTTTCAAATGGGAAAGAATCTGAATTCTCTGAATAATTTTCCTTTTGTTTGGGATGTGTTTGTTGCCTGAGGCGTGGGTTTTCCCAGCCATTAAGGTCAGGAGAAAATGAGTGTCAATGTTCTTGTGAAATGCTGCTCTTCTCGGCCTCCCCGAGACCTAACAGCTCTTTTTGCTGAGGGCACAGCAGCTTGTGAGGAGTGAGAAACACAAGAACCCAGAGGATGGCACTGCCACTGCTGCTGGAAAAGGAGAACGCAGGTGGAAAAAGCCAGGATTTGGCTCCTCTTTGCCAATCGGCTTTTCCCCAGCGGAGAGCAGAGGTTAATTGTTATTTGCAGCCTTCCCCAGCCCTGGCTTCATTAGCACCGCGGAGCAGGGGGACACAAGATGGATGGGGCTGTGCTGCACCTTGGCCTCCTCGGGAGAGGTGCAGCTCTGAAGGCATTTTTGCTGTGAGAGATGGGATTGCACGCACGGACTTTTGCTTTTCCCTTCCTCCCAAGAAGCTCCAGAGCCCACAGCTGTGTAGTGAGGCAGGGAAGAAAAGGAGATAAGATGGAAAGAGAGTGGTGGCCAGGAATGAGTTAGACCTGTGTTAGAGCATTTTCCTCGAGAGAGGATGTTACTGAAAATTGTTGGCTGTTGCAGTGCACGGAGATGAGGAACGAGGCAGTGGGGATGGAATAGTTTTGCATGGGGAAACGTCATGGAATGAGGCTTTTAAAAGGGGCTTCTCAGCATGGCTTTGTCTGGAAAGCAAGGAGGCAGGTGGGTTTTGCCTGATCCTGGCAGTTTTCCATGTGTACCCTGAGCCCTGGTGATGCCTTGGAGTGTGAGCCCTCGTGGCAGGGATGCACACACAAGGATTTACATCACACTAAATAAAAACAGAGCCAGGAAAATCTTCCCACGGAGGCCAAACTGTTTTTCTGCCCAACCTGAATTCTGCCCAAGGCATGGCTAAGGTTAAATCTTTCCTTTTCATCCCTGTCTTCTGTGAAGACTGGACGACTTCGCTAAGTGTGATTGGAGCAGTTTGTTTTTAAGCTCCACATAAGCACTATGCTGGATTTATAGCGTTTTCATTCTTTTGGAATCGACCCACTGGGAGCCATTAAACTTTTATTGCTCTCTGCAGTTGCCTGGCCGGAGCGGGATAGAGCAGCCCTGCTGCTGGAAACGCTCCGTCTTCAGCTGCCAGGGTTGTGTTGGAGAAGAGGGACAGCAGGGAGAGGCCGCCCAGGGCCACCCAGGGATTTGCTCAACAGCTGGAAGATGCTTTGGATGGTATGGTTTTCCCAATCCTCTGCAAGGCAGAGGAAGACCTACAAATGCATCCTCCCCTGGGTCCTGCTGTTTCCCATCTCTCTTGACTGGCAACATTCCTGCTCATCGTTAAAAGCTGGGAGTGCAGGAGGCTTAAGATTCTTGTTTTTGTTGCATCCTGGAACTATCCAGCTTAGGAAATACCTGCTGTGCACCTTGCCTGTGCAGGTGAGGGCCTGGAATTTGTCCTCCAAAGGGTGCCCAGAACCGCAGGGTTTGTGTGGGAGTGTCGGATGGTGCTGTCTCTTTCTCCTGTTTTATCCACAAGCCTTGTGCTTAAATATTAACAAAAGGATCCTGCCTTTTTAGGGATGGGGAAAAAATTATCATCTTTTATAGTGTGAGGGAGGCAGAGCATGGATGTTGCAGCCTGAGCTGCCTGACTTGACGCTGTCGTAGCACAGGGAAAGAGAGGAGCCGCCTGCTGAGGGCATATTTCATGGAATAGAATTTTAGGATAGGTGAGCTGAGTGCCTGGCCCAGGTGCTGGTCCCTCTCCAGCTGCGCTGAGGCTAACACTGGGGCAGATGTTTTCTACCCAGGAGAGAGGAATCAGGCTGGGAGCAAAGTTAGATCAAACCCAGAATGTGGTCCCTGACCTGGGTCTTGTGTCGTGGCTCCTGAACCTCAAACGCAGCAGCTGAAAAAGTTTCTGGAGGGAAATTCTCTTGTTGTTGCAACCTGTGGCTCCTGTCCCAGTCTTCCCAGACCTTCACCACTGTGGGCTTTCCCTTCTTCAAGACAGAAACATCATTTCTGGGTTTGTCTTTTTGTCTGAACTTTCTGCAACCCTTTCCTTGCATTCCCGTGGGAGCCATCCTTCAAAGTCAGGGCTCAACCACCCCCGAGGCTCCAATATTCAACCCAAAACATTGGGCAACTTGGAATTCTGCAAACAAAAACTGAACATCCCAGCGTGGCCACTTTTCCCTCCTGAAGCAAGGTTTGCGTTATCTCCTTGTAGCTCCAGAAGGCCAGGCTGGGCTACTTCTGTCGGCATGTTTTCTAATTTAATTACTTATCCTTGTCTCAAATTGTTTATGGTACACTAGGCTATTAAATGTGCCATAAGCAAATGGCTCTTGAAAGAGGAAGAGGATTTATTTGTTTTAGCAACCACTCCAACAAAAGTCTATTTCCTCAGCTAATTAAGATTCCATTCGCTAATTTAAATGTTATGCTAATTAAAGCATAATTCTGAAACTGTAAAAAGGAACTTAAAAAAAAGTGGGGGGGGGGGAGAAAAAAGAAGCAGCAAGTAAGAAAGAAAACTGGTTGGCCTTTAGAAATTACATTAAATTTATTGTGTTGTTGTAACAATGGTGAACGGAGTAATTATTTCATTTGCCTCTCATGTGCTATTCATGCTGTTGCTTTTATTCATTTCCCCCCCATTCTCACACTTCATCTCATTAACACCCGTTCTCTCCCCTCTAATGGGCATCATCTTGCGATGGTTGAAGATGAATTGTGAGCATGATCCCTGTGCTTCCCAGAAAAGGGCCACACCGAGAGTATTTGAGCGTGTTTATCTTCCAGCCCAAGCTGAAACAACGCTCAGCAGCCAAACTCCCGGAGTTACATTGTGCTCACTTCGATTAAAATATAAATAACCTGCTTTTGGGGAGGAGGGAAAAAAGGAAGAGCAAAAGGAGCAAGGTCTGTTATGGTTTGTGTTTTTATTAAATCTGGCTGTGCCTGCAGGGGACTGGCTCCTTTTCCCAGTTCACCCATCAGATTCTGGCCTTGTAACCTGGGAAATAGAATCACTGACCACTTCAAAAGGAGATTAATTCACTGGAGACTTTACTAAGTCAAAGTCTGGTACTTTCAAGGACAGGTTTCGTGGAAGGTGTCCCTGCCCATAGCAGGAGAGCTGGAACTAAATGGTCTTTGAGGTCCCTTCCAACACACACCATTCAGGGATCCTGTGGTTGTTGAGCTGAAACAAATATATCAGGGAAAAACTTCATCAGGAGTAGGGAAACTGGACTTGCTGTTGTAATTTTGGCTCTCAGCTGAAAGCCAGGTCTGGGAGGTGCATTGCCCACCATGGTGGGATCTGGTTGATCCCACCAAGATCCATCACCCGCTGGAGCTGGCATGGCCTTGGGACAGCCTGGGAGATGCTGGCCGATGGGCATCGGAACCCCAGCCTGAGCGCCAGCTCCTTGCTTTGATGTTTGCTTTGCCTGGACCAGGGCGAGACTTTGAGCTTTGCTGGAGCCTCCAGAGGCTGGGATGAAAGGGCAGAGCCATCTACAAAGTGGAGAGAAAGTGAGTGCTTGAGAGCAAGCGCCTGCACTGGAGAGGAAATAAAAGGAGAGGGGAGATGAAAGATGAGTGTAAGGAGATGTGTCTGACAGGAACAAGACATGAACCCCAACAAAAAGGAGGTTGTAGCAGCCCCAGTCTTATCCCCCAGGCTGTCATCCCAGTGGTCAGGATCATCTCCTTCCTCCAGGTCTCTCTTTGCCCCCAGCCCCGGGGTGTCAGAGCCTTCCCCCACTCCTGGCTGCTCCATCTTGGGGGAGAGAATTTGGAGAAAGTTGCTTTGCAGTGTTGTCTTGCTGTGTTCATATTATTAATAACGAGAAACAGGCAGGGGTTTATTATATTGCTTTAATTTATGCATTTGGAGTTTTTAAAAAGAAAACCAATTAAGATTCTCTGATGAGCCCTCCAGCTCCCAGCGGCTTTGGGAAACACTTGCCATGAACTGCATTCAATCTGCGGCCAATACCTTTGTGTGTGGTCCTGATAAACACTTTTGGGTGATGCTGAAAGAACTGCAATATCTCCTCCTGCCTCCTCCTCTGCCTCCCCATCCCTAATCCTGCTCACTGCCACCACTTTGCCTGGCAGGCTGAGTCCCTGGGTGGTAGAGGTTCAAACTGGAGTTTGTGGTAAAGCCAGTGCGACGTTCAGGGCAGGGCTGCTTGACTTTCTGCCCTGCTCACGGTGGGGATTGTGAGTTTTCAGCTGTTCCAGAGCTGGGGGATGTTGCTTGCATCAGCTGCTCTGGATGCTCCTGTTGGCTGAAGGAATTTTGGGGTGTGGCACCATGTCTGTGGAGGGATGGGGACTGAGGGATGTGTGCTCCTGGCTCAACCCCCTTCCCAAACCCCAGTCCCTCTGTCCATCCCTAGCTTCTCCCTGCCGCTGTGGATCACCCCTTCCCCATCCCAGCTCAGCCCCTCGCTCCGGACCCACGAGCAGCACCTGCTTTGCCCGTCCTGGTCCGCAGATATATTTAAACTTTGATCTTGATGGGAAGTGACTGGTGCTACATTAAAGCCATATGTTTTAGAGGGAACGGCGAGGACGTGTAAGCTCAGTGATATTCACATCTAGAGAGAGCTGGGAACTTGTAGTGCCACCCACGCTTGGTATTTCTGCCGGCTCTGCGAGGCTTACACAGCTGGGGAAGGCAGAGTGGGAGCGAGATCTTCTGCTTAAGGGATTTTGTAGAGAGAGATGGATTAGATAGATTTGATGGAAACTGATAGTTTATGAAAATGAATTCACCTGCATCTCAATTTGGTTCTTGATGCCAGGAGACGGAGAAGAAAAGGAATAAAAAAAGACAAGAGGGGGAGAGAAAAAACAATCCCAAGTTAATTAAAGTGCAGTTTTGATGTGCTGTGCTGGGCCGTTCCCTTTTTAACTGTTTGGCAAGTGGGATGGATCCCTTCACGTCAGCTTCCCAGAGAGGAGTAAGCAAAGGGATGCTGCATCTCGGGATTTCTTTTCGTCTCCTCTGACTGTCTCATCGGTGGCTTAGGGGAATGAAGTGGGACTGTGTCTAAAGAAGTGAGGAGAACCATGTTGGCCATGGGTACTTGGCAGCATGAGAAAAACTGCTCATGATGGTTGCGTTTATCTCTGCATTTATCGGAAGTATCCTGGCAGGAGTGGGATTGGCACTGCTCATTCAGCACCCAGCTGGAGCAGGCTGCCATCCCCGCTGGCTGTCACGCCACTCCCTCATGTTTGGTCCACTGGAAGCTTTGGGAGAAGCCAGATGTTGGGTGGGAATAAACAAAAAGTAAAAATCCATTTTTTTCAACTTCCCTGTCACCAGGAAGGTGACAAACTAAAACATGGCGTTTCTGTTGGAGGTAGGGGAGTCCGGGAGGATTCTTCCTATCCCAAGTCAGGGAGCTTTGCAAAGCCAGGGAGGGAAATAAGACTGTCCCTGTTGTGCGGAGTGCAGGGAGCGTCACAGCCTGGTTTTCACAGGCTGTGGGTGTGTCCCTGCCTCAGTCAGACAGGGCACCGGCAAAGGTTTGCAGAGAGCCCCTTTGGAGTGAGGGTTGAGGTGGCTCTTGGATCTTGGTTTGAGTGTTTCCAGCTGATGGAGCTGTTGGGACAGCTGGCACTGGGACCAGTGGGAAATCTGGCCTTTTCCTTGGTCTGGTTGCTCAAACAGGACCTTTCCTTTCTCCCGCTGTGATGGATTTCTTCCCCTCTGAGCAGCTTCCCATCCAAAGGAGCTTGTGTTCCTCTGTGCTGAAATCCTTGTCAGGGCAGCGAAGGTCAGAGGGGTTCTTGGAACATCATCAGAGCAGCAAGACCCAGGATCTGAACTGTGTTCCTCTCTGTGGTCTATTGATGCTCTGATTGCTAATTATTGGCATTGGTGGGCACAGGCAGCTCCTCAACTCCCTGTGGCCGCAGGCAAATCTCTTCATCTCTGTGCTTCGATTTCTTCATCTGGACAACAGGAATAATCTTATTTTCTCTCAGTTAATGTCATTCTTTCATTGTAAATATGAACTCCTTTGGGCAAGAAGTGTCTCTGGGAACATGTGAGGAATACCCAGTGTTTGGAGGTGGCATTACATGTACGAGCAGGACCTTTTTAATAGGGCTTTGTGCAGCTCCAGGGAGCATTTTACAGAAGAAGATGGGAAAAAAAGCCAACACAGAAAGTTGAAAACAAAACATGTGGGTAAATTAAGGCATGTAAGGCTCGCTTTGGAGTGCGAGGGAAGCATCTCTGCCTGGTTAGTTTATCAAAGGGAGGTTAAGAGGTGATTTCGTTGTGGTCTACATATTTCTCTGTGGGGGAGAAGCTGCTGGAAATGGACAGGTTTTTAATCTAGCAGCAAAGAGTGTGTCAGGATCCAGTGCTGGAAGGTGAAGCCGGACTCATTTACAACAGAAGCAGTGTCCAATTTTTGAAGGGAGGGTAATTAATCATTGCAACGACTTACTCTGAACCACAGCAGGGCTGCCATAACCCGAGAGCTTTACGCTTAAGGGAGACGTTTCTGAGGGGCCTTCAGGAGCCACAAGGAAAGCTGGGAGCTTGTGCAGGACCCACGGGCAGCAGGACCCTGCCATCCATGGAATGGGGACAAAAAAGTGTCCAGAAAGCTGGACAAAGATGTTTTTATCCCAGTTTGGATGTCTGCACGGTGCTGGGGTGTCCCCAGGTGCACAGAGCAACCACGGATGCATTAAGCACTAATCACTGCCAGGCCTCCAGGGATCAGCAAAGTCGTTGTGCCTTTTTTTTTTTTCCCTTTCAAAAGCATTTTTAAAAATCAATACAAATAAATAAAGAGGCCATAAATCTAGGAAGACACCTGCAGCTCCCTCTAGAGCCCTCTGTTTTGTGGGGATAGGTTGAAGGGTGACAGAGCATTGACCTGCCTGAGACAGATGGGAGGATGCTGGAGCCAAGGTACCCTCTAGGGATGCAGGAGAGGAGGCTCGAGGGGGGGTTGCAGAGGTGAAGGGGCGCAGGATGTTTATTTTAAGGCCTAGGACATCTCCAACTGGCCATTTTCCAAGGGAAAAGCCTGGCTTTAGGTGCGTTTTGCTGACTTGGAGGCAGAGGCCAGGGTTTGCTTGAAAAACAAGACTAGGCTGAGGCAGACCCAAAAGCAGCCCCTTCTCTTTGCTCCCCTGACCTCATCTGGTCAGATGTGATTTCCCCATGCCTGTGCTGCAGCTCTGGGGGCGTGGGTCACGCCCAGCCTGAGTTATTTCTGCCGAACAGCATCACCTGCGTTTGGCACAGACAGGTGGAACTGACGGGCACATTGCTGCAGGGAAACCTGTCCAAGCTGCCTCTGATTCCACATCTCAGCAGGATGGGGTGTTTTTTTGGGAATGCTTTTGGAAACATCCTACCTGTCCCTGGGAACTTGGGGTAAGCAGCAAAGCTCCTTGCCCTGCTGGAGAAAGCTAACTAGGAAATCTCAGATGAACTCTGCAGTGAGTCCTTTCCAGTGCTCCTTCATCCACGCTTGGAGGTTCAAGCTGGTTAAAGCTCTTCCCAGGGGACAATACACTCTCATAAAACACAAGATGCTGCATGTACCCCCTCCTGCCCAAACCAGCTCTATCTTGGGCAAACAGACCATACAAGGGTGACACAGGCAGCAGTGTCCTTTACCTGGACGCTGTCGCCATCCCCGTGGTGTGCAGCAGAGAAGCAGCTCTGCCTTGGCAAGAGTCCTGCTGAGGGGGAAAATTTATGCATGGCACCTCCAAATCTGTATTCGTGGGTGCAAGGTGGGAGCAGCGGCTGCTCGGGGGATCCTCACTGGGTCCCTGGGAGGAGAATTCATCTCTCTGTGTGCCCGGCGTGATGGCAGCAGGTTCCATGGCTCTCTCGTCCCCCCGTTCCCCCTCGACGGGGGCAGGTTGTTTCTGGCTCAGAGGGTCTTCCTCGGGCAGGTTGTGCAGGAATTGCTGCGCTCCTTGGTAATCATGGCCTGTCAGCAGCCTGAGGAGGGGAGTTCAGCTCAACGCCGGCACTGCAAGGAGAGATAATGGTAAACAACCAGCAGCTATTGGGGAAGGTTGAAGTAAAATAAATGGATCCAATTTTCAGTCTTTCTCCTGGGTTTTCTAAATTCTGTTCTTTTTCTTGCTCTATCCTTTCTTCCTGTTTGACTCTGGAGTAGCTTGGGCTGGTGCAGCCCCATCAGGGCTGGAGAGCCCTGCACCTGAAACTGAGGGGCCCTGGTCTTTTGCTTGAGTTTGCATCCAGGTCCCAGGGTTTAAGTATTGAGATGGGAGGCAAAAATGCACTTTTACTTCTTGTCAAGGGCTAAGCTGGGAAGGAAAATGCCTGATCACCGCTGGTGGATGGAGAAGAGGAAAAAGGGCTCAAAACCCCTCTTGACATCTTAAATAAATCTTTTCCCTAGTCTAGCTGCCCACGCATAAACAAAATGCATTTTCAACCTGTTCGTTCTCTATCCTTGACAGCACAGTGGCAGTTCTTGCCAGCAGTCCTCGTGGGCTGGTGGTGGAAGCGTGGTGGTGGGAAGCGAAGGGTCCCCGTGCCCTGCGGGGGCTGCAGGAATCGCTCCAATCGCTGCTCACTGACCTCTGCTTGAGGCTCTGAAATCCATGTGAGAAAACCATAATAGCCTCCCACCTTGCACATCCTCCTTGTCAAAACAGAACCATTGCTTGCAGGACCTCATCCAGGACTTAAATACCTCCAGAAATTCCTCTGCAGCAACTCGCTTTTCTGTCTTACATCCAGGAGCTCTGCTGTCAAGCTGCTTTTCTTCCTTCCCAGCATCTCTTTCTCAATGCTGCCTGCTGGCTTTGGGGACTGCGAGGATGCAATCCTAATTATCCTCGTGGTGTTCTCTGTCAGTTCTTGGGATTACATCTTCCCGTCAGGGAAGAGCAGGTGCAGTAACAGGCCCTGCTGTTGGCACAGAGCAGGGGAACACTGGACCCTCCCTTACAAAGTATTTTTGGGTATTTGCAAAGTATTTTGAGGTGCTGAAGACAATTTGGGTGCTTGGGCTGGGTGCGCCCGGTGCCATCAGGGAGCTCTGGAGCCCTGGGTGCCTGCAGATCACTCCAGCCCCTTCCAGCTCCGCTGAGTTTCCCGGGACTCAGGACTGACAAACATGCAAAGCACGGTGTAATTAAACACGCCGTGCGCTGGCTCATTAAGTGGTTGCTGGGAGTAAAGCGAAAGGCTCGCTGCCAGCCCAGCCTGGCAGGAGCAGGGGCTGTGGAGATGACTCATGGCCAAGCACAGTTTGAAGGCGAGCGCCTTTCTGACCCCGCGCCCAGCTCCTTCCCCGCCGCGAGGTGCCGAGCTGGGATCCAGAGCATCCGCAGCCTCTCCCCCGCCACATCCCGCTCAGCTGTCCGGTGCTGCAGACGAGAAATAAAATAAACAGCATTTTCCAGCCATGCCGGCTCTTTAAGCCCTGATTGCAAGCAGTGCGCTGTCTGCTTTTTCAAGTTCTCCTGCAAAAGCATGTCAGGTTTCCTTGGAAACTTCTGAAACTTCCTGTCCTTGGCGTGAATCCTCAGTGGTGTTGAGGACATCGCGTGCTGCAGAGTGGGTTGAGCTGTCGAGCCGTGGTCTTGTCCTCCCTGCACCTGGGTGCTGCTCAGGGAGAAGTTTCAGGGCTTTTTGGGGTGCTGTGTGTGTGGTACCCCAGGGAGAGCTGCCTGTGGGGGCATCATTCCCATTGCAGGAGCTTCACCTGGATTTACCTGCCAAGGCTGAGGGGTGGTATCTGCTGTTGAGCCCTCCAGAAAGACAAGGGGGATGGTAAATCGAATATCATTGGGGAATTTCCCCAAACAGCAAGGTCACCTCCAAAAATAGGGAAGATGGAGAGGCTCTCGGGTACCTTTTTGCAGCTAAATTGTTCCTCAGCTTAGAGCAGGCAGCCTTGCTGACCTTCCCACCTTCCATTCCGACGGAAAAGCCCAGGTGGTTCTCATGGCTGCGGTGAGTTATGCCCCAACCCTTTTCTTCTCCCCCTTTTGAAATCTGAATTTTCCATAAAGCTAAGCCCAGACCTCTGGTAAAAGGTGTCTTCTGCTGCACAGTCATGGGGAGATAAGAAAAAAAGGGTCTTCTCTTTCTTCTTTGAGGCTCTTCTCTCACCTTTTCATTTTCCTTGAGCCTCGGAGTGAAATTCCGTACGGGCTCTGTGAAAGAGCGCTGACACAAGACTCTAATTTCAGGTGTGAATATGGAGACTTTTTCATTAGGAAGCATATGGTGTTAAGGTTAAAAAAAAAAAAAAAAAAAAGAGATGAAGTTCGACAGCCAGGAACAAAGCAGTGAAATAATAACTACAGGTGGGCAAAGCCTCCAGCAGCGTTTGCAAACAACAAAACCAAGCCAGGGGCGGTTCAGATCCAAGTGTTATTGTTACTTATTAGAGTTGGTGGAAAATTTTTCAGGGGAATCAGGGTTGGTTTTTGACAGAAACTTGGGTTTTCATCAAAAGTGAAATTTCCATGGGAAGTGTTCACCTTCTGCAGGAAATTTGGGCGTGTGGTAGGAGACAAAGAAAGAAAGAAAAAGTGAAGAAAGATGTCAAAGCAGCTGAGGGGTTTTCAGGCTGAGTGGTGGATGAAGTGTCCCCCCGTCCCCAGTGCCAGTGCAGGGCAAATACAGACTGGGAAGGGCCTGCTGGGTGCCTGGGTGTTGGTCACCTTCAGCTCAGGGGTGCAGGTGCCTGGCTCCATCCCTGCTGTCAAACACAGGCCTGATCTCCCCATTAAAGCAACCTCGTAAATACACAGCGACTTCCCCACCCATAAGAGAATGTTTCCTTGCTTCTTTCTTTTGTGGAAGTTTTCTGCCTCCTCATCTCCTGCTTCTGTCCTTTTCTCTTGGAAGTGTTTCTGAATGGCTGCAGATCTGGGTTGGGATGTCTGAGAGGCAGCTGTTCTCTAAAACACCTTTTACTTCTCTTTCTGCCTAGTAAAACATGGTTAAGGGTGTTAGTATTCCTGGTGAAATACTGGGGGAGATGCTGATGAAAAGCCCGGGATGGGAGGTGGATCATTGCTGTCGGAGCGTCACGTCCGGCCTCTCATCTCTCCTCGGGGCTTTGGGAGAAAGTTGAGCTCGGGAGCCAAATGTCATTGCTGAGGCTCCGCTTTCTTCTCCGCTCTCTGAATGCCGGGTCCCGAGCGGCCTTGCAATTTATGGTGAATATTTTATACCTCTAAATGATGTTTTGTGGGATTCTGCTCGTCTTGCCTGCTGTGCCTCCGCCAGTCGTGGAGGATGGAGCCTTTGTTGTGTGTGTCAAGCCTGACAAGGCACCGTTTTTCCAAATGGATAATTCTGTTCCTCTGCCGTCGAGGAAATGGCTTCCTTCCTGGAAAGGCTGATCTGTGGCTTAAACGAGGCTTTGGCTGCCAGGGAATCGCCTGGGTAAAATGTGTGAGATGGCTGCAGGTGACCTTGAGATAAGGCATGGAGGGGTGTGTGCAGGGCACAGCTTCCTCGTATTTTTTTTTTCCTGGTCCCATTTTGGAGCTTGTTTGGACTGGGAAAAGCTTCAGTGTAGGGGAAAGTGGGGGTTACTGAACCCCCTCCCCACAGATCACTTCCTGTTGGCAGACAAGGCAGTGCAGAGAACAAGCGGTCTGAGGAGGGAGCAGGTTCCTGTACACAAGAGAAAAAGGGCACTTAAAAAAGAAAAACTGGAAAGTGGGAAGATAAATGGCATGAGAAACAAGCCACTAAAGAACCCGAGTCAGGTAATTTTGGGAATATGCTGCTCGTTTTCCCGTTCCAGCCGTTCCCTTCTGCTTTGAGCTGGCTCAGACAGGCTTGGTGCTGCGTGTGTCAGCCCAGGGATAACGGAGCCGGTCCTGCCATGTATCCCTGCAAAGCAGGAGCAGGACGGAGCCCGGGCAGCCTTGCTGGCTGCCTGGGAAGCTGGAGCATCGCACTCCACAGGTGGCCGCATCCCAGTACCCTCGGCGGACACGCTCCCACCACGTCTGCACGGGGCTGTGACTTTAGGGACCTGCGGGATGAAAGGTGCCGCAGAACCACCCGTTTTATTAACACCGTGGAAGGTTGCCAGCCATAATTAAAGCCGTGAGAAGCTTGGCGGTCTCACTTCACAGAGCCTGGTACAAATATTTCTGTTGGGTTTGATCCATGCTGCTTCGGAGCCTCTCGGTTTCACCTCGCGCTGCCGAGCTGCGTGAGGTCTCCGCGAAGAACGCGGCGAGCCCTTGCTGAGGTGAAGCAAGGCAAGGCTGACGTGATGTGAACGCCGATGAGGCGACCAAGTTTTCCTCTCAGCGGGCCACGGTTTGCCTGCAAAGTTTGGATAAATTGGATGGGAGTGAAGTAACTTGGAGAAGTCAGTGAAGAAGTAGCGCCTTGTGTGGGATTCACCGGCATATTTCCCGCATCTTCTCTGTCTCGGGGAGGAGGAGTGTGGGGAAGGAGGTGGGGAAGAGCAGACTAAGAAGAGGAGGCAACCTTTCGTAACTGCGTAGAGATGTCTCTCCTCCTTCCCCACTCTTGCAGGAGCCATCTGCTGCAGCTCAGCAGGCTTGAGCCCAGTCAAACTGTTTTCCCCCCTGCCTCATAAATTGCTTCTTGCAGCTCTCGGCAGGTGTCAAAGTCTCGATTATAAATGCACCCTTTGGAGAAGCTCTTTGCAAACATGGTTGCTCTGGGGACTCAGAGTTACTCCAAGGCACCTGCTTTTAGCTCCATAAAAATCCAGCTGTGGTAGGTGCCCAAGCTTCTTCACAGTCACTAAGGAGATCTGGGGGACCTAAGAGTTACTGCTCACGCTCTGCACCTGGTAGTGGTAGGGGAAACCTGGAGGATTTGCTTGGTTGGGCACCTTTTAGGTGCAAGAACTGGCTGAGGTGGTGCTTGGTGGGGTTTCAGGGGAAGATCTTCCTATTTGAGCAAAATCCGAACAGAGGCACCAACTTAGAGCTCTCTTCAGGCTCTTACCCTTAAATCTTGAAGGTGACTTTAATCAGCTCCTGAAAGAATTGTCCCATCCTTGGCAAACTCCAGAGGATTGAGATGATGACTTTACCGCTGTACAACAGAAACATTTGGTACAGGACATAGTAACTATGATATCATCCTTGTGACAACAGATGACTCATCCCCAAGATGACGAGAGCCTCCCCTGAATTCATAAAAGTCCTCTCTCATCCACACTGTCGAGCCCAGGCTGTTGGATCCAGCCCACAGACAGAGTCCCGCTCTCCTGTTCTGTGAATTAAACACACCCCGGAGTGCCACAACCACAGTCTGAGGGTGGGCTCCTTGAAAGCACCACCTTTTTCCTCAACAGCACCTCCCCAGCCGCGTGCAGCGGGGTTAAAAACGGAGAGAGGGATGAAGAGCTCCTTCCATCTGTTGCCCACCTTTCCTCGCAAACCCGACGGGAGGGTGGCAGCTCCCGCCTGCATTGCGGCACCGCCCGGAGCCGAGGGGGCACAGCTGAGTGTGCCCGTGGGAGGCGGCACGGGGAGGGTGCGGGCACGCAGGGTATTTTTAACGCCGCTCCCCGAACGTGCAGCCGGCACCGGCAGAAAGTGCCAGATTGCCAGCCCAGCCAAGAATTCCAGGCTTGCGAATTGACGGGGAGGGAGCCGAGGCGTGAATTCAGCGTGCCGCGCGTTTTTGCAGAGGGTGCACGGAGAGGGCTGGAGCATCCCTCGATAGACTCGTGCTCCTGCAGGGACATCCCTGTTTGCCCCAGGTGAGGGCTTCCAGCCATTCCCTCCGAAACGTCCCCTGTTCACAAATCTCCTCCTCATGGCCATGCAGCAGGGTGGCCTCAGCCCATCTCGGGTCCCTGAGGTGTTTATGTGCTGAAGCAGTGCCAGCCCAGCTCCCGTTTGTCCCCCAGAAGGGGACAGCTGACAGCCGGGAGGTGAAGCCAAGCCGGCTGCTCCCTCTGCTGCGGCACAAACAGGTTTTGTGCTTGTTCCTGACCTAGAAACGGGGCCAGCCACCTCGAGGTGAAGAGCTCTGCATCCTCTTATCCATCCCCGGAGCCTTTTAATCTTCTGAGCTGAAGATCTTTTGATCTGAGCAGCTCTGTAGTGCAGGCCAGGCTGGCCAGGAGGTGTTGAATGTTTAAAAACCCTGGGCTGCTCTCGCTACAGGGGAGTGATGCAGGCTTAAAAACAGGTCTCTGGTTCCTCCTGTGGCTGGTCAGGGGATAGGGGGAGGACAAGGACACCTGGCAGATGCCTTGGGTGCCAGGTAGCGGTGTAATATCCAAAGGTTGTTCCTGTGGTGCCACTCGGAGCAGTGCCTCGGGCATGCCCAGGGCTTGGGGATGCTCTGCAGGAGTCAGGACTGAATTCATCCCTGCTAATCCTTTGATTTCCTTAGGAAACTCCTGCCTGGCTCTCAAACTGACCAGCAGTGCCTGAATATCCCCAAGGCGGCGGATAAAAGCTTGGAAAAACCACCAAGGGTCAGGAGCTGCTGTCCTTGAGGTGCTGGCAGTGCACCCCCCAAACTGAGCGGCTTGGGGGAGAGTCTGGCAACTGATGGCACGACCTTACAGCCACCACAAAAACCTTCATTTCCAGCCTCCCAGTCTGCACAGCAGAGTTACCTCTTCAGCAGCCAGGAGTACTTTTTGGAGAGCTGTTATCCTCCTGCTCCTGTGTGCACCGGATTTGAGCTGCTGACAAGTTTGTGTAATGCTTCTCCTTCTGGCTGCAAATAGGCACCATTTCCCGGCAATTCAGTGATTTCAGGGGATGCTGCTGTGGCTGAAGGAGGGAGCCGTGGCCTGGCAGGGCACAACCTTGGTCTCTGACCTCACAGAGCCTTTGCACAGCATTTGCTGCCTAATGAGGCTTAGGCAGCAGCTTGAGAGCTGCGTGGCAGATCATTGCAGGAAGATCAGCTATTATTGGAGTTGGTGCAGATGATCTGGGCGATGATTTGCTGCTCTCTCGAAATACAATTAGTCACTTCCACCAGCTCAAAGGAGAGCAAGGGCCTGAACTATTTGTGGCTTCGTGCTGAGGGAGCAGAAGAGCAAGTCCTCCTGGGCTGGACAGCTCCAGATGTGCTTTGCCTCATGGTGGCTTTTGTTACTGATGCTCAGACGGAGCTGTGTGTTATGTGTCCACATTTTTAGGACCCTTAGATTTGCAGCTGCGCCCTGGGTGTGGGGTGAGGTGCTGGAGGCAGAGGATGGGCATTGATGGAGCCAACTGCGCCCATCCACAACACGGCAGCAGCGGGGAAGGGGGAGAAAAAACTGCCTTGCCACAATCCAGCATGGACAGGCTGTTGTTTTGTTCACTAGAGTGGGGAAAAGCTGAACACAATTGTACTTCTTCCCTTCTCTCTGGCTGGTGGGGATGTGATGGTTTGGGCTCAGCCCTGCCCGCGGTGCTGTGCCAGCCCTGCACCCAGGACGGTTTCTCTCCTCAGCAGGAGCTAAGGAGCAGCTTTGTCAGCTGGCAGGCTGCCTCCTCGCCTCGCAGAGGTGTGCTGGCTGCAGCCTTGCTCCTTTGTAGGTGAGCTCTGCCTCGTCGGGAGCCAGCAGAGAAGTGCACCATGCCAAGAAGATGCTCATGTGAGATTATTCCCAGTTTGGTACCCAGCTTTGGGTGCCTTAAAGGAGATTTCCTCTCTCTGCACTGCATTTTACCTTGAAACACTCCTGGTTGGTGGTTGTTGGGAGTGTGAAAGCATCTCAGGTCAATTGGTGTTTCTGAACACCTTAATTAAGTGCTTTTTGCTTCTATTGAGCCCCTGCCCTTGAAAACCAGCCTTGAAATTGCAAAATGTAACCAACACCTTAAGGCTTCTTTACCATCTTAACTTTCTGCTTACAGGCTCTTTCTTGCTAGAGCAATCACTTCTTCGCGTTCCTCCCTGCCTGCCAACTGCTGCTCCTCCTGGGATCTCACTGGGGTCTCCCTGGAAGGGCTGCCACACATCCCACCCCTGCTGAAACCTTCCCACCCCTCGGTCCTGCCAGGCTGTCTGTAAAACCAGGATCAGGGGAGTGTTTTGACGAGAGTGGGATGTGCTTATCTCTGTGGGCTCCCCGGGGCTTTGATGTGGGCAGCACCTTAGGGCTGTGTTTGGCATCACGGTGAGATCTGGATCCAAGGCGGGTTTTGTGGGGTTCCCGCTTCGCTTCAGCCTCCCTTTCCCTGCCGTGGGCACGGACCCTGTGCCAGCGCCATGATGCACAATGCTGTCCCCAGCTCTCCCGCTGTCTTCCCTCTCCCTTCCTTTCTCCTGATCAGAGCAGTTGCTGTGTTTTAAGCTGTAACCACCGTGCATTGTGAATTTCCATAAAGGACGTGTTGTGGAAGGGAATTGTATTGTATATCCCGGCTGCGTGCTTCCTTTTAAACTATACCCCTGTCACCAGGCAGCTTTCTACAGGTTGGTTGCAGAGCGAACAGCTGAGAACCTGTGGGAAGACCCAAATGGCACTTAAATTATATTTGCTCTTTGATTTTGAAGACATTTAGTACCATTTAATAGAATCAGAATGCAATTTAACTCTGCCAAGTGGGGGAGGCCGCCTCGGGAGAAGTGACACTGCCATAGCTGGGGAAACAAAAAAATTTAAGTGAGCAAAACAGCAGGGTCGCATTTACTATCCGGATAATTATTATTAAATAAAGAGCAGAGTGGGACTGTGTCTATCAGCTTTCCGGAGCACTCCAAGTGGCATTAACCACTTCAGGGCCGTGGGATTCTCTGGGCTAGGAGCACTCCGGGGACACCCGAGGCGTGGCAGCTGAAGAGGCTGTTGATCGTCAGCCGGAATTAACCCGGGAGCGTTTAAGCGGAGGCTGATTTTAGTGCTAATGGTCCCGTTAGCCCGGCTGGGCTCCCTCCCCCGAGCCTGCAGCAGCACTTCAGTGCCGATATTGTTTTCTCCACCAGGAGCTGGTTATTAAAAAAATAACGTAGGGAAAGGGACAGGAGCTGTGCTGTGCTGAGCACATCTTGGAGACAGCTCCACAGGGAGGTCTGGCTTTCCTGCCTCCCTGTCTGGCTAAAAGGATGATGAAGACTTCTTGTTTGACTTTAAGCATTCTTTTTTATTTTTTTCCCCCCTCCCCTTTATTTATTTTCCTACACCGTTTTCTGCTTTTGTTTGTTTTTTTGTGTTTTTTTTTTTCCCTCTTGTTGTTGGGGATTTGCTTGTGTTTTTAATTTTATTTTTAACCTTAAAGCTGTCCATTTCAGCCACCAGGATGTCTTAGGCTTGGCAGCACTAAATTCTCTGCGGTGAGGAGCAAAGCCCGGCCTGGCTGCCTGGCAGTGCCCCGGCTTAACGTAAGGGTTTTGGGCAGGTCTCCAACGCAGCGAGACAACGCCGTGGGCGGACGATTCCCAGCCGTTGTTCCCTGCCTGTTTAAAGGAGATAATAGCACTTCCCAGCCTCACCGGGGGTTTGCAGAGGACGAGTCTATTAAAGATTGCGAGGTGCTAAAGATGCTTTGCTGATTGGGGCCATACAGGCAGCTGAGGTATCTGGTTTAGGGGAAGCTTTGCTGTAGTGAAATCAGAAGATTGTCTTTTTTATTGCCTGGCACCTGGAAATCAGATTGAGTTGTTAGAATTTATTTTTGCCTGAAAAAAAAATTACAGCAAACTGGGAGATAACTTATGTGTGGTGTTGATGATACACGGCGTTCCTCAAGCATGTTTTGGCTGAAGCTTCTGGTGCAGCAGGGAAACACTCTCCAAGCGCAGATGTGGAAACTGAGGCGCTCAGGATGGAGGTGATGGGGGTCCCTTTCCCCAAAAGCATGTTGGAACAGTTTTGCCCTCATCATCCTGCCAAGGGGAGCAGCTGGTGGACCAGCAGGCCAACAGATCCCAGAACGCGTTGGATGGGTGGGAGTTGTGGGGAGGAAAAGTCCCCGCTCTAAAGTGGTCAGCAGCCGTTTCTGCTTTGTCCAAGCCATCCCAAATCCCTGCTCTCAGCAGCTCCGGTGCTGCTGCGTATCCGTAGGGATGCACAGGCAGAGGTTATTGCTCCAAGAGGAGTTTCCCCTGGAAAACTTGGAGCCCTTGCAGAGCGCTGTGACAGATGCAGGTCCCCATCCCTCCACTAGTATTAGGTGTGAATTTATGTCTGCATCTCTCAAACAGCTTGATATGTCCAATCCTCCTGGATAAAAGCGAGGGATTGAATTATTTCCAAAGGACAATATTTCATTTCCTATAAGTGCCTTAATCTCGTGAGTAAATATTACAGCTTTGTGCTATAATCCCTAAGCTGGTATATCTCTTCCCTTCCCAGTTACCTTTTGTGTTGATTTACATTTAATATGTTGCCATTAAATCTCTTTCTCTCCCTGAGGCCTATTATAAGTGCAGTATTTATTCTGTTGAGTCTTTTTTAGTCACATTTCTATTGTATTCTAATGTGCTCACACAAAAGACTGCCGGGCACATTCCTGGGATATTTGCGTCTTTTTCTTCCCTGTTTTTGTCTGGGCTCCTGAAAACACACGCTGCTTTGGCCCTGCACCCAAGGCAGCATTCCTCATACTGATGAGATTCCTGCAGGAAAACATCTCTGCTAACTCCTGGGCTTTCCTGGTCTGCCAGTTCCGCTCCCAGGAGGAGCATCCCGCCTGCTAGAACTGAGCATCCTGATCCGTGGAAAAAAAATCCCTGAGTCAACCGGGAGATCTCCATCTCCTTTCATCCTTGGGCTCAGGGTTTGCACGAACCCACCTCATTCATTAGGCTGCTCCAGGAGAGGTTTTCTGGAATTTGCAGGCAGGAGGGGGTGGTTTGAGAGCTGGCTGGGGTTATCTAAGGGCAGGACAGAGCAGGGGGTGCAAAGACTGCAGTGAAGTTTTGGGAGAGAGTGGGGGTTTTTGGCTCCTTGATGCCGTGGTTGGTCTTTCTAACCCAGGTGTGAGAGACTGGGGATCTGTGCTGCCTGGGTTGCTGATTTCCGTGTGCAAATCCTTATATTTTCCCGCGTCCCTGTTCTTTTCTCTGCTGTCCCCCTCGATATAATAGCTTTGCTCCTCTCTAAAGTGCCTGGATCTCTACAGATTAAGGGTGCTCAGCAGAAGCTATTATTATTGTGATGCTTTTATTGCATAGAGAGGTGGAGATATTAAAGGACTCCTTCAGCCGAGGCTTTTACAGGCAGAGGAGATTGGCCAGAGCAGATCTGGGTGCAAACATCCACCCCAAGAGACAAACTGAAGCAGCAAAGAGCTGAGCTCATCCGCCTGGGTTGGAGGAGAGGCTCATGCTCAGACTGCAGATTTCCACCAGCAGCCTGAATGTCAGCTCTCCTCTGGAAGCCCACGGGAAGCAGGGCTCAGCTTCCCTCACTCCCTGCCATTGCAGCGGGTGGTGTTGAAAAGCACGAGGTCCCACAGACTCTGTTCGCAGGGGGAGGGCTGTAGGTAAAGCCTGTCCCACCCAGCCGGGAAAAAAATCATGCAATTATTGACTAATGGTCTTAATCAGGTTAAAAGTGGGCTTGAGCCTGGATGTCTCCTGTCACATCACCACCGCCACCTCTGCTAGGGACTGGTCTTGTGGCAGAGCCACTGCCAGGTCCTTTCTGGGAGCATTAGCATGGATTAAGCATCTCAGACTCGCCAGCCTTTCCCTACGAGCCTCAAGTCTGGGATTAAGGTTCTGCAAGATGCAAAGGCAAACGAGCACGTACAAATATCCAGGGGTAGTGACAAAATGGCTGCGTTTGAGCTGTGCCAATGAGGCGAGCAGCAAAGGAAGCAAAAACAAATGTTGGCTGTTGGGGGACATGGGGAAACTATGCTTTTATCTCCTTTAAAATCGCTCTGCTCTGTTTGGTTTTTAAATCTTCCTTCCACAGTGGAGTCATTCTGCTGCTACGTGCAAAGCTACCAGGGGAGCTGGGGGAAGAGGGGAAAAAAATTAATTGAATCCTTACGTTTGAGTGATGGCTACTCTGAGAGCTTGTCAACCTGATGGTAAATCTTGGGGGTGTTAATTGCTTTGAAATCCCTTTCCTCTCGTCAGCAGTTCCCCACCTTCCCCGCAGTCCCGTCTCGCTTGTTTGCAGCCCACGGTGAGCTGCCCGTGCTCGGCTCTGAGCATCCAGGGGAGGCTCGGGGTGAGAGGGAGGGATGCCTTCTCCTTATTCCCTTTCCAATGGCTCCTGTTTGCTGATAAGGTTAATTGATTTCTTTTGCTTTAATTAACGAAATTCAATTTCCACTTAATGAGAAAGATTCTGGTGTGACACGTGTAAATGGCGAAGTGAGGAGTGCCAGGCGAGAGGGGAGGGAGGGAGCAGCCTGTGTGTGGGCAGGCAGCTAGGGGAGATGGGGTCCCTCACCCTGGGCATCCTCCTTGTGTCCCCAGATTGAGGAGCAGCCCATTGCTGCATCGTCTGTGGTACCCAGGAGCATCTCCGAATGTCCTCTGCAGTTTGGTGCAGCTTTGACCTGTTTGACATGGAATTGACCCTGGAATAGGATCCCAGAATGGTTTGAGTTGGAAGGGACCTTTAAAGCTCATCTCATTCCACCCCCTGCCATGGTCAGGAGCACCTCCCACTGTCCCAGGTTGCTCCAAGCCCTGTCCAGCCTGGCCTTGGACACTTCCAGGGATGGGGCAGCCACAGCTTCCCTGGGCACCCTGTGCCAGGGCCTCCCCACCCTCACAGGGAAGAATTTCTCCCTATATCTGACCCAGCCAGCAGCACGTGTGCTCCTTTAGGGCCCTCGGCTCCCTTGTTCGTGCTGAAACTGGGATCAACAGGAGAGGAGGGTGGGGGGAAGGAGGACGGCAGAGAGAGAGAGTCACTTCTCATCAAGTTGATCAATCTTTCTGCTGTTGAAGCCTCTCAATGAGTTGAATGTGATTTTCTCTGCCTTACGCGCAAGGTGGAAGTCGATCGCTTTCAATTTTCAGCATGCAGAACTGGCACTCTGTCAAGCTCCTGCCTTGCATAACCATGATTGCTGCTGGCGAGGGCTTCCAGCACACTGGGAGTCGTGCTGGGAGCGGGGCAGGGTGTGGGCAGCACCCCCCGCCTGGGAGATCCAGGGTGATCCCTCTGGTGACTGTGTGGGACGGGCTGCTGGGAAGGGGAGGGTGAAATCTCTGCATGGGTCTGGAAAAATGCTGGGCTGGGCTGTGAGGGGACAGTTGTGACAGCGCAATGGACTTGATCAGCCCAGGATTCCAAACCCAGAGCCCTGAGACCGTTAAGCTCATTGCACGTGAGCCAAGAGCTCTGCAGCTCCGTGGTCAGGGATGGTGATGGTGCTGACTGGCATTAACCTGTCTGGGAATGTGGAGAAGCTCTTGCTGCCCTACAAATTCCCATTTCCCAGGAATGCATCCTGCAGGAGGATGCAACAGGCACTGGCAGGATGTTCGGGACGTTATGTGGGGGCTGTTGTCAGCAGTCCGGGGCGTGAGCACGGCCCCAGGGCCTCCAGACTGCCACAGGGGCCAGAGGCTGCAGATAAGAGAAAGTGATTTCTGCTTTTAATTAACTGAGCTTTCATTTCAGGATAAACAAAGGCCGTGTTTGTGTGCTGACAGCTGGCCGTCCTTCTGGGTCAGATAAGAAGGCAAGTTATTGCCTCCAAGCTCTGGGAGGGACCAGGAGAGAGTCCAAGGAGTGGGAAACGTGAACAAATGCCGGGTGAACCTACACGGGCAGCCCGGCTGGGTTATTGTGTGTGTTAAATAGAGATTCTTGTGCTTATTCATCCTCCTGCCCATGGGTAGGAGCTGCTGTCCTGCCATTGTCCCTGCAAATCCCTAAACCGGTGGCAAGCGTGTTGTGGCAGGAGTCCAAGGATTCCTCTGCAGCAGTGGAGTGTTCCCGGGGGCTTTGCTGGCTTTGGGAAGGATGGTTGCCCATCCCTCCATGGGCAGTGTAGTTTCTGAATCTTCTGGTGCCTCTGAGGATGCAAATGTCCCTGGGATGTGTTCCAGGGAGAGGAGGGAATTGCCCCCAGGCCAGGCACTGGTTTGCTTTGCTTTGGCAGCCCCTGGGCTTGGCTGGAGCAGAGGCTCCTTCGGGAGGATCAGGCAGTGCCAGGGTAAATGCCAGGCTCCCCAGTTCAGGATCCCCTCCGAGACAATTCAAGTGCTCAAAGACCTGAGAAAAGCCAGCACTGGCAGCCTCGTGCCCTAAACAAGAAATTCCATGGGGAAATGGGCGCTCCCAGGCGCCTGCTGCTGCAGGGAAGGAGGAGCGGATAAAGCGATGGAGGAGTGAAAACGCCTCTCCACGGCCGATGATTCAGAAATTCAGCCAACCTCCGTGGCACCTCTCCGCACTCTGGTAAGGAGAGGGTGTTCCCAGCTGGTGCTGTTGTTCACAGCCGTGTTCTGGCTGAGCAGAGGCTGGGGAGAGCTGGGTTTTGGCAAGGATGGGCCCAGGGCACTGCTCCTGCAGGTGCCATACCCACGTGTAGGTGTCTGTGTGCACTTCTGCTGGATCCAAGCACTGCGACAGCACCTCCAGGTCTCTGGAGCTCTTCACGGCAGAAAGCAAACAGAGGGAAGGGCAGGGTCAGCAGATGTGCTGCACATCTGGGCAGGGGTCAGAGAGCTGAGAGCCTCCCTCGCTCTCTGAGAGCTCTGCAGGTGAGTTCAGCTCTTGTCTGAGATGCTGAAAGGAAGATCGTGCTGGATGTTTCCTCATCGAGAATATTTGCAGGAGGTCTTTTGGTAGGTCAGAGTTTTCCGTGACCTTTGTGAAAAACCCCAAAGCAAGACCTGAGGTTTTCAGGCCGTGCCTGTGGCACATCATCTGTTCGAAACTAAAGCAGGAGAATGTTCATTTCTTACCTAATTTCTCACTGAACTTTTCCCTTGTTCTTTTTTCACCGAAGAGAGAAAAGTGAAAAAAACTTAAATTACTTTGTGGAATGCGGAGGGGAAAAGTTTGGTTTTCCTTTAATCTTCAGCAGTACAAGTTGGCAGTTTCAGTCCAGTTCCAGTCTTGGCACATTTTCTCCTTGTGCCTAATTTGAGGTGACCGCTGTAAGGTCTGCTCTGGTTTCACATTCCTCAGCCTTGTGTTTTTGCACTTCCAAGACTGTGTGATGGATCTTAAGGAGTCTGCATTATACAGCCCTGTATCCATCTGTTGTCCTTACAAGTTAAACAGCCTGAAAAAAAAATGGATTAGAGCCTCAGCTCCTATAATGAAGCAGCAATTTGTCTCCAGATCCTGATCCAGGTGTAGCAGAGTTAACGAGCCGGCTGGCCTTGAGCATCAGAGAATGTTAAATACATCGTTTTGGTGGAGAGAAAGCTGGAGTGAGGAGGAGAAAGTAGCGTTGGGAAGAGGGAGGGAGGGAGGGAGGGAAGGGCAGCAAAGGTGGGGAAAAATGGGAAGTGGGATGGGGTTATCCCCGCTGAGCACTGGTCATGGAGCAAAGGGAGTCTCTGGGCAGGCTGGCTGTGCAGATTGTGCCTGGTATCATCTCCAAAGTGTCCTTGAAGCAGTTGTTGACCATCCAGTGGTGCCACAGGTTATTGGAAGGCTGGAGGGGAGGGAAAAGCCCTGCTAAAGCCATCTGGCTGCTTTTCCTGCGAGAGGATGCCAAGGCTTGCGTGGGCCGAGCCTCCCAGCGTCTCTCGCAGGGTGTGGATTAACGGAAGGGTCCCCCCAGTCCCTTCCTGCTGCTTTCCAGGAGAGCAGCAGGATTATTAAGGCAGGTAAAGAACGGTGGCGGGAAAATGAGAGGAGAAGGTCTCGTTCCATTATGCGGGAGAAAATACTTCCCAATTAAAGAGAATGAGCTGAAAGTGGGATGTGTGGGGGGAGAGGGAAGCGGGGGAATCGTGCAGCTCCTGGCAGGAACAGTCACCTTCAGTGGGGCTGATTTCCTGGAGTAGCAGGAGGAGAGGATGAGGAGGATGGATGGATGGTTGGGGAATTTTTTTTTTTTTTCTTATGGTGAGGAAGGTTTGGTTCTGAAAGCGAGGGGAGAGGGAGGGGAGGCCCGGTTGATGGAGATCACGTTTCATTCAATTTGGAGAAAAGAAGAGGG
Source organism: Dasyornis broadbenti (assembly GCA_013397935.1). Taxonomy (NCBI): domain Eukaryota; kingdom Metazoa; phylum Chordata; class Aves; order Passeriformes; family Dasyornithidae; genus Dasyornis; species Dasyornis broadbenti. The sequence continues at coordinate 453,860 of VZRN01006074.1, forward strand.
AGAAAAGAAGATGAGCCTGAAATGAGGCTTAATTTTAATGAAGAAAAATTCTCTGCTAAGTAAGGAGAGTTGAAAGGGAGGGGAGAGGAGGGTTTGAAAATGATAGGAGCCTGACACGCTATTGTGGTGGAGAGATTTCCTTTTCTTCCTTTTCCCTTTGGTTGGAAAAGAAAAAAAAGATAATAAAGACAGTGAAAGGTGGAGGAGAAAAGCGAGGAGAGATCTAATAAATGAGTTGCAACACCTGAGAAGCGGTGGCCTCGCTGCTGGGGGAGGTGACTCAGGGGTCCTGCTCAGCACTCCATGAATGCAGGTGGCTCTTTTCCTGTTTTGCCCCCTACGGTGTGCCAGGCCTGCAGGGGCAGGGCAGGGCTCAGCCCAAGCCTTTAAACTGATTTTTAACTCAGAACTGACTCCTTTAATGGGTACCAGAAGGGCTTGAAGCACCCCAGGGGCCGTCTGATGGATGGGGCCACAAAGAATTATGAACATGAGCCCTTTGCTGCTGCTCGGGGTATTACGTCTCCGCTGGGGGAGGTTGTGGGGACTCTCTGCCAGCACCATGGTGGGAAGGATGGATCCAGCCCTGGGCAGGTGTGTATTGTAGCTGGCACATGAAATAAAATCCCTTCCTGGCACCCAGGATGAATTGCTGGGCCCTCGGGACTTGACTGCGCTTAGGAAGTGCATTCCTGCTCATTCCCAGCTACTCATTTCCATTAGAAGAAGTTAAAAACACACGAATGGTGTCCTTTGCATTATTTTCCTTGTCTCCTAATTGCAACACTTTGCACACAACTGAGGCCCACTCGCTGTCCAGGGGAGGTTCAAGAGGGGACTGGTGCCAGAGTGCTGCCACAGTGGCGTGGTCGGCAGCGCTGACCCGGTGAAACCCCTTTTGCAGTGGAATTTTCGCGCTCTGGGTGCTGCTTTCAATGCACCAGGAACCTTGGTGGTGGCACAAGCCCTTCAGATACGCTGGAAATATTTGGCTGAGTGGTTCTTGCTGTTGTCATTCTGGCTGCCCTTGGTTTGGTGGGAATTGCTGGGTATTTCATAGATTCTTTTTCCATCTGTTTCCCAGATTTCTGCTCATTCCCCAGATCTCCTGCCTGGCTTCTAGCTGGTGGGTACGCAGGCTGAGAGCGCCCAGGGAACTGCAGTTAAGAGCTCGTCTCATCTTCTGCACGACTCACGCTGCAGAACTTGCTGGATTTAAGGCTTATTAAAAGAACAACACATCCTCTGGGGACAAAGAAATCCATCTTGTTTCCAAATGCTTTTGTGGGGACAAATCCAAATGCTTGGCAATAGCAGGCCCGGGTGAAGCTCACATTCACTCGTTTATTTCTTGCTCAGGTGACTTTGACTTCATGCAGACTTCTTGTTCTTGATGAATAACACTTAGGTGTTAAAGTAGTTTTTGTGTAGAGCTGCTGAAGAAACAGGAGGCAAATTGCCTGCAATTGCTGGATCCTAATCAACAAGCAAACAAGAGAATTGCTCCCTCCCCTGTCCAAGCCCTCACCCTTCCTCTTTACTAAAGTCTTTGGTGGTGCTCCTGAAAGCAGTGAAATGGTGAGGATTCCATTTCCCGTGGTCCATCATTTTTCCCCTTGCCAGGGCACAGCTGAGTGGGGAGTGCCAGCCTTTTCTGGAGCAGTTTCTGGAGGGATGCAGGGATGCTCTGGAAATCTCTTGTTTTGTTCTGGTAAAATGTTCCCTTCCCTCTGAGGGGGCCTGAAAAGGCATTAGGAGAGTAACCGATCTGTGGCTTACGGGAGGCGGCTCTGAAATGGGCTCTCAAATCTCAGACTTTGGACTTTTTTTCTCCGTAATCCAAGGCTTAGATCCTTGATTTGGTGTGGATGAGTCCCTCCTGCTCCCCTCTTCCCCCCCAAATCCTCTCCCTTTGAAATAACACCTGCTCATATCCTTGTGTCTGTCATGGGGAGGCAGAACAATCTTCTCATCTCAAGGAAACGTGGTTTGCTTCAATCCCCCCCACTGCCACACATCCTCTTCCAAAATACTGCATAATGTCAGACTAAATCCTTATCAGAAATTTTAATGAGCAAAATAAAACCTGAAATCTGTGTGATTAAAATCAAATCTTCCCTCTTCTGCTCTGCTGGAGCTGGCTGCCAAAACAGAGGCACAGGGCTGACAATGGGAGGCCCCTCATATTTAATTACCTCCGGCTTCATCGGGGCTTTAGAGAGACGTCCTCTGGTCCCTGCTGGGGCTCTGGAGAACCTCAAAGAGCACACAGAGGGTGGTTAAAGTGGTATTTGCTAAAATGTGCCCAGAGAGGCTGTGGCTGCCCCACCCCTGGAACTGTTCCTTCTAGTGGAAGGTGTCCCTGCCTATGGCGGGGGGATTGGTGCTCTATAAGGTCCCTGCCAACCCAAACCATTCTGGGATTCTGTGTTTGGCTCTGTGCTCCTGGAGATGGCTCACTTCTGCCTCCAGGGAGAGTCCGGTGTCTCCAGAGGTCTCAAGGGACAAAAGTTGGCCAGTGTCGATCCCAGGTGTTGCTTTTTCCTTCCCCCCGTGATGGTCTCAGTACCTGTGGAGGACTTTTCCATGGGTGATGGCTGCTCCTGGCTGCCCTGAGGACACTCCATCTGTCCACTCACCTCTCCGCCAGATTCCTTTTGACTTCCTCCGTCAGCCCTGCATCACCTGTGCTGCTCAGTGCTCAGCTATCTTTTCCTACCTCCTAGAGATCCTTTTGTCCTGCCTTGTCTGTCCTTGAGGACACCTCACAGTCCTTTGTGGCTGCTGTTGGGCAGGTGCACACAGTGCTGCCAGCTGCCATCATGCAAGGCTTCGGAGCCAAGGTGGGGCTCACCAAAGGGAGGAGAAGGGGTGAATCCTGCTGGCTCTTGCTCTTGCCCGCTTCCTTGGTGCTGTTCCAGCTCTGCGTGCTCACTGTGCACGTGAAAAATCACCTTTCAGCCCTTTTTTAAAAAAACTACAGTGTCTATAGTGCCTTTCAGCCTCCCTGGGCACTCCTTGCAGCTGACTTCCAGTCAGAGGTCCATGCAGTGCTGCAGTGAATTAATTGACTTCCTTCTCTGTTTCTTTCATTCCTGGATTAATTCCTTGAGTACCTTTCAAAATCGCCATCTGACTTTCCCAAAGTCTCTTGAATTATGTCTTCACCCGTATCCTCTGTCGTTTGTCTCCTTCCAAGAGGCTGTTTCATTTCATTTGTCCTTCGAAGGAAGCGGGAGCATATTTCATGAGCCAGAGAATTGAATCAAATAGAAGAGAGCAGGGAGCACTCACCTGAGCTCAGACCTTTCCCCACCAGAAAGAGAAAGAGATAATTAAGAGATACTCAGGAGGTGCAGCCAGCCCGTGTTTCTGGCAGGAATCCTGACTGGGTATCTCTGTCTGCTTTGCCCAGAACGCAGGATGCTTAAATTATCATAATTTAATGGCAATAATATGAGTATCCAGATAGGAATAACTCGAACAAATTCTGGGAAGTGAATGGGAGAACTTTGGTCGCAATGACCTTGCTGTGTCTTAAAACCAGATAAGCCACAGTGACTTGAGCTGGAGAGACAGTAATGAGGGGAATATATGCAGATGGCCAGTGTCCTCCTCACTTCCTGTGACATTGTTCCCAAGCAGGTGGACAGCGCTGCTGTCGTGGCTTGTCTCGTGGACAGCTGGCTCTGCAATGGTGGTGTGACAGTGGGACATTGATTCCTCAGCGCTCCTCCCCTTTCTCTTTCTTTTTTTGGTGTGGTTTGAGAGGCAGGAGTAATTATGCCAAGATTAGAGTGTTAATCATCATTTGCAAGTGGGGGAGTCGTTCTGAGGAAGAAATAATGTATTGAAGGGAAGTATGGATTGACTGACTTTGAGTCTGAGAGGAGCCACGCAACTGCCAGCCTTCAAGCATACGTCTCCTTGACCTCGCGAATGCCATGTGCGGTGCTGCGTCAGAAATCTGTAAAACTCATCTGAGAAATCCTGTTTTGATTAATGTCAGCCTGGCCAGACATTCCCCCCTTCTCCATAACCAGCCGTGCAGTTTGCTGAATGTGCTGGTGGAAAAAAATCTCAGCAACTGGTTTGTGGCACAGCTTGCTAAGCGCTGCACTTGGTGCTCTCCAAGAAGTATCCTAGGAAGGCTGGGCTGGAATAAAGCAGCTCCTCTCAGAAAAGCATTGTGAAGCTGGGTGGGAGAGCACAGTTCCATGCCTGCAGTCCCCTCAGCTTTGGCGGTTTTCACAGAAAGCATTTTTTAATAAAAAAAGAGCAGAAAAGAGATATCTTGTTGGCATTTATTGTCTATTTACCCTCTTCCAGAAGTTAAATCTCTCTGGGACTGGCAATACAGATGCTCCTTGGAGGACTAGCATGTCCCTCCTCCTAATTTCATTTCATTTGACAATAATAAAATATAAACCCACAATTAAATCCATATTAATAGATACAGCTCCACAAAGTCATGCGGGCTGTTGAATTAAGGTCCAGCCCTGCCTGGTCCTGAGTGCATTTCCTTTCTGCTTGGCTGCTGTGGGTGCTCGAGACGTTGCAGGCTCTCACGTGGTATCCTCAGCATCTTGCAGAGTTGGGGCTTTTAATTTTGCAGATCATCAAAGGCAAACCAATCCATCAATTATCAACGCTCCAGCTTGCTGCTGAGTAAATGAGAGTATTACGGTGTATCAATTAGCAGCATCGGATGCCCTGAAATGATAACAGAGGAGCTTTCCAGACGTGCCTGGCGTCCCAGGCAGCAAATGGGGAGAGCAGGTGGCAGGATGTGGCAAAAAGTGGTGGGATTTTGGCTGTCGGGGAAGAGAAGATGCTGGACTCGAGAGTTTGACTTCATGGGGAGAAAAGAAAGTGATGCTCCTGGGTTGATCCAAATCCCATCTCCTGTTCAAGGGTTGCGGCTCTTGTGTGTGGTAAGTGGTTGAAGTGGTTGACTGCTGAGACTCTAGTTATACTTTGAATGCAGAGAGGTTTGGGATGTTTGGGGTTTTTCTTTAAGGTATCTGCATCTGTAATTCCAGATCAGTACCAAATCCAGCTAAAGGAGCAGCATTGCTGGCCTTGCGTTCTGCAGTCTGCGCTGTCTTCTCCCACTTTTCCTCTGTGTTTGGGGTGTGACATGAACAGGCTCATTGGGAATGTTCCTCTGGATTGTCCACAGCTGCAGGAACCATCCCGAACTCCTCAGTATCCGTTGGGGAGCATGCGGATGGCACAACACTGAGTCCTGGTCCCTACACAATTCTCATTCGGGGTTTGTCCTTAGTTCATCACCACCAGGCTCTCATTGTCTGTTCAGACTGATGCACTTGTACTCCTTTTATTAATTTATTTTTTATTCAGCGCATGAAGGAGAGCTCAGTGAATAACACATTTTTCTGCTCATTTGCTGGATGGGAAAATTCCTTTAAAAAAAAAAAAAGAAAAGGACGGGTGGAAAGCTCAGCCCCATTCCCTGCAAACACTACTGTTTTGTTTAGTTTTCATTTATTTAAATATATTCCCAAAGGGTTTGAATAAAACAGAAGGAAATTCTGTGATGGGCCTTTGAACCAAATGCTCTGCATGTTTTTGTGTTTCAGCGTCTTTTGAAGTTGTTCAGTTCTTCCTCTTCCTGAAACAATCCAGTGAGTTCAATCCAAGAATTGTTTGGGGTCACCAAACTTTTGGTTTCTAGAGAAAGGTTTTTGATAGCTTAGGTTTTGCCTCCCTCCTAGTTAAGAAAATGAGTCTTGCAGCCTTTCATGGTGTGGGGACGGAGGGATTTCGCCATTTTAGTTTTCTGTTGCTGCTGCGAGGAAGTGTGGAATGGAACCTGAAGTTAATGGGGACAGGTCTGGAGATCCTATGGGGAGCAGCTGGGGGCTCAGCCTGGAGCAAAGGAGGCTCAGGGGGGACCTTCTGGCTCTGCACAACTCCTGACAGGAGGGGGAGCCGGGGGGATTGGGTTCTGCTCCCAGGGAACAGGAGCAGGACAAGAGCAGATGGCCTTAAACTGTGCCAGGGGAGGCTCAGGTTGGACATCAGGAGGAATTTCTCCGTGGAAAGAGTTGTTAAACTTTGGAAGGTGCTGCCCAGGGAGCTGATGGAGTCCCCATCCCTGGAGATGTCCAAGTAACACCTGGATGTGGCACTCGGTGCTCTGGGCTGGTGTCAAGGTGGGGATCGGGCACAGGTTGGCCTTGGAGGTATTTTCAAACTCTTCCGAGAGTGAGGATGCAGATGGTAATTTAGCAGTCGATGTCTTAATTCCTCACATGCATTTTGCAAACAATTCCTCTTTGAACTCCTCTCACCAGTGGCTTTTAGCATCATCCTTTCCATGGGGAAACAGTGTCATCATGGCCATGTTGTGTGTGGGGAGGGACGTACTGAAGTCAGCCTGGAGGATGTTTTGGAGCCTTCGTGGTGACCCGTGGGCTGGCAGAAGCTGATGCTCCCTCCTCTGTGCCGAAAGGCTCCTGGCAGCATCTCCCAGACTTGCTGCCTCATGCCTAATGTGCAGTAGCCTTAAATATTCCTGGCATGTGATATTTTTGAGGAGTGTTCATATAGCACTTCTCTTAACAGCTACAGCAGTGCACCTGAGGGATTAGAGCTGATCTTTGTCACAAGTGTTTAGTGCTTGATACACATGTTTATTATATATTTCAGCTAAATTGGAGTCAATAAACTCTCTGCATAAATATAATGTCTCTGAACAAAACACACATCCCCTCCCCAAATAGGCCATTTGCTATGCAGGAGCTCTAAAGGGTTGCAGGGATGTCTGATTCTTACTTCTGTTGTAATTGGCATTAAAATATAATACCCTCCCTTCAAAGAGAGGCTCCCATGCTGTGAAAATGCCTTTTCTGTCCAGGCAGGGGCCAAATAATAGCAAATTATAAGCACGGAAAATATTTAGAACAAAAAAAAAAAAAAANAATAAGCCAGGAAAAAATTTAGAAAAAAAAAAAAAAAAAAAAGGAAAAAAAAAAAAAGAGGAAAGAGGACTCTGAATTATCAGAGCTGATCCATAGCTTGCAGTCTCGTACAATTTGTCTTTTGAATACACCATACGAACCAGCTATGAATAAAATCAGTCAATTTAACCCAAAATCAATGTTCTTTTGTAGAAGTGCTTAAAATCTAAGTGGAAGGGAAAGCTTTGAAGCTGCCTGTCCCTTGGTAAACGCCGCACTTACTCCCCGTTTGATTTTAGCAGAAAATCCTTCCGTCTCCCAGCGCCCGGCACAGCACCTTCATTAGAAAAGCTGATGAGTAATTAGCAAATGTGTGGAAAATGGCTAAATTATTACTTTTTTTTTGGAGAAAAGAAAACAATGTTTCTTCTTGCCATGGTTGGCACACACGGCTTCCACGAGCCTTGCTGCAGCGAGGTTGTGTCCCAGCTCCCTCGGAGTCGTGTGGCCCGACCGGGAATTGCTGGGGACACGTGTCCCCTGGCAAGGGCCACGCACGCCTTGGAGGAAGCACGGAGCTTCCTTTGTGTGCCTGGTGCCTCCAGGGAAAGCCCTTGCTGCTCCACCTTGGGAGAGCTGCCAAGGCTGGGAGCTCTGGCAGCCACTTGCTTCTCAGCAGGTTGGCAGGCTCGTGTCTCCATGAGGGATCCGGGCAAGCCAGGTTGGCTCCTGCTGCCGGATTAGAGGCTGTGGCGTGATAAAGACGTGCAAAGTGTTTCCCTGGTCTCCTCTGGGGAGGGAAGCTCCCAGTCCCTGCGATAACAGCACTGTGGAGGTGCTGCTGGTGCTGGTGTGGCTCTCCTGGCTCCAGGCCATCGTCCCTTGGCTCCACTCCTTGGCTCCTGCCCGTTTTATCCAAGCCAAATTTGCAGCCCAGGCAAGAGACAAGTCCCTGTGCAGTGCAGATGGTTGAAACCCCACTGAATGAGATGTTTAGAAACGGACGGGATGTCACAGCCAAGGAATTGAGCCTGACACATCTCCATGGAGGTGCCCAGTGACCCCAAATTCTTTCTCTTGAATCCCAGTCAAGAGCGCTGTGATTCAGCAGCTGTGATCTGCTGCTTGGAGGATTAAAAAGCTGCTTGGGTCTCACTGAATGGATTTTGCCCATTTTGCTGTCATATCTTGGTGCCCCAGACTTGCAAATGTGCTTTCTTTTCCCTGCAGGAGATCCCAACACTGACGGGAATGAGACCAGGGAACCTGGGTGATGAGGGAGGCCTCCCTGGAAGGCTGTGGCAGAGCAGAGAGTGACCCCTCTTATACAGAATCCCAGACCCTGTTTCCATCAGTAACATCTCTGGTCTTCCAGCCTCCTCCAGATACTTCTTACACTGAGGCCATCAGCGGTTTCGCGTGACAGAATTACAGGGTCGAAGGTGGAGCTTGAGCAGGTCCATGAGATGTTTTTTTCTTTCCTTCTGTGGCGTTGGGTCTCCTGAAGATCCACATTTAGCAAGGTGCTTTAATGGAGTGAAGTCTTGGAGGTCAACTAAGCAATCTGCAGTCTTGTGGGGGAGGTGTTGGACCCACTCTTGTCAGTCCGCAGGTATCAATTACTGAAGTGAAAGGTTTTGTTCTCCCTCTTTGTTTCGATCAATTGTTGATAAATAGCTCAGTGCTTGTGATGGATGTTGTGATCAGAAGTTTGAACTTGCCCCGGGCCTGTCAAATTTGATGTATATCAGATGTCTGCACTAATTTATACAAATGCTTTGCAGTGCTAGAAGAAATCAAAACCTTGGATGCAGAAGAGTTTGCCCAGAAACAGAGCAACTTTTCTCTCTTGTCCCCAAAGACCTTGTGTTATTTCAGATAAATGTTAAGTTAATGCCTGGGGACCCCATCCCGAGATGGGGTCCTGCAGCCCAGATGTTGTATCCGTGCATAAGAAGTCAGATTCTTTCTTTCAGAAAGCTGATTTAAAAAAAAAAAAAAAAACAACAAAGCTCTTGAAGAGGAAAAAGGGAAACATCCCAGTACCATGACTTGCAGAAGGACATGCAGGTGGTTGATAGTGTGGCCATGAGTGTAACCTGGTCACCTGCAGCTTTGTCTTCACTAATCTGCTGCTTTCATTTCCCAGGCTGGCATTTCAAGCAGGTTAAACACAGAAATCAAAAAGCAGCTCTTGCTAAATTCCCTAAATAAAAACATTTTGTGGCTTAGCCTATTTATAGATGGCTGAGTGAAGGCAGCACTCAGCGAGAGGGACATCAGGAGGTTAATATGCGTGCAGCTGGTTTGGCCAATTGATTTCTGTGACCATTAAATTCCACTTCTGAGAGCCTTGCATACACATTTCAGTTGATCCATCTTGGATGGCGGAGTGCTCCGAAGAGTGCTTGAAGCTTTGTTTTGCCTGGTTTACAGGAAATAAGATGTTGCTGGTGAAAGGTGCTGCAGATAAACGCACAAGGGTTTGGTGTTTCTTTTTTTTTTACCTCATTGTTTTTTTGTGTTTTAATTGGCTGGCAGCTCTCCCCATGTCTCCCCCCGCCCAGTCCTTCTTTAGTTCAGTGTGTAATTCCGCACACAATGCGCACACGCTGAGGTGTGGTTTCAAGGTCTTCGCGTGTTTAGCAAATATTTCAGCCGAAACGATCTGTTCAGCTGTTACATTGATTGCCAAGATTACAGCACGACAACAAACATTATTTGGGGGATCGGAGACGAAATTACAGCCCACTCTCGGCGGCGTCTGCAGCGAGGAGCAGATGCACCGTTAATTTGGTGCTGCAATGGCCATTACCCGGCACAGCGGTGTGGGATGCAGCAGCATCCAGCCAGCCGTGCCCGCCGGTGCTGCCGCGGAGCTGCAAACCCCGCAAGGATCCGCGCCATGCCAGGGCTTTTGCTGACGGCCGAGGGCTGTTGTGGCCCGGGCCAAAGCAGAACAGGTGGTAGAGGTTGGCAGAGCTGTGTTGGATGGTTGGGATGCAGAAAGTAGCTCTTGAAACGGCGACAGATCTGCAGCCGGTCTGTGGAGCACGGGGTGGTGGTGCTGGGCTCGGTGCAGGCTGCGTTTTTCCCTGAGAGTCTTGGACCGATGGAATGACAGCGTGGCCATAAACCTGCTTATTTTGGAAGGAGTAGAGATGGGCAAATGGGGTGTTTGCTCCATAAGCTGGCATAGGGTCCACTTTGGACAGGATGGGACACAGTTGTGTTAGTTCGGGAACTTTTGCTGGAACCGAAACCCATTGGCTTGCAGATTGCCTGTGACTAAAGCTGGGCTTTGGAATTGGGCTTTGGCTTGTGAATTCGATCCCTGCAGGATGTGTGAATGCTGCTGGCACATTGACCTTGGGAGATGAGCCGGAAACAGCAGTGAAGGCAGCAGGAGCCCATCTGCTGTGACCCAGCCTGCCTCAGTTTCCCTGCCTGTACAGTGGGGAGTGTCCTGCAGGTGTGCAAGGGGAGCTCCACGGAATGTTAGCGCATTGTGACACGTGCCGTTAGGGCTTGGGGGTGTGCTGGCATCACGGCGCCAGGGAGGGACCATCTGCGAGGGTGAGGAGAAGGCAGCAGGGTTCTGCCCCGTGTCCTTCTCCCTGTGAGCACTCCCTGTGCAGCTGAGCACGCTGTAGAGGAGAAGGATGCTTCCTTCAGACAAAGGAAATGTGACTTCTGTGCCGTCCTTCCCCACGGCTCTCACCGTGGTGCCTCCCCTCAATACACGCTTTTCACCTTCCATCTGCAAAGAGGAAAATATCTGCTCTAACATGGGAAGCTGGTGCATGCAGAATGAGGTCACTGCGCTTGATCTCATCATGGACACTTTTTTTATGGTTGAAAGGTGAATGTCAACTGTGTAGTGGCCACCGAGGAGCTCAAAGGAGGGATATGCAGCCTGATGTATGACACTGCCTTGAAGTTTGGGGCAAGGGCTCTGCAGTCCCAAGGACAAGGCTGATTGAGGACTCCCTGACCTTGAACGTGCTGCTCCTGTCCTGTCTGATGCTCCCGGGAGGTTTCTGGCAGAGGAAAAGAGCCCAGCTAGAAAAGTTGATTGCATGACATTTCTGTCCTGATGCTGGCTGTGGGGTCACCCTTCTTATTAAAGTTAGGGTTATTGATAGCTCTTCAGGAGTCTGTATAGAGTTAATAAGTGGTTAGCAGATGTTGGAAGCATATTGCAGATATTAGTGGTAGATTGGGATAAATCCATCAGTGGATGATGCTGCTGGTGCCTACGGACATGAGAGCTGAGCGCTGCCTCATCGGCTGAATATTCAGCAATCCATTAGCTGTTAACTATTTGCCTTTATTAAGCCTCGTTTAACTCTCTGTTAACCAGCCAGAGTCCCTCTCTGGGAAATTTGGCCTGAAATAGCACCAAGTACACAAATCTCTCAACATCTCTGCCAAAATCTTGGCTAGCGAGTAATTTGTGCATCTGATTTGTGCCTTCGCTTTGAATCCCTGTCAGAGCAACCTCCTCAGCCCATTTCCCCTATTTATTAAGCCACTTTGTCCTTAGAGTGGTGGAGGCTCAAAATGGTGATCAAAGAGAAGGAGGAAGATCAAATATTAAATTTCTGAATGTTTTCTGCTAAGTGACAGCGAGGGAGCCAGGAATTGAGTGTCCAATATCACTGCTTTCAATGGCTTTCTCTTCCAAATGTCACCACATAAAAATAAAACTGAAGAGAAAGGGAAAAGCCAAACAGCAAGAGGGACACATCACAGCTAAATGACACACACCCCGAATGCTAGAGTGGTTTCAGTGGCTTTTATGGGAGCTGCTCCCATCTCGGCAAAGTTAATGAGTAGCCAGTTTTCACTGCCTGCTGGGTAATGTCAGGTCTAAAATACAGCAAAGCCTGTCTGAGGCAGCCACTCAAGGGAGCAACAAATACAGGTTTGCTGGCAGAGACGGCTCAGAATTGCTCTCCATGGCCCTGGTCCTCTGCAGTGACCAAGGAGCTTGTCTGCTGAACAGGGAAAGATGACAAAAGTGGTGTGGAGCCGTGTCCTTTGCCAGCCAGGGAAGTGTTTCTGCTTTTCTCTGGTTGCCTCGGGCTCTTGGTGGCCCTGTCCCTCCATCCTAGCAGAGATTTGTCTAGGGGTGTCCCTTACTGGGTTTCTTCTGCATTGTTAAAGTCTTCGAGCATTTGAACACCTCGTCTTAGCCTTGATTTCAGGTTTGCACAGGGTAGGAAGCCAGGGAAAAATTCTGCTGCAGAATTATTATCTGAAATTGTTATGCAATTATTACAGACCTGGCGCTGACATTTCTGATTTTCTTTGTCTCCTACCAAGCCAGCGTGACCTGGTCTGCAGCTCAAATTTCTGCTCTATTGTCAGTCTTATCTCTGATTAGGCCAATCATGCGCAGATGAACCAGCGTGACCCACACGGTCCCATCATTTCCCAGGGCGCTCCTGGATGCTGCGCTGTGGCTCAGTGCTGACCCTCCTGAATCGCTGGTGACTGGGGGCTCTAATTACCTGTTCTGTGGCCAGTTGAGATTTCTTTGGGAAATTGCTGGCTTGGCATAATCATGAGTTTCTTGCAGTTTGGTGAAGGTGGGATGAGTTACAGGTCAGTCCCTCTCCCTGGCAGAGGAGGGCAGTGGAGGAGGCTGTACGTGGAGAAGCCCACGTTGGAATTGAACTCAGTGTCCAGGAGAGGAACATCTTTGTTCCACAGCCAGTTTGGTAATCCTGCTTGGGGTTTTTAGCATCTCTGTGCCATGTGGGAGTCCTTTGCACCTTGGGAACGAGCTCCCTCGCACCTGCATGCAGGATTTTGGATCCCAGCAGAGAAGAACATCTAGAGGAGAGCCCGTTCAGTGATGTGACCTGGTGGGATGGCATGGACTGGGGAAGTTTCCGGGGGTCAAAACCCAGAGAGTGGCTGCTGACACCCCAGTGCTCATAAAACAGAGTTGGGAGCAGAGGTTTGCCAAATATTGCCCGTCCTTCATCCAGGAGGAGGAGGAGGAGGTTTCCTCTGGCCCAGCTGCGGGTCCATCTGCATTTCTGCTGAATAACGGAGCCGGCATGGGGGAGCGTGGGTGGTGGAATGTCGCCCGTTTCCATGGCACCTAAGTGCTTCTGCAACGCTCCGGCTCAGGAAATGGGCCTGTGTTATTATTCCCATTAGAGAGGTGGGAAACTGAGGTGTGGGGAACTTGGGAACCAAGTTGGGCTTGGTGATGCCGGCACCGTTTTGGGGACACACAGCTCTGAATGAGGGACTTGGGAGAGCTGGGTGCTTTGCAGCGGGCGTCTGAAAACCCATGGAAGTGATTTTCCCACCTGAAACAGGGACTGAAGTTCAGATAGAACTTTCAGAAATGTTTTTATGGCTGCAGTTGTTTGTAATAACTGCACTGGCCTTCTGTGGCTTTTTAAGCCATGTTGTGCCTCTTGTGTTTGCTTTCATTTGTTTATTTATTTATTTTGATAATCCCCACTTCACAGAAGGGATCTGCAGTGAAGGAATTAGTGGCCTGTCAAGGCAATTTCTCACCCTCTTCACCCAGGACATCTGGTTATTTAACATTAGGGATCTTCAAAAAATAATTGTTTAGAACCCATAATTCATTTATTATTCACTTCAAAACATTTGTGTATGACTTTGCCTCTTTTGAGTTTTCTCGAGTTGACATTTACTGGAATTATTTTGTCCCTAATTACCTCTATTTTTGATGAAAGAGAATTAAAAGCATAATCAACATCCCCAAAGTATCTGAAGTCAGACAATTGCAGAATAGGTTCATTCCCAGCAATCCTATATATCATAAAGACAGCTTTTTTTTAATCTTCTTATTTCTTTATTGTTTATTTATACAAAGCTCATTGGATGTTTTACTTCAACATTTTGTGTACATATTTCATCTGTTTCTCCGCCACATTCAGGATGTTTGTATTGAATTTCATGCTCACTTATGCTCAGGCATAGTTTTTACTTAACTGACTGACACAGCTTTAAGAACCGTGGATGGTTACATATTGTGTTTCCAATTTCACTTGGTTTTTTTATTATTATTTTGAGCCATTTCCACTCATTGTAGCATGCCACCAGCGTATTGCACAGGCTCTATTTTAAACACCCGTGTCTTGTTAGAAATAATAAAGGTTTAAAGCGTTATTCTTGCAGTATCTTTAGCTGGTAATGACCTTTCTATTGCTGAGCACTGAGGTAAAGGAAAGGCACGGTGGTTCTTTATTACCGGAGGAGCCTAACTAAGCTGCAATTGCCAATGTCAAATTGCTTGCGAGCTGTTTGACCTCCTATTTACTTCTAATTTCTGCAAGCTGTTAGTAAGAGCTGCACTAAATCAACCTGTCATTTGATTTCGCCTTTTGCAACCATCACTGAAAGATTTTATACTTAGGAGCATCGCAGAGGAACTGCCTGAAACGGCTTGAAAGAGAGTGTTGGAGTGTACAATGGATGTGGGAATGTTTGGGGATATAAAGGGTAGAAATCGTAGGGTAAGGGCTGTGGGAGAGGAGAAGAGACGAGCTGGTGCCCCTCTCACAGGAGAAATGTGGGGAGCAGCAAGGGAAAACACAGACCTAAAGCAAGATGTCTCCCTGATGGGATCCCACATTTATTCCTGCTCCATGGTTCCGATTTACGGATTTACACAGTTTGTTCCTTTCCCTAAGTGCTGGAGCTGCAAAATCAAGCTGCATTCACCCTGCTTCTTAGCTCATCACTAATAATAAAGATCCTTCACCAGGAGTGGAGTTGACAGTTGTGCTGAGGACAGTCATGGCGGGGGCCGCACCGCGAGCGAGGACGCGTTATTGTTCGGCGTGAACCACTGTTCCCACATTGTACAGCTCCTTCAAAGGCTCTCACAACGCTGCTCAGTTGTTGAGCTCCTCAATGCCTCTGGTAGGGAGCCGGCGTTCAAGGTTTCCTGCAGCGGGGGAAACGGAGGCAAAGGGAGGATGAAAAGGGAGAAGGGAAACAGAGAGGTGATCATGATTCCTGTCTCCCAGTGGGGTGTTGGGACTTGCTCCATAGGAGACTTAGTCCCGAGCTCTGCTGTTCAAAGTGTCTTGATTCCCCTCTTTTGCTGCAGAGATGTGAGTCTGAGAAGTGCTCGCGTGTTCTGATGTGTGGGTGCTGGGTAATGGCACCAGCAGCGTCTCCCGAGCAGCTTTCCCTGAGCATTTTTAAGAGCCTGACGCTGCACTGATGTGTCTGCACTTGCAAAATAGCAGCAAAAGGTGTTGTACAGAAAACTCCCTCTATTACAGTATTTACTGATCTGTGTATGTATAAAACCGCTGCAGAAGGCAGAGCCGTAACAGGCCCTTTTAACAGGTATTTATGGCCAGGTTCTGCTGTAGCGTTGTTCCCATTCCTCTTCCTGTCTCCCAGGAGTGTTTTGCAGATACAATTCTCCTTGGAAAAACAACCCAGGGAGTGGCGTGCTTCATCTTGGCGTGGTCACTTTGGCTGAATGTTTGGGTGCAGGGTTTGCCTGCTCACATGAGAGGAAAAGAAGTACTTTTGGGAAACCTCTGTGTGCAAGGTCTGCTTCTTTCACAGCTTCAAGAGAAGGAGACCAACAAAAGGCAGAGCTGAATAGCAGATAAGGCTGGGAAGAATAATTCCTGACCTGTTCCATTGTGAAGATAAGTGAGGTGTAAAACTGGGTCCATATTGAAGTCTGAGGGAGAATTGGTTTCCAGGGATAAGGCCATGCTCTGGCCAGCACCTACTGAAGTGTTGCTGTCTCCCCTAATTGGGCTGTTAAAGCCTAGGGGAGCAAAAACGTGGTAATGACCTTCCTGGAAACAAAGCTGGAGAGAGGAGGAAAGATGGGGAAGTGTCTCAGGAATCTGTGACCGAGTGCTTAGCACCAGGTGCTTGGATGCAGGGAAGCTGAGGGTGAGATCTGTCTCCAAAGAGATGGCAGCGTTGTGAAAACACACTGAAGTAAATCACCGCTCCCTAAGCAGAGCCAGCCCCCATAAATCAACAATAATATCTCAGCCCTCACTGAGTGCACGTCTGAGACACTGCACTCAGCTCCAGTCACCGTGTTACGAAGGAGGAAATTACAGAATAAGAGAAGGTGAGAATTAGGGCAATAGGACCAGAGCTCTCCAAATATCAGATATTTTTTTTTTATAGTACTTCTGAACAATTGGGGTCAGATTGGTTTTGATTTTTTCTATAAAATCAAAGTAACACCCAAAATGAAATATCAGACAGTAGGGGGAAAAAAAAGCCAAAATGGTTTGGAAAAAATCTCACCCTTCTCCAGGCATGGGTTCTGTTTTTCTAGAAGTCAAAATCCATTCAGTGGGCTTGGCATGATTTCACTCAGAGTTTCAGCAGAGCCAGGGTCAGATTTCTGGTGGTGCCAGTTCTGCCTGGCTTGGACTCCAAAATACATTGGAAAAAGGGCAATGGATGGAGGAACAGACAAACCTGAACCTTCTCCTCTGTGTAAGACGAAAAGGGAGAGAACAGCTGCTGGATGCTGTGGCAGAGGAGAGAGTAGGGCTGGCTGCTGCTTTGGTGGGACTGTCTTCACAGGAAAAGCTGGTTTGGGCTGCAAGGGGGTCAGGCAAGGCAAAGCAGAAGGGGAATATTAAAAGTTGATTTGATGCATGTCGCTGGCCATGACTTTCAGGTAAGATATGAAGACGTTAAGTAAGGCATGAAGTGCTGGAGTTTGTCCGAAGAAGAGCAACAGATTTGGGAAGGGGTCTGGGACACAAGTCCCATTAGGAATGTTTGAGGGAGCTGGGGAGGCTCAGCCTGGAGAAAAGGAGACTCAGGAGAAACCTCCTCACTCTCAACAACTACCCGAGGCAGGTTGGAGCCAGGTGGGGGTCGATCTCTTTTCCCAACTAACAAATGACAGAGCAAGAGCAGATGGCCGTGAGAAAGGTGTAGATTGGGTATTAGGAAAGATGTCTTCACCAAAAGGGCTGTCAGGCATTGAACCCAGGGTGGTGGTGGAGTCCAGTCCCTGAAGGGATTTAAAAGACGTGGATGTGGCACTTGGGAATGTGGTTTAGTGGTGGCCCTTGCAGTGCTGGGGTAACAGTTGGAGTCTGTGATCTCAGAGGTCTTTTCCAACCTGAATGATTCTAAGATGAGCATTTCTTAAGGAAGACAGACTTGCCCCAGGGGTTTTCCATGGGTAGCTTGACTCCTGTGGCCATGTTAACCTGGGTGGGTGGCAGCAAAAGCCAAACCCTGCCGCTTTGAGGTACCGTGGCTTTCGTAGCAGTGAAGGTGGGAAAGGCTCTACCGCTGAGTGATCTGTTCATAATAAGGTTCCGTTATTAATGCCCAGTAATGACCTTGCTGGGGCACAGTTGAGTGCCTTGTCATCTGTCCTGATCTTATTAGAGGCGTCGGCGGGACTTGGTGTGCGCCGGCTTCCTCTTTATCTCGTTGCCATCAATACCACGCGCAGTCATGAGGGGCCTGTTCCCAAGGGCCTCGGATATGTCTAAAACCCACTTTGTGCCTTGCTATTTTAAGAGTCACATTTATAAGAAAAAATTAGACAGTTACAGTAGACCAACAATGTCTTTCCTATCACCAGCAGATATATCGGAGATAAAGTACCCTGGCTCCTTCCTTCTGCTGGTGCCACGCAGGGGAAGAAATCCCGGTGATTCATGGCCTGGTGGTGCCTGTTGGCTCCAAGGCCTACTAATCACAGGTATTAATGGAGCCAACTGGAGAAGTGGGTCAGTGCTTGGCCTGAGTTAGGAGCAGAGCGTGCCACCAGGAAGAAAAACGAGGGGAAAGCTCAGAGATGATGTTAGCAGAGGGATTTCTGCAGTTAGAGCCTGGGAGAGAACTGAGAGGAGAAAAGCCTCTGGTATCTCCAGGGCAGATATGAGCAAACATCTTGTGCTGTTGTAAATGGGTGAGAGTGAATTGCTTTCTTGATTGTAAATTTAAAAAGATAGCGTGTTTCTATCAATAACCTGAGGCTTAAATAATAGACTTTGGTCTGACTATCCGTCTCCTTTCCCCACTTAGGGAGGAAGTCTCGTAGAGCAGCGGGGAGAGTCTCCACACAACATCTTGTAGCTCTATCTATCACCTACCTTATCAGTGGGTGTACTACAACTCCTTGTTCCAAGTCATCTTTTTCTTTGTCTCTTCATCCTCTTCTCAACTTCCGTCTGTGCTTTCTGAAATGTTACTTCCAGGCAGGCAACACGATGGCTCAGCCCAAAGCGTTGCTCAGACCCAGCCGCTGCGAAGGAGCTGGAAGCAAGGCCGTGGAGAACAGGATCCACAGCCGTGTCCATCCCAGCGTGGCTTTGGGAGATTCTGGGGGTCTAACAAAGCTAAGTCTCTCTCCTTTTAGACACTCCTTTGTCTAAAAGGGCTTGGTGGCATTCCCAGCGTTTTACCTGCGGAACGCTGTGTGTCCCATCGCCGGCTGTCTGCTGAATTTGTTGAAGTGAAGGAAACCCATATGGTGGGGCCTTGCTGCATGCTTGGAAAATGGGATTCCAACCAGGAGCTCTCCCGTTGCTGCCTCAGCCGAGCCATTTTGCGCCCCGCTGCCGCACTATTAAAATAAGCACGAATTGAGAATTAGTGCAGCACAGTGGAAGGGACAGGCAAAACAAGTCCGAGGCTCCAAACAACAAATTATTCTTGAATCAAACATCTCATTAATGGCTGCAGTGTCGCCACTCTGCTTTGCATAATTAAGTTTCATGGGGCGTTACAATTAACAGTTGTGCCGCAATGTAGGTAGGAACAATCTCCCGTTTATTTACCCTGGCTGTATCTGAAAGTACTGTGTGGTGAATAAGATGCATTTACAAGTAGATTAGGGTGCATTCTGGGTCATAAATTGAGTAAGGCTGTAATTGCTTTCCAACAAAGGAGAGCTGCAAATAAGACAGGCCGCTTCTCTTTTTTTTTTCCTCCCCTCCTGAAACCCCTTTTTTCCTGTTGATGTGTCTGAAAATTCTCATCCCCATCTAAATAACACAGTTATGGCATTGAAAACCTTGTAGAAGCTTTTTCAACTTGACAGCTCCTACTCTGTAATATTTCAAGGCATATTTTCCCCCTTCTTCTTCTCCCTTCTCGAGTCTCTGCTGCAGAGACTTGTTTTAAAACCACATATTCTGGCTTTGTATATTATCAGTCAAATATCCGCATGTGCATCCATGGTGGGGAGGGAGAGGGGGGAGATGCTTGGGTTTCAGGCACTTGGAATTAACTGGGAAAGACGCCAAAATGTCATTAGAAGCACTCGGATACGGCAGAATGCGGAGCACCTCCAGTCTATATTCAGATACGAAGGCAGGCCCAGGAATTAAACATTTATCAAGGCTGGGGGATTAAAGCCTGACCACAAATACTCTTCTTGTTGAAGGGCTTTCCCTGTGAGGAAGGAAGGATCCGGAGCGTTAGCAATGCCGATTGCAGGCTGTTGAGGAGCAGGAGAAGCTCTCGCCGCCTAGAAACTCTCTAGGCCAAATGAGCTTTTCTTGCTTCAAATATTTCTTAATCGTACTTTCTTATAGGATTATGAAGAGGCTGGTGGAGAATGTTAAAAAAAAAAAAAAAAAAAGGGTTTTTTTTCAGCCTCATGAGTATTTCTCGGGTGGTTGGTAAGACTTGGAGCCGGAGTAGCTCAAAAAGGAAGAGAAAGATTCAGCTCCCAACCAGATCTGTTCATCGTTATACACTTAAGGAAAAGCTGCCATTTCCTGCTAAAAACCCATTTGTCTTGCAAATTTCTATAATGAGCAGATTTTGGAATAAATACCATGTAATCTGCAGTGACAGTTCTCTCATTTCTTTTTTATTAGTTCAATCTTCTCAGCATCTGAAACACGTAGCTGCGGAGTCTCAGAAGAGGTTTAGGCAGCTCTGTGGGAGTTTTTTTTAACACCTTGGCACACAACTCTGCCACTCGCTCTCCCATGGCATCGCTCCCCTCTCTGTTACCTTCTATTTATTGATTCAGTTGTGTGTTTTAGCAGCATCTGTCCATAGCCCCAGGCACCCTTTAAGTCATTTAGAGCACACGCAGCCGTGCATTAGCCAGACATGCCCCGTCCCGTCATCCTCGATTCCTACAACAGCCTACGGAGCAACAGCTGGATGGGTACAGCCACCTCACTTGGTTTTCCAAGCTCCCAGATGCCTGTGGAAAAAAAAACAGGAAAGGTTTCTCATGTATCTCCAAGGTATACCTTAATATTTATCAAATCAACGAGGCAGATTTTTTGGATTGGGGTTGGCGAGGGTGGGATTTTTGTCTTAGAGAAGGTGAAGCTGGTCTTTCTGGAAGCAAAGGATGAACAGTTGTGCTTGTCCCGTGTTTGTGGTCTTGCCTGGTGGGCTGGAGATCAGGCAGGATATCTCCACCTGGAAGGATGAATTGCTGCAGCTAGAGCTTAGGAAAGATGAATCCTGAGCAGTTTTTTTCCCATACAGCGTGGCATCAGGGCTGATGTTGGAAATGTTTGGTGGCACTGCCTGTTTGGGACTGCAGAGATGGAAAGGTTGGGGTCTGACCTTGGCCAAGGATGGGTAACTTTGCTGTTGGGAAAGAAACAACGTAAGAAAAAGCAAGAAGCATCTATCTGCGTTGGGATGGGAATACGCAGCTCTTGCCTCTTGAACCATGGCCTCTTCTAACAGGCTTGGGTAGAGGGGAGGAAAAAGCTGAGGCTGTGAGAAGTAAATAAGAAAACAAACAGCTCATAGGATGGCCTTGTGACCATATGCCATTCGAGCTGACCTTTACCAGAGTATATTAAAACCTGGAGTTTTTCCCTTTGTGTTTCCTCCAGCCTACAAGTGAATTAGAAATTCCATTGCTTTTAAAATGTGTCGTGTTAAAATACTTGGTGAACTTTAACTTTCTCTTCTTTTCCCTCCTAGGTAAGTGGCATTTACTTAATGTTGAAGTACTTGAAGGTCCAGAGCGGGGATGTAAAACATCCTTGCCCGGTTGAAGGTGACTTGTCAGGTAAACCCAAATCTTTTCCTTCCTTTCTTCACCCCATGTCCAACCCAAGCTGTTTCCTCTCTCTTTTGATGTTACTGAGGCGGGCTGATAAGGAGGGGAAGGGCATGAAGGTGTGTGAGCTTCATTTCCAGTTCACTGCTTTGAGGAGCTGAGTTGCAGTTTGGATTGGCAGCTCTGGCTGTCTCCCTCAGGGTTGAGCATCGCAGTGCAGGAAGGTGTGAGGTTCAAAATCCCCCGGAAAGGTGATGCTGAACCGTGCTGTGCTTGATCCAGCCAAGTGTTTCAGCGACGCTGAAAACTGTCACGGAGCCTGTTGCCATCACACAGTTTTGGAAAGCTTCAGAGCTGTGTTTCCAGGAAAATGATGCTTGTGCTTGCTCTCACCTCCCTCTGACCTTTCAAAGCATGGTGCCTGCCTCTGCAAAAAACTGTCACGTGCCTGACTTTGAAATATTTCTCTTGTACGGCGATTTTCGCACTCAATAGCAATTCAGAGTGATTTTCTCCCTCAAACCCTTTCATCCCCAGACCCTCTGTGAGCTGGTATTTTCTTTGTTCAAAGCACACCCCTTGTTTCCTATAGAGCCCTAAAAAGCCTGGGTGAGCCAGGGCAGGAGCCGCCCGGGGCCGGGAGCGATGTGCTGAGCCAGGTCTCATGGTGTCGTATAACTCCCGGCAGCTCATTCCCTGTGTGTCACTTTTCCTGAGGTCGCTGTATTATCTCACCCTGGCAGATGCAGCGAGGTAGAAATACAAGGCTATTTGCAATGCAGTTTATTAAGACATGTTTTAGAGGTGGTTTGAGGGAGCACTGGCTGGAAATGTTAATCATCATCTCTGACAATGTGTTGACCTGCCTTCTGCCTTACCCCGCTGCCTCGGGGGGAGCGCGGGCCGGGATATCGGTGTGCTCCAGCCGTGCCTCCCCCAGCCCCCTCCTGCACTGCCTCTCCTGTGCAGAGCACGGAATATCACTGCTGGCACACGGAGGAGAAACTTTTTGCCTGTTGAAAAGCAGCTCGTGGGTGGGGAAGGCAAAGGAAAACAAGCACTTTTTTTTTTTTTTGCTGGGAATAGGGAGTAATCTGGGTTCTGTGGAAACAAATGATATTGCACGACTGCCTTGCTGCCTTCTCCTGCTCCGCCAGAAAAGGTGTCATTATTTTTCCCCTTTTGTTTTAGACTTCTGTGAACCAAAAGGGCTTGAGGATTTTAATGGTCTATCTCAAAGATTGAGAGGCCCTTTATATGTCAAGCCACAATCCCATCCTAGGCTGTACTGGCCTCTGTTTGATTTTATGAAGCTTATTTTGGATAGATGGTATTTTTATAGCTCCTGCCTTGCTTCACCGATGGCCATATTGATGTAGCGCTACAGGACAGGGCTAATAAATAGTTTATAAAACTGTAGGTTCATTCTCCCAAGTGATGTAGGGCTGTGTCTGAGCAGACTGCAAATCACCGTCCCGGCCATGCCGAGCCTCCGTGTGGCGCGGCCCTGGGCACAGCGTGGGGAGGGAGGGATTAAAGCAAAGCACAGCTTGCTCCAGCTGAAACTGCTCCAGACTTTCCTTTGCAGTG
Source organism: Dasyornis broadbenti (assembly GCA_013397935.1). Lineage (NCBI taxonomy): Eukaryota > Metazoa > Chordata > Aves > Passeriformes > Dasyornithidae > Dasyornis > Dasyornis broadbenti. The sequence continues at coordinate 476,387 of VZRN01006074.1, forward strand.
ATGCTCTGCCCTGGCAGTGGATGATGGAGCAGCCAGCTCAGTGCTGGGTCACTGCAGGAGCATCCCTGCCTTCATCCTGCCCCTGGGCCCTGTGAGGATGCCCTTGTTTTGTGAGGCTTTTTCTTAGCCTCTCTAGAGCCCACCGTATCCATGTCACATTCCTATTAATAAAGCTGAATTTGGCTGGCAGCACTTTCCCTCCTGTGTGGGCAGTCTCGGGATGAAATGCCCTGAGTGACGCCAGTCTGAAGTGCAAGATGTCCCATCGAGGACCTGTGTGTGACCACAGTGGGGGCTGTACCTGTGGGCTTGGTAGGCGCTGGCTCAGACCCAACTGGGGGCCTTGGAAAGTCCTACCCCATTGTTTTACTCCTAAATGCTCATTTAAACAGTTGCCTTTGAGTTTCTTCTTAGTGCTGAGCTCTGGTGTCTGCTTGGCCTCTTCTTCCTTCTCCAGAGCTGTCTTTTCCCGTGTCTCCGGGAGCGCTGTGTGTGTGAAAACCCACAGCTGGCTGCTGGCGTCAAAGGCTTTCTCCTGTTGCTTCCTTTTGGTATTAGGAATATGAGCCTCCCTCATTTCTCCCACTTTTCCAGTCTTACAGCGCTTAGGATGAAGAGTGGATGAGGCTTTCTCTTCGTGGATGGTGGCATACCCAGTAATGGGATCCTAGAAGGCAAGAGGCATCTTTATTAGTCTGCGTGGAAGCTGAGTTTGGTTTCTGGAAACACAAGAATTGATTGAAGTGCGTGTGCAAAAGGGAAGGGAAGCCGTGAGGGTGCGAGGTGTACCCGCACATTTATACATTGATTTTTGCCATGTATCCCCTCCATGCTCTGGGCTGGCTTTGGAGGGGTCTCTGGGCAGTAACTTTCCAAAAGAGTTGTCCTGTCACCACTAAGGACTTTATTCATTTGCAGATAGCTCAGAAGAAGGAAAAAAGCGAACCCAAACCACAGCCTTTCCCACACCCACCATCCACACCCCGCCAGCATTTGGCAAATGAGAAAATATTAAAGCCATATATTTTCCTGCTGTGCTCAGTTACCACGTTGTCCTTTTCTTTGGAAAGGAAATGCAGTTGGGAAGACATATGGAGGTGCTTGTTCTTCTCGTTGCCATGGGTATGTCTGTGGTGTCTTCAGGCATGTGGCTCTGGGTGCCCGGTTTTGGCTTGGTCCCCTCAGCTCCACCACTGCCAGATGCTTGTCAAGGGGCTTAGGTCCATATTGCCAACTGCCTCCTTCTCTAACATACCTCCTGTACTATTTTAGGATAATTTTCCCTGTCAGCTCTGTAATTTGAAGGTTAATTTGGATATTACTATTCTATTACTACTGCTCTGGGGCTCTTACGAGGGCTACTACGATCACTTCAGCAACTGCTATTTCTTTAGGTACTTCTTTGCCACCAGCCCAGCCGAGAGACACTCAACCTGCTTTATCCAGGGTGAGCTTAAAGCACCCACAGCCTCCAAAAAGGTATTTGGGGCGTGTGGGAATGGCTGGGCAAGAACCAGAGCAACTCTGCAGAGGTGACGCATCCAGAACTGGGATCTCCTGAAGGACTTCTTGGAGTGAGATTTGGGCTTTTGAGGAATTGGATGAGTGGGTGATAGAGATACAGCCACACTGCAAGGATACTTCGTGTTTGATGTCAGTTTGCACAAAGAAAGGTGGGAAAAGACCCATAGGGGCTGTCATGTCTTTTAATTTGTTCCTTGAACCTGTCTAGGACAAATTGTCGTGTTGGCGTAGGAAACCTTAGGCTGTCCCTGCTTGTTTTGTTCCTCATTATAAGTCCCTTACAGTTAAATTTAAAAGACTTCCTTCTCCAGATAGCTCAACTGAATGTTTTTTTTTTTATTATTTCCTTTAGTACTGAGCATAAAAGAGAAGTGCAGCCCTTCAAGCTCCACAGTGGAGTTCAATGAGAGAGAGAGATTTGGAGTCGATGCATTTATTAGAACCATTAGGGCAGAGGAATGTGCACAGATACATCGCCAGCTCCGTGCTCGGAACTGGCATTTTTTCCCTCGATGTAGATTGTTCTCAGTCTTCTTGTGCTGATACAGGAAAGTCCCAGCATGGGATGATGAGATCAAGTGCGCATTGGTAGCAAATGCAATTTGTAAAGCGTTGGTTGGATAAATGACATTGTGTATAAAAGAAATGTTGCAACACAGCCGTGCTAATGCAGCCATGTGACACCAATTTAATGCATTTTCCCCATTAAGCTGCTTGTTCAAGACATCTTTCGACCATTTCGAGTGCAGCAGTGGTGTGTAAGGCCTCTATTTTCTGAGTATTACTCATTTTGCAGCTAACAGATGTCACTGTCTATTTGTCCCTTATGGAAAAGTCCCTTTAAAGTTCAATAGGGATTAAATTTGTCAGGCTCTATAGAAACATAACAGGATTCCATGGAAATTACTCTGCAATCCTATAGAATGTAATAGATAATCTCCTCGTCTCTGGAGGTATTTTAACTCTTGCATAATTGCAGACCAGAATAGAAAATCTCCATTAAATTCAACGAGATGGTTCACAAAAATCCTATAGGAAAATGATAATTTTCTATTAAAATCGGTAGGACTTTTTCATCAGCACGTTGGTATTCATAGGGAGGTTTTATTCATTTGCCAATCCTACTAAAAAGTGTTTTGTCAGGAGGCTGATACTTGCTTTGTTCTAGGGAACAGTGATTTGTGCATAAACGATGCTTATGTCCAATGCTCGTATAATTTATGGCGAGGCACTAAATTCCCTTTCAGAATAACTGGAGCAGGATGAGGCTTCAAGCCCTGCAGGGAGGGGGGAAAAAAGAGATGTTGCTGGGGATTTGGAGAAGGGGTCTGCCTGCGAGGACCATCCTGCTGTTGTGTTGCACAGGTTGCCAGAGCCCACAGCGGGCCCAGGCAGGGTGTTGTGAGCACGCACGGATGTGCCACGGCCACAAGCTTGTCCCTGTCATCTCCCTGGCTCCGGCGCTCCTTATCTAAAGTGTTCAGCCCAGGATGCTGCAAATTAATGTTGGATTGAAGCTGTGTTTCTGTGAAACTGCCCGTGGCTGGTTTGAATGGCTCTGCTGCCTCCTGCATCTGCAGAAGGGTTTTTCATGGCGTGGCCTGGGTGGTGGGGAGCGGCGGCTCTGCCGAAATCCAGGGCTTTGCTCTTAGAGGTCGCTGCCTCTGCTGTGCTGCTGGTGGAGCTCAGCCAAAACACGGCTGGAGCAGTTAATTATGGAGAGAAAGCTCTGCTTGGCTGCGGGGGGTGCGAAAAGCCACCCCTTGAAAGGATCAGCCTCCTTTTCTCCAGCCTTGGAAGGTGCTGCTGTGCATGTTGATGAAGGCAAAGCGCCCAGGTCAAAGGAGCCGTAGCAAAATGCTGCCTGAGGATGGATCATCTCCTCTGTCCAGGTGGCACCGCTTGAGACGCACAGAGAGGCCACCCCATGAGGGAGCTTGCTCAGGGGAGGGGACACGGAGGTGGGCGATGCTGTGGGGAGCAGGTAGAGCTGTGCCCATAACCTCTCTCCTCTCGAGGGGCCGATTCAGGAGGCGAGCGCCGGCTCTGCAGCGCGCTGACACGGCAGCGATTGCTCTTCTCGCCGTCCCTTGTGTAGGAGGATGAGTCATCTTGGAGAAGGGAATTGCTAACTCCTTGGGGGGTATTTACAAAGGAGAATTCTGCGAGGAAGGTTGCTTTGTTTTGGCAAGACGTGCTTAGAAGGACATTCTTAAAAGGATGGTGAGTCAACTCCTCGGCTGAACACCGGCTCCGGTGGTGGCATTGCAGTGGGGACAGTGTCCAGCCCCATGGTTGTGGTGGCCAGTGTGTATCTGCCCTCAGCAAAGCACAGCTAGCCCTGGGCTAGGGGTTAGTGCAGGTCTGAGCTTCACTCTGAGGGCTTACACCCAGTACGCACCTAGGAAAAGTTTGGGGCAGATTCCGAGGTTTTGGTCTATGTGTGAAACATGGCACCAACACCTCCCTCCCTGCAGCGGGAAACAGCCCAGGGAGAAAGGCTGCATAGCAGGGATGGGATCAGCGGATAAAGCTGAGAAGGTCCGTGGCCAGGGGAAATCTAATGTCACATGGTAAAGGTCAGGGTGTGCCTCAGGATGGGACGATGCCAGGAGAGACCAGGAGCCAGCTCCAGCTTCCAGTGCCTGTGTTCCTTTGCACCTCCCCGGTGCCAACGCTCACAGCGCAGACTATAAAAATCAATTGACACAACATATGTAATGGTCTCATTTACTGGCGAATAGAAATGTGTGTAAATCTGGCATTAAACATGAGTTTACACTGCTCCCCTTCTTGGGAGAGCAGTGATTGACGGCGCTGTGTAACTGACAGGAATATGCCGGTAGAAGCTGGGAAACATTTACCCTTCGGAGAGCCATGTGTACATTGGAGGATTGCCTCGCCTCGCCAGGCATTAAACACATCTGGAGGGATCACTTCTTGCACGGTTCCTTGCTGTTGCTTACAACTAATACCTTCTGTGGTAAGAAACAGTGCATGGAGAAGCAACCTTGTCTTCCATAAATTATTCCCAGTGTTTTTGTCCCTCCTGAGCCATACTGTTCCCTCCTAGAAGGTGCTAGAGCAAAAGCTCCTGCAAGCCCCTCGTGTAGCAGCAGGTATTCCAACTCCAGAGGCTGGGAGGCTGCCCAGGTGAGTAGGGGCTGGCTTCTCTTGCTGTGCCCGTCAGCCAGCTAGTCCGAGTGAAAATTCAATAACAGCCATTTGAGATTAAATTCTGAGCACTTGAGCAATCTAAAGCCAGCGAGGAGTCGGTGTCTCAGCAGTCAGTCAAATGGTCTGGGCTGTCATCTTATTAGAGGGAAAGAGAAACTTTGATTTAACCCCAGACCCTTAATTTTCAATAATGTTTCCCGATTCCCACTAGCTGTTACCATTTCACGAAATCTTTGGGTTCTACAATTTGTGACTTATCTTCAGGGTTTGGACTTCCCAGGCAATTTTCTTTGACAGGAGGATCTGTACAAATCAATTAATGGAAGAAGGGGTGGAGAGCAGTGGGTTGTGTGGGCATCAGAAGGGGATACGGCAGCAAACTCCATGGGATGAAAGACAAAGGAGTTGCCATTAGCAATGGATAACGGTGTAGGAAGGGAAAAACAACCTAAACCTCAGAACCTGATAGAAAACCTGACAACTTCTCCCCAGCCCCATGGCTTTTACAGCTTTGAGCCCTGGAGTGAATTTAATTTCCTGGGTGTCCCTGTCCCTTCCTCCTCCTCCTGTGCTGTGTTCAACTGCTGCCGTCTGATCACAGCCTTCCAAAATGCCTGGGAATTAATTGCAAGCTTAAATACCTCCTTGGCCTTTAACTCTGCTCCAAACTGAGTGAAGTAAAGGTTTTAGCTCATCAGAAAGACATCTTTCTGAAGAAATGGAAGTTGTTCTTTTTCCGCTGGAATCCATTTTCCTTCTAATTGCGCAAAGCCCCGGCCTCTTGCCAAACGTGAGACTCAGCCACGAGCCTTTTATTTATGTAACTATACATTTATTTATATTATTGCAAATTCCCACCTTCTGGCTGAGGATGGTTCTTACCCTCGGAGGCGAGCTTGTAAAGCAATCCTGGGCGCTCTCTCCGCGTTTCTCCCGCGCTTGGGAGCCGTGCGGGCAGGCAGCCCAGAGGTGTGAATTAGATTTCAGTGTCGCGGCGCAGGAGCTCTGGTTACGCCACCTTCCCCCTTCAATGCAAACCTTCCCGAGCTCCTCTCACCTCGTTCCCTGCTATTCTCCCTGCATGTATTGCCTTCATTTCCATAGCTCGTCCAGGGCTGCATTCTCCTAGCCCGCTCCCCTGTAATGTGTGACCCAGATAGCGCTTTCTTTTCGGACAAAGCCATGGCTTCCCTGACAATGTGCTCGGCTGCTGCTCCACGCTGAGTGGGGCTTGGACTAAGCATTAGGGAAATATTCTCTTGGAACCAGATTATCTCAGGTACTCCATGCCCCCTCTTACCATAGGATCTGAGCGCCTTGCGGCTTTTGAAGATGCTTATTTTCCCGTTAACCCTGTGGTGTTATCCTTTTTTTATAAAAGGCTGGGAACTGAATCATCAGGAGCGTGAGGAAAGCTCTGGGCACAGGGCCTGGAGTGGCTTTTTTTTGGTAGGATTGCATTGATTTTCGGATACTTAAGCTGGGATGAATTGCAGAGGCGGCTGGGCTGAGCGAGGTGCTGTGGAGTATTAACATCAGGACTGTTTTGTGCTGTGCCGCTGCCATCATTTGCCCTTCGCTAGGAAAAGCTGATATTGCCTCCCCAGCTGGTGCAAATCGATGGAGCCATCCATGCAATCACCCCATGTCTGTGAAACTCTGAGACCTTTCAGAAGGTCCAAGGTCCCTTAAAACATGTTCTCCTTCCTGAAGGGAAATGACCCTCTCCTTGTTGGTCCCATGCACTGGAGATGTGCTTCCCCCACCTTTGCAGGGACACTAATTTACGGTACCATGCTGCTTCCTTTATCTCCATTTATACTCTCTTAATGTGGTTGGGAATCCACAAATTCCCTTTTACGCTGCTCTGAACGTAACCTACTAAACCTTAATCATGGTTTGGGGAGTAGTAATTCTTTCTTTTATATGGCTCTCTTTTATTTTTCCTTATATAATTTTTTCCTTTAAGAAAAGATCATTAATCCATGTTTCTGAGCCTTCCCATCAATCTATAATTGAATCGTATAAAAAAGACTTGATTTTACATCCGTATAAGAAAGAATTCAATTCTCCTTAATGCCTGTAGATTTATAGGTCTGAATTTCCAGATTTCTCTTAATTTTATTTTACTTTTAATAACCCAGCTTGTCTGGACTTATCTAAATCATTAGTGAACCTGAATATGCTGTGATCGGAGGAGATCAGTTATCTTTGCTGCAGAGGAAGCGCCAAGAGCTGAACAGGCCCATCTCGCAGGGAAAACAAAACCACTTCTGAGAGCTGCCTAACCTTGGTGTGTCGGGAAGCCCCTCTCACCAGCGCCTTCAAAAGGTGCTCGCTTAATTGTTGCATTTTTAACTCCGCATTGCCCTGCAGGGCTTTCCCCTCTCAAGTCTCCGCTCTGCTATCACCTCTTCCTTTCAAGGCACAGAGGGACCGCATCGTGCCTTGCTGGCTTGCGGGGCTGGGAAGAGAAACTCTGCCTTTCCAGCCCCATCTCTGCTACCGAGTCTTGTTTAAACCTGGGCTGAGTTATTGCTTTTCCCTGATTCAAGGCATCTTCTCTGTTAGATGCAGCACAGCCCAGCCTTTGGCTCTCCTTGGATGGGTTATACCTGCTGGGTGCTGCTCCCAGCCCACATTTTGGATGAAAGCAGCTTTCAACACAGTTTTAGCACACTCTGAGGGGTTTGTTTGCAACTGTGGTGATGGGACAGGGAGAGAGCAACAAAATAACTTGCACTGGAGTACATCTGTGAGCCTTGGAGTTCTCTGCCAACCTCCTCCGAGCTGCAAAACACCTCTGGGCTTTTTATTGTAATGTTGGGGTCCAGCTGGAATGTCTGGCAGTGTAAGGCCTGCAGGGAGGCAGTGGCTTCTCTAATTTCATAATGCCCCTAAAAAAGATATGGCTTGGATTGGTGAGAAGCTTCCAGCACTGTCAGGCTTGTAACCCGATGGCTCAGGTGGCCCCACTTTTAAAGCCGAATGGTGCCAGCTAAAGGATGATGGACTTCGATGATCCTTGTGGGTGCCTTCCAACTCAGGATATTCTGAGATTCCACAGCAGCTTTGCCCTCTGGGAGATCCCACCTCGGAGGTGCTCAGGCATCCCGAGGATCTGGCTGCTTCACCTTCTCCTCCTTCCTCCTCTCTGCAGCACAGGAGAAGACAAAGAGAGGTAATTGCGCTGTCTCTGCACACAGCAAATTCCAGCTGGGGTGTCCATTTTAAGCACTGCTTGGAGCCTTGACAGTGACATGTGTGTGGGAAATTGCTCTGAATTCCTCCAGCCTCCACTGTGTTTAACTCCTGGAAAAGGTGTTTGGAAAAGCAACACGTCTGATATTTGCTCTGAGTTTCTTGTACCGGGAAGAAGAGCAAATCCCAGGTTTTGCTGTCCGTGCATTTACCAGCCTCCATCCCTGCCTTTCCTTGCAGGCTCCCAGTCCCATCTGTTCGAGCTTTCTCGCACTGATGTGCTTTTTCTCTGTTTTCCTGCCGTGCCTTTGCTGCAGATTCCCCCTCTTTAAATGAGGCACGGGATCTGTTCTGTGCTCTCCTGCTGCGTCTCCTCGCTGTCCGTCTCTCCTCCCAGACATCTCCTCTCCCTTTCCCTCTCACTGTGCGTTGCCTCCCTTCCCTCCTTGGCCAAGCTGTGTTGAAAGAAGGGGTTTTGGGGTGCTCAGGAGACGGGGAGATCACAGGTCATTATTGGGGTTGGTCAGTCCTCTGGAACCTCCTTAAAATGGAGTTCCAAAGTAGGATTAAAATCCTGGACAAATTTCCCCTCATCCTGACCCCTCCTGGTGCTGGTGTGCAGGTTATGTGATTCCCAAATATCCTAAGGATCCCCTGGCTCTCACTATTGTGTTACTAGGGAATCTCCTGGGTCTATTGGAGCACTTGGAGGTAAAACTGCTGCTTGGAATGGCTGCAGGCAGATTTGTGCTCCTTTTTATTTTATTCGTTACTTTTCCTTTGCTCATTCTCCTTGTTGCTCTCTGAGTTTCAGATGGATTATTCAGATTGCGGAGCCCAAACCTTGCCTGCCTGCCATGTCCTTCTGTTCCCTTCCAGTTCTTTTCTTACAGCCAATGTCACAGCCCCTTCTTTTCATGGGGGTTCGAAAGTGCAGGAACAGCTCTTTACATCCCGGTACCAGGGGTCAGGGCTGTGGTCACCTCCAGGACAGCAGTTTGTCCCACCGAGCTTTCTGCTGGGAGGGAAGGATTTGTTTGGCTGCAAAAAAAGGCCAAAGCTTCGCAGGAGCCACTGGGGTGGTTTTGCAGGAGGCTTTTTGGGAGGGATGTCTCATGCAGGGATGTCTGTGCTGCTTCCCCCAGCGCAGTCTTGGGGTTTATCCCTCCTGGTGTGCCCTTCCAGGGTTATCCTTGGAATGTTTCTGCCTGCAGCCCTTCCTGAGCTTGCTTTCCCCATGCCCACGATCTTCTTGGAGAGCTCTAGGAAACAATGTGGCTTTGGATGGTGTCTGTAAAGGCAGAAAGGGAAGGGAGAAAAGGGGCAAAGTATCCCAAAGTCACTTTATATCCCCTTGTCCATACAGATGGCAAACTTGTCCCACCAGAGGCTGTCAGGACACCCCTGGCACATGGGTGTCCCATCAGGGCTGGGGCCAGACTCTCCCTACGAGTAATTTCTCCTGGGTGTCACTTTGAAAATTGCAGGCTGGGAGACGTTGAGTGATGTGGCAGTGAGGGGAAAAAAAAAAAAATAAAGGGTATTTTGTTCCCTTTATTTTGGAGGTAGACTCAAGAGTTTGGGAACGTGATTCCTCCCTTGAGGGGTTCACTCTGCAGCTCACTCCTTTGACTTAGCACACAGGGGATGTTTTCTTTCCTTGGAAGGGAACAGACATAACCATTTTCTTTCTGTATTGATTAAAACCAACAAACATCCTTGAGTGATTTTGTGCTTCCTTAGGTGGAGGGAGAGAACAAAACCCAGGTCTTTGTTCGCTCATCAGCATCGTGAGGTTTTGCTCTGGCTGCCTGCAGTGCTGGGAGGGACGAGCATTTCATCGCTGCTGCCACTGGGGCCCACCAAAAAGGACCAAAGAGGGTCTGCTTTATATACATAAATACTAAATTACTTTCTTGGCTGGGGTCAGAGGGGTCAAAAAGGCAATGCCTGTGGCCAGTCTGTGAATATAAGACCTGGTTTTCAGTCCCAAAACACCGGGCAGGTCAGTCTGTTCTTGGACTGCCTCAGTTTCCCCCTCAGCAAACCTTGCTGTGCTCATTCTGGCATTTACCCTTGTTCTGTGTGCGCTGCTTTGTGCCTGGGGATGAATCTGCGTATAAAATACACCTGAAATGCATAATAGGCAGATGGATGTGAATTAGAGAACAACAGCTTTTCACTCTCTGCATCTTAAACTCAAGGTGATGTCCCTGGTGATTTTACCATGGCCATGAGCCAGGTTTGGGGTCTCAGCCCACGAGATGCCATTTGGGAGCCCTTACAGGTGAACACAGGTGTTAAACACTCCCTGTGATCCCACAGCCCTGGCTCGCTGGTGTTCCTGGGGATGATGGATGACTCCTGGACAGCTGAGATTCTTTGAAACGTTCTGCTGGCTGTCAAGCCCTGTCTCTTTCCCTGTCTATCCATCTCCTCAAAAGAACTGTGTTCTGCTCTTCTCTGCACACGTGTTCTGCTGCTCCGTGGGGAGATCCTGGAGCGGGATAACTGCAGGACTGCATGGATTAAGTTATTAAAAGTGGCGTTTGTGATGTTTTTCCCTCCCGAGAGTCTCAGAGCAATTTGCTGAGGTCTCTTTTACACATGGGGAAAGCGAGGCAGAGCCCGAAATTGTGTGGCGAGTCAGGAGCAATTTGGAAATGGAACCCAACAGTTCTGCCATCCAGGGTTGTGCTCCTTTCTAGGGCTGAGCAGAGCAAAATGTGCTTCAGAGTTCAGCACAGGGGCGTGTGGTGGGCCCTGGGGGGAGGCTGGAAGTTGCAAGATGACAGAATCAGTCATCATGTCTAAGCACTGCTTCTGGCTCCATCCTCCTCCTCTTGCTGTGTTTCTCTCGTTTGTGCCACCCCTCTGGGAGTCCAGCTAAGGATGGAAGAAATTGCCTGGAAAAGCCATCAGCCCACGTCTAATTCCCTTCTGAACTGATGTTTCAGGCTCTGAGAGTTTGTATTAAGCCTGCAACTTTTGAATAACAATTTTGTTTTCCATCAGGAGTTGGTGTTCCCGACTCAGAAGGCTCTTGTGGCACACCTAGGAACATATCCTAGACTTGGGTTTGGTTTCCCTGCTCTGGTTGTCTGGAGAAATTTTTTTAGGTGTTGGGACATGGGATTGTCCCCTCCTGCTGGTGCTTTTCCCTCCTCCCTCGTGCTTTCCTGGCACTTCTCAGGAGCAGCTCCTGGTGGGCAGCAGCTTTGTCTGAGGTAAAGCACAAAGAGGAGCAGTGCTCCTCACCTCTGCTCCACACAAGCCCCTCAAGACTTTCAGCTGCCCCAAAAAGCCAACAAATCAACTGGAAATGTTAATATTAAATACCACAAGGAAAGGACCAGCCTTGTCTTCCCAAACCACTGGGTACTTTAATTTTAATTAGGGTGAATACTTTGGTTTGTGTCTTACTTGGGCAACTTGGCATGAACAAAGTTGGGCACGAGAGTGTCTCTGTACTGTGGTTTATCTGCCAAATATCCTGAATATGTAGAGCTTGTAGAAATCATTATTCTCCCTTGGAAATCCTGTTTTATAGTGGTTGAGAATAGCTGGGGTTACAGCCAGGACAGAGCTGGGGATCTGCAGCGTTCTCCATCACTTTCTCTTGCTCTTTCAACTGGAGGTGTTGAGTCTCCCCTTCCTCGCTCGGGGTGACGTCTGCACTTTAATTAGCAACTGCCACTTCCCTTGCAGGGAAGTCCTGGAGAGTTTCATGGCAGTGGTACTAATGAACGTCTGTGGAAGTTGTTCCTGAAACATATGGCAATGAATATTTCTGTTGGGTTTGTGTTGCTGTCCCACCGAATGCTGTGACGGGGAGATGCTTTCCCGGTTTGCTTTGAAAGTCAAACACTTGTGCAGTCTGTAATTTGTCTGTAGGATTTTTCCATAAAGATGAAAGGTGTGAAGGAAAAGAAAAATGATTATTGATCCTTAATTATTGTTTGGGTTTAATGACAGAAGTCTTGGGCACCAAAGAATAAAGTTTTTGCCTTCTGGTCGCTCCCTACCCCCTCGTACAAGAATTCGGGGTTCTCTGTCATTTTCAGAGGTGCCATGAACCCCACACACATCAAGGATTATCCTAAACCCAGGGATTAACTCAAACCAGCATGATTTTGGCCCCGTTGTGGCGTAGCTTTTGGGGTGAATCATTCTCTGTGCCATCTGTTTTCTCCTTTCCCTCCAGGCCCCATCACAGAGCGGAACCCCCAGGACAGCAGGATTTTCCCTGCTCTGGTGGCACGGGAAGAGCTCTTTCCGTGCAAACTGCCACCGTCTCCTGGCATTGCAGTTGTGGTGTTTTGTCCAGGAGTTCAACTGCAAGGTTTTGCTGTATCGTAGGCAGGGGCTGACCTAAACCAGGGGACACCAGAGGGTTCTGCAGAGGCAGTGAGGGTTGAGAGAGCACGGGAGGGATACCTGGGAGCCAGGGCATGTCCCACAGATTTGCAGTACCCCAGGTCTCACTGTGGATACATCCACATCCCTGGCGCTGCCAAAGCTCAGCATCCTGTGCTGCAAATCCAAAGGAAAGGATTTTCTGTACCTTTTTGGGCTGGTGAGCAGTGGAGGGTCATTTGGAAGCACTGTAATGGGAAGCTTGTTCCAGAGGCTTGAGTTTCTCCTGAGCTGCTGTGAAATGCTTGGGTCCCAGGAGCATGAGCATGAGTCTCTGTGGCACTAACCAGGCTGCTGGCCTCTAGATCCCAAATATTCAACTTTTCAGCAGCCCCACAGAACTCGCCTGCGGTCAAAACTCCTTTAACCATGGCTTAAGGTCCATGTTGGCTGATGAGCCCTGTGTGGGTCACAGGATGCAGTGGGCATATTCAGACCCATAATTGCAGCCTTTTGTGGGATCCTCTCGCTCCCCCTTTATCTGGAATCTCTCTGTGCTGACGTCCCCAGCCTGCATCAAAATTTTGCAGGGAAAAAGCTGTCCCTGTGCACCAAGCCCACTTCTGAAAGATGTTGTGTAAGCGACTTGGCGAGCAAGTAACTTTTGCATTTAGACTGTAATTGGCTTTAAATTCCAAAGGTCCACTGCTAATGATATTCAGAGCGCTTTAATTAAAGGGACACTGTCAAGTACTTCCTTTATAGTTTTCCTTTCGCGCGTGCTCTCGGTTGTAATAGCAATTTTTTTTTTTTTTTGTAAGCTCGAAGGTAATAATTAAAGTAATTCTCTGCTGATTTTGTCCTTTTCTATTTGGCAAACTTTGATCCATTATTATTTTTCAATGGAGATGAGATTAACATGGCCACTTTTGTTCCGTGATCGTTCCGGTTCAATACGGCCCCGGGTTGCTCTGGGATCTCGCCGCCCTCGTGCCGGTGGCATCGCTTGGTGGTGACATTGATGCTGCTTTGGGGAGGGCAGTGACATTGATGCAGCTTTGAAGGAGCTGCTGAGGCAGCTGCAGGAGCTCTTGCTCCACCTAAAGAGCCTCTGAGCTGTCTGATCCACTGTTGGGAGGAACCCGAATCTTCCGTGAAAGGTGGGGTTTAGAATTCCTCAAAGGGGAATGAAGATAAGCCTCTCCTCTCCCTGACTAGGAAAGCCCATCTTTTGTATATATAACAGTATTTTCTGACGGAAAAAAAATGCATTTGCAGGGTGTCAGCTCATAAAAGAAGCCATCTCATGATCTAAGTTACAAAGATGCTCAGCTCTAAGCTGTCTCTTCAATTTTCAACTCCAGACTTAAATTGGGGATGAATAATTTGTCTAGGACTTCAAACTCCCCGGCTTCCCTGCTTGTTAAAGGGGAATAAACAGGGCTGAGGGATGGCAGCTGACTGCCCTGGAGTCGGGGGCTGCTGCAGCAGCTCCTCTTGCTCTGTGCTCTTCCCTCCCCACGCATCTCCTCCATCACAGGGTGGGGGATGCTCGTCCTGCCCCTGGCCTTTTCCCTGAAAGTGCTGCCTGGAGCAAAGCTGGGCTTGTCAGGTGAACATGAGCCCGCTAAGGGCGTGCGTGGGATGCAGCAGGAATATTTCGCCTGTTCCATGCAGTGATGACCTCCCGTTAGATGGGTCAGGAGGGAAACACTGACCCACCAGAAATCCTCTGCATTCACCAGCCGCTCTTTAGTCTTCCCTGGAGCAGCCAAGTGTGGAGAGGGCTATTTAGATCTGAGAGGATAAGGCAATAACCATTTTAAGAAAGATATTCGCAGTGGGTCAAATTTCAAACAATGAGAGTGTTTCCACATGGCAGCCTCTGCCAATTATTGCTTGCAATTGCTTTCCCTCCGGTGCTGCCTTTGCCCTTTCTCGTTTACAGGAGCTGCCGTCTCCTGTCCACTCCACGTGGCTTTCTCCCACCTCCTGCTGGGCTGGAGCACGTTTGCCACAGGGTTTTTGCAGACACTGTAGATGGCTTGATTGCATCTAGAGGGTTCCTGCTTTTCCTGCTTCCTCGGTTATTTGGGAGCTGGTTACTGCAGCAGCAGTGAATTCACGCAAGGTTCACGTGGAGGTGTAGCTGAGGTCTGAGTTGAGGGAACCAGCAGCTTGTTTTCTCCAGGCAGGGGATGAAGGTGCTGGGTGATGTGTCTGAGGGGGGGGTCAGGGCTTTCCGGAGAGTCCTGTGGCACCATGGATAGGGAAGGGTCTGGGATGTTCTGGTGTTGCAGGTGAGCACGCAGATCCTGACTGTGGTCGTGCCAAAGGGCGCATTCACGACAGACAAGGGGACCACGTGAACCTACACGAGGACAGTCCACCTGGGCTTTCCATCGGGCTCTAAACACCCACAGCATCCTCTCTGAGTCCAGCACTGGGAGTTTTGAGAATGCTTCCCTTGCTGGGTGAAGTGACAACCTGCCTCTGTCCTCTGCTGAGCCACCAGCCCTCGAGGCCACGCTCCCATTTAGCCCATTAAAACTGGCTCTCATTTTCCCTGCCGAATCAATTTCTCAGTCTTTAAATGGTACCGTCCTTGTGCTAATCATACAATAGGACTGCTAATGAATGTCTCAATTATTTAATGTTTGAATCGAGCAATTATTTTCTTGAGGTAGCAAATTGAAGTTTTCAGGAGGAAAAATACCATCTTGCCCCCCCTTTTTTTTTTACCGGTACATAATTAAGTAATTGTATAGCCAGTGATTTAATAGCTACAAGATCAGAAGTGACATATTTTATTCATTTTAAGCAGGAGTGTTTCTCATTTCTCCTCTTTGTGTCTAGAAGCAGCCCTTTCCACCCTCTGGGAAGGCTGGGGAAAAGCTGCAAAGCTTTACCCTTGCCCCTGTCACATTTCTATCCACGTTTAAAGATTTTTCTCTTCTGTGCTGAGTTGCCTCTGCCATTGGCTGCCAGCAGGTGCTTTCCTGGGAGTCCATGGAGGATTGTTTTGGAGGATGGATTTGCTGCTTGTCACCACCACCAGCTTGTGTCCCACCCTCTCCATGTGCTGTGTCTGATGCACTTGGGTGCTCCCATGATCTTTGGGGCGTATTTGGAGGAAGGAGAAGAGCTGAGGCACTGAGTATTATTTAACTGGGAGCTGTTTCTACACCAGTGATGGCAGGAGCCGCCCAGGGAGTGCCCTGGTCAGGGGATTTATCTCCCTTTGGAGCAGACACCCAGCCCTGGCACAGAGCGTTTGTCACACATCATCCCCGTCGCGCTGTCGGAGAGACACGCGGAGTGACAGTCGCGCTGGTGGAAATCTCTCTGCTTGTTTTAAATAAATAAAGAAGTTAATCACTAGGGAATTACCGTGCTCAGATGTTGAGACATCCTGGGGATGAAAAGAAGTGTCTACGGAACAAGAATATTTAGTGTCGACTGAGCGTCTACCTGAATTCCCCTTATTTGTGTGTGTGTGTGTCAGCTCTACAGGGGTATCTGTGCTGGAGAGCAGAAGGCCTGGGTGGTTGTCTGGAAAAATAATTCACCTCCCCTGCTTGTTTTTCTTCCATTGGTGGACAGACTGTGGTTCCTTCAGAGCCAGTTGCTGTTGATGGGTAATTTCTGCTAGGGACACTCATCTGTAGCTTGTCTGCAGGTACCTGCTTAGGAGTTGAGACTTTCGTAGCCATAAAATGCCCTGATAAAAAATGGATGATGTGTGATATTCCTGTGCTCCTGCCAGAGCCACAGTCCCGGGCAGGCTGTGATTGCTCCCTCCTTGGATGAATGCAGCCTTAAGCTCTGCTCCTGGCGTGAGCGTTCGTGACCGTGAAGCCGAAATGGGCCTTCCTTGGCACCATCCCCCGGATTTCAGACAAGTTCCCAACAGCATGGATTGGTGAGAGCGCTGGCAGAGAGGGAGCACAAATGTGCTGTGAATAGGCATCGGAGCGAATTCATTAACGGGACCTAATTAGCAAATTCTAAGTGGCAGCGCTCCGCTGAGGAGCGGGGCTGGACGGATCCAGTCACGGTGAGCATCCCACCAGCCGGGTGCACGCGAGGCAGGGATGTGCATCCAGGAAAAAGGTACTTTTTCCAGGTGGCCTTCTGGAAAAAGCCACTTTGGGAGGAATGAGGTGTGACCTGCAGCGCCACAGCCCGCGCCCGGCCGTGCCGCTGCCGGCAGTGACAGAGCCGCTGTCTCCCGTGACAGGGTTAAACTCCGGTGACGGTGAGTGATTACTCGCCAGATGACAAACGAGCCGAGGGCTGCCGTGGCATTGCAAGTAGTTTTTCAAGGGCTTGGTCTTTTGTTAAAGAAATAGTGACTTGTAATTATTTAGTTAAAACTTCGTGTCAGGGGCTGCTGCTTCTGCAGCATCCCGTGTCTCTCTCCAGCCACAGCATCACCTTTCCCACTGTTTGAAGTGCCCTTAGATCTGTCTTGGTGGCCTCACCATCAACCCCTGGGGGTGACACAGCCCTGAGATCTGGTAGCCACCCTTAAACCCCATCAGGCGTGGTGGTGATGTCTTCACAACCCTTCCCAGGTAGCTTCAACTGCTGCTTTCTGGTGTCCTTATTTAACACGCACATTGTAATTAAGAAGAATTTCCTGTACTCCTCTGGGGCTCGTGAGAAATTTGAGAGCTGGAGGGTTTTGTGTGTTATGTTAACACGCTTGTTAAAAAGGAGAGGTCTCCTCAGTGGAGCTGAATGGAGCCCAGGTACCAGCGGGACAGCTGCACTGTTCCAGGACCTTTGGGAAGCACGAGTGTGGGGTGCATTCCTGTGGGCAGGAGAGACTGCAGGGGTTTGCCAGGGGAAAAGGAGGAGGGCAGGTCAGGGTCCTTCACTTCGGGTTTGATTAGTGAGCTCAGGTGGCCACAACCAGCTTGTGGGTTGCCTTTACCGCGTGTCATATGGCAGGGTGGCTCAGCTTCGTGGTTGGCACTGAATTTGGGGAGACCTGGTGGATGCTGAATGTCCTGGCTCCATCCTGAACCATCGGGCAAATCTTCCCGTGCAAACCATTGAAATCATTCCTCAGCCTGGGCATGGCTCCGTGTTCCTCCACCCAAAGGAGTTCAGCTGGTCAGTTTGGTGGCCATGGGCATGGCCACAATACCACACTGATGGCATTTGCTTCCCAAAGCCTCCTGAGAGCTTTGGTGTTTACGGCTCAGGATTCAGCCCATCCAGCTGCTTTTTGTGAGCTCCCTGGCCCTGGGGACTCCCGAGCTGTGGAGCTGTAGAGCCTGGCCAGGAGGGTACAAACATCCTCCTGGCGCTGTGCTGGTGGCCTCAGCCTTTCTCTAGCTGGAAACTTTTAGTGTCAGTCACCACATGTAGATGGGGAGTCACAGAATTGCTCAGATTGGAACAGACCTTCAAGATCATCAAGTCCAACCACCACCAGGTTCAGCGTTAAACCACATCCTCAAGTGCCTCATCCACGTGGTTTTTTTAACACTTCCAGGGATGGTGATTGCACCACTTCCCTGGGCCGTCCGTTTCAAAGCTTTACAACAATTTCCATGATGAAATTTTCCTGTTATCCAGTCTGAACCTCACTTGATGCAACCTGAGCCATTTCCTCTCGTCTATCTCTTGTTACCTGGGAGCAGAGCCCAACTCCCACCCGGTTCCAGCCTCCTTTCAGGGAGTTGTAGAGAGCAGTAAGGTCTCCCGTGAGCCTGCTTTTCTCCAGGAGAAATTTCAGCTGAAATCTCAGCACATTGCAGATGTTTGGGCAGAGGAAGGGGCTGTTTTTTTTCCTAAAGTATCATCTCGCTTAGGTTTTATTCCTGCTTTCTTTTTAGTTCAGCTTTCCGCAGCGGTTATTGACAGTGTTAGCAGCTACCCAGGGATCAGGTAGGAAACAGAAGTGTGGTGAGGCTTCCCCTGGGAGCAGTCTGCCCTTGCCCTCGTGGTTCTGCTGCTGCAGCTGTGCACAGCTGTGCTTCTGCACCGCAGCCCCAAGACCCCATTGTGCTCCCAGCAGGACTTTCCCCACAGCTGCGCTGCGGTGGTGACAAAGCCTGGATTTATGTGTTGTGACTTCCCCTGGCCTCTTCTGCAACCGGTTCTTGCCTCTGGGCTATGAGTGACTCCGTCCCTGACACCTCCCTGAGTGCCTCCACTGCCGCCAGCGCCGGGTGAGCTCCGGAGTGTCCCCAGCCATAACCGTTACCAGATGTTTACACGTCTGGAGATGCCATCGCCAGGGCTCCATCTCTCATGCCTCATTTCATAAGGAGCAGTTGTGTTTTGAAAAGTTCACCCCACTCCCTGAATCCATCTCTGCGGCCTCACTGTGCTGTGTACTCGCATCTTCCAGCAGCCGCTTGCCGCCGTGGGGCACTGGGATATGCGCTGGGAGCACCCAGCTGTGCTGGCAGCATCCAGCTGTGCTTGTTGCCTCTGTTTTGGGCATCTGAGTGGTGGTTTGGGGCTGGAGACTGTCAGAGGGAGGCTGTTATAAACCCCCATCCCCTCCAGTGACTCTGCCCCCAGCTGAGCTCTGTGGGGAAGTGTGGTGACAGCACCAGGCACGATGGGCGGTGTCCGGGTGGACAGAGGTGACCAGCTTTGCAGGGAAGGGACAGCGTGGAAATCCGCTCTGGTGCCAAAGGAAAAAGCAAGACATTGTGGTTTTAAACATTCCCCGCATGCAAGGCTTTTGCTTGCCTGTGTCGCAGTGATCTCAATTTAAATCTAAATGGATGTGAGTTAAATAACTTCTTGGAGTTGTCATTAAAGGCCCCTTCCCGCGTTTGTTTCTGTTTCTTCCTGAAGGTGAAAGCTGCGGGAGTCCCCAGTTGTCTTAATTTCACCTTGAGTGTTTTTGGCTGCAAACTTGTGGTGTTTGGCTTTGCAGAGATGATAAAATCTAAGATTTCACTGGTGAAGGCTTCACACAGCTGAAAATCCCTGTTGAATGAGGAGTGCAGGATCAGACCCCTCATTTAGATCAATGGTTCAGGAAGGGAAAAAAAAGAGACATGAACTTGGAGCCTGTGAAGAAAACCTGGTTGGGGGAGAAGGGAGGAGGGAGAGAGCTCAGTTAATGGAAGAGAGATATCTCCAGCCTGGAAATGGATGAAGGGAAAGGGAACATATCTTGCTTCGTCCTCCTGGGATTAATTTTGAATATCAAACGCTTGATCTCGAGCCGTTCCTCAGGCAGCCGGTCATGTTTCTGTGAAAGCTGTATTTTGAAAAGAATTTTTCTGATGCTTTAAAACAGAGGAAAGCAAAGCAAATGACCTTATCCTGCTTTGCATTATGTCACACTCGATGATATTCTTTTGCAGTACTTGCAGATAGCTTGACACATCGAGGCAGACAGCCCCTTATTATTAAATCTGTTTGCAAATGTGCTCAGATTGCCCTTCACATCCACCCCTGGTTATGAGCGGTGGCAGCCCATGGCTGCAAATCCCAGGTCCCCACAAACACCCACCTTCTCCCCGCCTCCCCACCGAGCTTGTCAACACTTTGAGAATTAATAAAGTGTCCTATGGGAGAAGGAAAGGGCTTTCTTCCCCCGCCTTCTTGCTGTGGGTTCTCCTCCTCCGCGGCTCTCTGGGCTCCGCACGGAGCTGCTGACCTTAGGAATGTTCCCGTGACTGGCACGGAGGGACCCAGTCCCTGTTCAGCTGTGTCATGTCTCCCTCCGGGTCACATCAGGCCAGCGCCGCTGCTGTCTGCGGTCGGTGAAAGCTGAATCAATAGTGCCTCATGCTGCTGAGCCAGGCTATTGCTGCAGCCCATGCTCTGCATGCTGCAAGGATCCTGCTTCCTGCTAAAGGCCACGTTGTTTGCTCTGATTTCCAGCCTTTCCCCCGGTAAATCCCCTCTGCAGAGCGTCCCCATCGTCAGCATCGCCTGATCTCCCTCCAGCAGCGGCTGAGGCAGGGGTACAGGGATGCCTGGCTTCCTTGGGAGCTAAGGGGAAAAGTTCTTCCAAGAGGAAACTGCGGGGAAATTTTAATTTCTAAATCCAGGTTGTTGGTAATTGGCCTCAAACCTCTGTGAGGATCTGTTGTTAAACAAATGTGAGGCTGGCCATAGCCACAAATGGGAAAGACTCGCAGAGGTTTTGATGCAGCCTCCATTCGAATCCGAACAGATTTTTATCCTACAAGCAGGTCTTTGGGCTTCGATATTTGCATTCACATCTGATGCTACTGCAACACACCTGATATCTGGGGAATTGCTTCCTGCATCACTGGGAGCTCGTGGCAAAGGCTCCCAGGGCAGTTTGGGCATTTCTGCTGAGGCATCGTCTGTCTCTTCCAGATTTGTTGGCTTTCAGTGTCAGTGAATTTGTCCTTTTCCTTATGGGAGGATGAATAAAAGGCACCACTCAACCTTGTTTTTTTGTTTTGTAATGTTTATCCCCTTTCTCATCCTCCTCTTGAATGATCCAGCCCCAACCTTTTCATTTGGTATGGGAATATGTTTAGGACCAGATTTATTCATTGTTATTTTCCTATTCTTACATACATCTGTCTTTCCAATGCTGAAGGTGATATTGCAAGTCGAGAATGTTGTTTATTTCCATGAAAGCACCGCAATCTTTTCATTTACTGTTCTCCCTCCCTTTCTCTCAATGTCTTGCTTTCTCGGCCACCATTTTCTGTTGATCAGATGTTTTTGTTAAGTTGTCCAGAGTGATATGTGGGTTTTCCCCTTCCCCTGAGCGGTTACAATTAAGTTAGAATCCATCAATGTGTATGAGTTGTTGGCAATGGTGCTTTTGATAGGCATTACCTTGTACTTGTCTGTATTAAATTTCAGCTGTCATTGTTTTCTTAATTGCCTGTGTTAGATAATGCTGCATTTCCCACAGTCCTCTCCTCCTGACTGAAATGAATAGCATTTGTATCACAAATGCTTCATACCTGACACCTTTTTTTCCCCCCATGCCATTTAAACTTCACCTTGGCTTGGCTGATTTAATTTGCTGTCAATTTCTCATATTTTGAGGGATTCCTTTCTTTGCTTTCCCTCTCTCTGTCCCTCTGCTGCCCTGTCGGCCTGGGGGTGTTTTCGCTGTGAGAAGAGGTGTTTTCCACACCTTGGATTTAGCCAGGATGGGTAAGGAAAGCTGCATTTTCCTAAAGGTGAAAGGGTGAAGGTGTAGCACAGGTGGTATAAACCCTTCAGGAGCTCTGGGGTCATGGGTTTGGGTTGTTAAACCACGATTTCCTCAGCCATGGTGACTCAAATCCAGCTAATCTGTGTGTGCTCTTGTGTCCTCCTTGCCGAATCAATGTCCTTTTTGGGATCTGCCTGATCCAGGAGTGGGAGAGTCATGATTCAGGAGATCTGGCTTTTATTTTTCACTCTCCCACATCCCTGCTTTGTATGGATCTTGACAAGCTGCTGTTCTCCAGCTGCTGTTCAGTTTGTGTACTTCCCTTGTTCAAATGACATCCCTTCACAAGGCATCTGCAGGAAGATGGTTTTCATCTTCAGAGCCTGCTGCTTCTTCAGGGGTACTGGTTATTATTAATTAAGACATTTCTGAAGGTCTAATAAATAATACCAGCTTTTCTTGAAAGTATTGTTGCCTTCCTCAAAGGACTCTAACAGCTTAGAGAGGGGACACTCTATTTTCTAAAAGCCGTACTGAGGCACGTCACGTTCATCCAGATAGTTTAATATAACTTTCAAACCCCTAATTTAACAAGTTTACTTACTGCTGAAGTAAGCCTTTGAAGTCTGGAATTATCTGTTCACTTCGAAAGCATGGAATGATCATTTCCATGCCAGCAAAAATTACTGAGTGAAATTGGGTGATAATTTTAGTCTTAATTTGGTTTTCAATCTATGAAAGTTTCTCGATATTTTTAAATGATGTGAAAGGATCTCCTCTATTCTGTGTTGCCCAAAATAGTCCACTGCAGCAAATTAAAGCATTTGGTAACTCGGCCTTTATGAGAACCCTGTATGGCTTTTCTCCCTCTGTAACACCTCTTTGAGGAAGAACTGGATGCCACATTAGTAGGTTGGCAGCCCAGACCTTCAGAAGGGGCTGGAGGACCATAAAGAGGTGGAGAGACCTCTGGCATCGCTCCCGAGGCAGATGAAAGGCACGGAGAGAGTTTATGAACCCATCTGCAGGAGGAAGGCAGCAAACTTGCCAGTTCAGCGAGCTCGGTTGAATCCTTCCCAGTCAGGGTAGATCCAAAGTTAATCGCTCGGAGGTCTGTTGGTATTTTTATCCCTGCATTTATATTTTATGGAACCATCTGGTCCCATTAAAGCTTTCAAAGTCGGCTGAGATTGAATTGAGTTTCCCGGGAATGGAGGGGAGGAGGAGTGAGAGTAGGTGAGGTGTGGGGATGAAGGAGGTCTCATTGCAAAGCGGGCACTGGCAGACAGACGGTCGGGGTGAGGGGGTTGAGGGCAATGTGGAGCAAAGAATTTAAACCCTGAGTGGTAACGGGGCTCCTTGCTGTGCCTGCCCTGAAGGTTTTCCAGCTGGAACATTCCTGTCCAGTGAAACACCATCAGCGTCTTCTCTTCTGGGGTTACTTGGAGAGAAGGAGACCTTGTAACTCTTTGTGAAAGCAGTGGTGACAACTTGAAAAATGGCTTCAGCTGCAGAGAGCGTCCTTCCTGGGCAGGAGCTGGGGAGAGTTGCTCCAGGACATTAAAGTCTCCAGCTGGGCCCCGTCGATGTCCCCCGCCTGGTGCTGTGCGCGAAGTGGTCCAGCGACCTCATTCCCCCCTTTCCTCCCCTCTCCCATCGGCTCTGCAAAGCTGGGGAGGGAGCTGCCCTCGGGAGAGGAGCTGCAGCCATGGCACGGGACTGCTCCGTGCTCGGGTCATCCCTCCTGTGCTCCAGCGGTGCCAATCCTGAGTGGAGCAGCTGCCGAGTCATCCAGACTTGGAGCTTTCCCCTCCTCGTTCCGGTGTTTGCTCGCTTGGAGCCTGCCGGTCCCTTCCCCATCCTGCATGTTGCCTTTCCAGGGCTATGGCCTGGAAAAACAGGAGCGGAGGGGAGTGCGTGGAATTATTTGCCTTCTGTTCCACAGCACTGGTGGCTTTCCCAGGGCTGGCCCGGCTCGCACCGAGCCTCGGTGGCACTCCTGGAGGGTTTGGCTGGGACACAGTGCTGCTGTGCCCACTCGGGATGTGAATCATCTGCTTCCCAGCGTGTTCCCAACCCGTTTGGAGATGGGAAGGGAATTTGTGGGTGTTCTGGTTTTTAGGAGCACCTCAGATGTCATGGCAATTTGGGAATGGAAACCTTTTCCTTTCAGCTGCAAACAAAACTGGCTTTTGCTAGATGGAGCCGATGGTTCCCTACACATGTAAAAGGCATGAGCCACCACTTTTATTGATTTCTTCCAGAGAATAACTTGCATTTCCTTTGTAAGCACTCCTGCAACCCCCTGTGATTTTTTTCAAACACCTCTAACCCGAGTCCATCACTTGCTGCTGCCTGAGGATCTCGCAGCACCATCGGATGGTAACTCCTTGCTCTCCAAAGGACTGGAATGGGTGTCTGAAAAGCCCCCTGAGATGCAGAAGAAGGTGCCTGCAAGGGAACCTGCTGTTTCTTGGGCAGAGGGAGACTTTTGCAAACCCAGGGCACCTCCTGTTTGCGGTGAGGGATATTTTGTGGTGATAACTTGGCCCAGCTTATCGTGATCACAATTTTCCCTCTTGCCCCCAAGTACCTTGGAGCTGCTGATAATGCCGTGGCTTTGGGACAGCTGCTCTTGAGCGTGTTAGATTTGAGTGAATAATTCATGGAAGCAATTTATTCATTGAATTCGCCAGCCTCAAGCTCAGGGTATGTCTGCTGGGCAAGTTGTTATTTCCTTCAATTTATTAGTGATGGAGTAATATGCCAATATACATTGAGACTTCTGTGTCAGAAAACATTTGTAATTCAGAAATCTGGGCTGGCTGGTGAGCTCAGAGGGGCAGATGTGGGATGGGGTCTTCCCCTGGGAGGGCTGCTGTGAGTTTTTTTTGGGGAAAGCATCCTTCAGAAAACTTGCAGCCCTGCTCTGTTGGGCATGTGAGGGGCTCTGGGTTTGGGAGGAAGAAGGGCTGAAGCTGTTAACAGCCTTAAACCAGCATGGGCACAAGGCTTTTTATTCACCCTCTGCTCCTCAAGGGCTGGGGGAATTGGAGCTCCTGTTATTATTTAAGTGGCTCTCCAGCTGCTCCTTCTCATCCTGTCATCTCCCTGCCTGTCTTTGATTAATGACTGGACCATCCATTCCAGTGCTTCCCTCTCTCCTTCACTTAATTCCCTATATTTTTCCCCCTTTCCCCTCCACTTCTATTTTTTTCCTCACACAAACTGCTGATCTAAATGTTCAAAATAAATTATGCTGAATAATGGATGAAGGCAGCTGCATAATTTATGGTGCCACAGGGTGAGGCGAAGCCGTGTGTGCTCTTCCTCTGCTTCTTGCCCCCTGTGCCATCCCATGCCCTTTCTGGGAGCAAACTGAGAGGGTGGCGGCACCAGGTTTGCTGCTGGCTGCTCTTCAGATCCCACTTTCAGTCAGAGAAGGGATTTAATATCGCAGGATTACGCACCCAGGGGTGTCGAGACCATGGGAGATGCGAGGTGCTGGTGTTCAGCCCAAAGGTCGGCGCTGCCTGCTGGGGCAGAGATGATGGGTTTAATTAGTCACCCCAGGACGTTCCCCTCCTGCCTTTCTGCTGCGGGATGGTGTTGCTGGAAAAGGCTTTAAAATCAGGTGGAAGGGGTGGGTTTCTGCCTTTTGGGGTCCTGCTTTGCCCCAGGTGTCAGCATGAGAAGGTCTGGCATTGGTTAGCGTGATTCATTCTGGCAGGCAGAGGCAATTTCTTCTGACTTTTATATTATATTCAGAATTTCTCTCCATAAGGATATCAGATATAATTATAATATGTTGAAATGAAGTACTTCAACCTTATCAAAAATAACATTTTGGTAATTTTTCGCTGAAAATGTCAACACAATCAATAGGTTCTTGCAAATGTTTTCATTTCATTAAACTCAGCAGATTGTTCTGCTGGCATGTTTTAACCCACACTAAATATCCTTCTTTCCATATTGGGATGAACTTAGATAATAAGGTTACCTTTACAAAGCCACATGGTGATGAAGTAGAGCTTTTTAGCAGCAGCCCTCCATGTTCCTTATAAAAGGATGAAAGAGTGGCAGAGATGACTGAGACAGTGAGCGAAAGAAAAAAGGAGAGACACAGAGACATCATTTTTCCCTCTCCGAGTTTATTATCCCATCCGTTTGCCTCCGTCTTTCTCTGATGTCTTGTCCATCAGCCGCTGAAACCTAATTCTGTAAGAAATAAATACAGCTTGAGTAAATTAAGTGAAAAGGCTGCACAGAACCCAATTACTCTCTGTCCCCCAGATACTTGGGAACAGAGTTCATTTGCCTGTAATGAACAATGTGCTGAGTGACAGCCTGGCAAAAGGAGCTGTGGTTTATCCAGGGGCACATGTGGGGTTATGGAGTAGTTAGGGAGGGTTCTGTCCATGGTGGTGGAGATGTGGGGATGCAGGAGCCTTACCCTGCAAGACTCCAGCTCCTCTGTCTGGCTTCCCGAGAGAGATCACCCCTATCGTGGAAACCATTTGTTGCTAAAACTGGGAGCAGCAGAGGTGGTTAAAGGTGCCCCAGTGCTTCCTTTCAGAGTCTCCCGGTTTCATCTGCTCGAAGGTCTCAGTGTTGGGCAGGCAGAGCCATCCCCTGCTGGGAGGGAAGCTCAGGAGGACCATGCAGGCACGGAGCACCGCCTCGCAGCCCATGGAAGGAGTTCAAAAAGAGGTAAACCCAAATGTGCGTGGGATCTGTAAAGCGGTGTGGCTGAGGAATTAACCCGGGGCTCAGGACTCAGCCCTGCTCTGTCGCAGTCCTGGCTGCGTGACCTTCAGCAAATGGCTTTACAGTCTGCCTCTCTCTTCCCCAGCAGCACATCATTTTGTTCACTCCTCTCCTCTGATTGCAGGCAGCTTTGGTAAAAGATTTGCTCCTCTGTGTGTGTATTGAACTTGGCACAAAAGCTGCTCGTTCCAGCTGTTGCTGTAATACGTGTGGGGAGCTTTGTGAGGTGTATTGGAGTAGGGCAGGAGAGAGCCTGGGCTGAAACCTCCGCTTGGTTTTTCTTCTGTGCTTGTAGGACTAAACCCAAGAGCTTAAGTCAAGCAGAGGTGACAGCGTGCGTTGGCATTAAGATTTTATAGTGCAGTGGCCAGGGTGCCGGTCTCGCGTAACACAGGGATCGATGCGGTTGCTGTGACGCTGCTGATGCAGGGTTGACAGTGTCTGTTGTTACCGTAAATAAGATGAGGATGAGCGAGTTCTGTCTGTTCCCTTTGCCTCTTTGCATGCACAGACTCCTTCACAGAGCTTCCTGAATGTTCCGCCGGCTCCGCAGGGATTATCCAGGATGCTGGACTGGGAGGGCTATCGCTCTGCACGGCCCTGCTGTGTGCTTGTTTTAAGTTGGGGCTGCCTGCGGCGAGGCTGAGCCAGCACAGCTTGTCTGCAGGAGCCGTCGTGGTGCAGCGGGTAATGACTGCTCGGGAGAAGGAACTTCCAGTGCTTTATTATGCGGAATATCCAGGCGGTGAAAGACAGCTGCTGCTGCTCTGTGCAGTGTTATACCCCCGTAATCAATATCGGGGAGGAGGAACTGGTGGGCAACCTGTTCCCTATTATGGGCACTTAAGCAATGCTTGGGTTGACAAAGAACCTTGTACCAACTGCAGGCAGCACATGTTCAACATGCTCCTCATATATCAGGGAGTGATCCAGCCAAAAGCCCAGATGCTCTTGACAGCTAACTTTGGAGAGGAGCTGGTGACAAAGCAGCCTTTCAACCACAGGAGCCTCCTTTTCCTTTGGGTACTTGGGGATCAGCTTTGCCCGAGCCTCGAAACCCAGAGCAGGGAGACTGATGTGTGCAATTAAGTCCCTAAATACCACCCAAGCGGGCGGCTGGAGCGCTGAGATCTGATGTCAGGTGTGAAGGACCTGGAGCCAGGACTGCTGGGCTGTTTCCCTGGTGCTGCCACTGATTCATTTTGACTTTGAGCAAGTCATTTAATCGCTCAGTAATTAATGCTATTCATACAGTTAAATTGAGTACTGCTAGGTACGTGAGCTCTCGCTGCAGGCACGCTGTGGCCATTCAAAAAAATCACAGCAACACCTAGAATAGAAGAGAAGGTGTTTGATTTCAAAGCGTCCTGGGCTGCCACTTGAATCCTTCTCATCATGTACCTAAAAAGGGCCCGTGGCAGATCTCTGAAAGGCTGCACTTCCTTACTGCAGGAAGGAGTGATGCCCACGGGCCAGAGCTGGGAAATCCATCACCTACCTCAGCAAATAAGTGTTAATGAAGTTCACAGGGAGTCTGGGCGGGATGGTAGCAGGAAACAGCAGATGATTCCTGCTATTTTAGCATTGATCTCCTCCCTGACCCGTTGGTTTGAAGCTGGCACAGCAGCCTCACGACCTTGGCTCCTGTGCTGACGTGACCTCCTGCTCTCCTGGTCTGTGCCCGTTTAACCGAGGAGCTGCCGGAGTCAATCAGAGCCGAGTGTTTGCAGGCAGGGCCGGCGCCTGGTGCGGAGTGTTTTTATTAGCTCAGTACAAACTGCAGCAGAGCACTTATCGATTCCCGTGATCCATTGGCATCAGGAACAACATTTGTAAACTTTTGGGCAAGCAGGAAGCAAAGGCTGCTGTGTGATCCCAGTCACCGGGGCATTCAAGTTACCTTTACTGAGTGGAGTACTTGCTGTGTGAGACTCGACTCCAGGCATGGCCGGTGGGTCAGGAAGGGCTTGGAAAGCAGCGAGGGAGTACAAAGAGCTGCAAACTCGATCTTTGCCCACAACCCAAGGCACGTGGCTTTGCCCAGGGGCTGGAGGCCATGTGCACGCTGCTTAACCTCTGTGTTACAAGGCGAAATGAGAGACCTCTTGTGTTTTTATCTGCCCTGCCTTGAACTAACGCTGCCTGGAGAGGCTTTCTTGTGCTCACGATGAGTAACATGAAAGATCTTTGGACCTTTAGCTGCAGGGCTTTGCTCAAATTCCCCTGTACTTATTCTTGCTCCTGGCAGACCCCTGTAATTGCACTGCGTCTCTCTCTATTTATGCAGATATATTATATATCAATCTACTACCAAGTGTGTCAATTTCTTGACTAAACCTACTGTTTGGCAGTCCATTAAGGATGTTTTGTTGACCAGATGTGGCACCAAAAGGGAAGAGTTCCTCCTTTTCAGCTGTTGTGGATGTGGATGAGGGACGTGAGTGAGCGGGGATGGGAATATCTGAGGTTTTGCATGCACACAAAATGACTTCTGGGAAGCTGGGATAAGCATCTTGTTCCTTCAGCTTTTGAAAACGACAGATCTCTATCACTCAGAGGAGTTTTTCACCTAAATAGTGGCAATAGATTCACGGGGTCCTCTGAGGGAGCAATGGACTTACTGCGAAGTCAGGACAGTTTAACTGGAATTTACCAGCCCACCTGGGATTTTGGGTCCGTGCTTCGTTTGAATGGGAATTTAATACCCGCGTTCCCCAAATGGCTTAGAAAATTTCACTGTGTATTTTCCAAAAGGAGATTTTACAAAAACATGGAAAACCACCAGTAAAATGTTTTGCCACAAAAAACCCCAGTGAATTTTGGATGGCTGTCTTTTAACTGATTAGCAGCTATGGGATGTTGTGGCCCAACAGAGGAAATAAAGCTCCAGTTATCCCCTTCAGTGCACCTTTTACGTCCTAAAGAGGTGTCAAATTGTCCAGTACAATTTAAGAGCACATAAATCTTTGTGAATTTTTTATTTCTTGCTACATGTGTAGTAAAACAGTTTAGACGGTGGGACAATATGTACTTTCAGAGATGCTAAATTGCATTTAGAGGGAGGAGTCAGGGAAAGGAAGAAGAGGAAAGGTGGTAGCAGAGATAGAGCCTGTGAATTAGCTGGGCTGGAGGGAATGATCTGGGCTCCTGACTCATCCTTATTACCCACACATCAACCTTCTGTCCCCAAGGCCACACTGCCAGGCCATTTCCATAGTGTTTTCTTCAAACAGACCTTCCTGTGCCTCCAATCTCTGCCCTGGCTGGAGGTGTTGATGTCTGGAGCAGTAATTGCTCCGGGGATAACGCCGGACTCCGAGATGGACTGGGAGCCACCTGGCACTACCTTGCCTCTGGTCCTGCCCTCCGTGGGGAAATTCGAAGCGTGTCGGAGCGATGGCTTTGCACAAATTCCCAGCTGACGGGATGCATGTTTGGGCTGCCTGGCTGGTCGGGAATTCATTAGGAACTTTT
Source organism: Dasyornis broadbenti (assembly GCA_013397935.1). Classification (NCBI taxonomy): domain Eukaryota; kingdom Metazoa; phylum Chordata; class Aves; order Passeriformes; family Dasyornithidae; genus Dasyornis; species Dasyornis broadbenti. The sequence goes on from VZRN01006074.1 coordinate 506,019, forward strand.
GTGTTTGCAGCTGTCTCTCGGATTATATCTTTATTGATCCTGCCTGCCCATGGCCAAGGGGAAATATGTGGAAATGATGAAGCTCTTCTGAAGGGGAGTTCATAATCTTGCTCAAACAAAGCCAGGCCCCCAGAGAGAGGGATGAATGGCCTATGTGTAGCCTACTTTGAGATGATATGGCTATCACATCTTGTTCCCCTTGTTTTACTGGGATAACATTCAATTACCCCTGCCAACAGCAGCTTCCCGTAAGGGCTGTTGAGACAGCTAATTGCTTGCCCCACTTACTCCAGATGAGCAATTCAAGGCAGCTCTGAGGCTGTGTGGGGCTGAGAGGATCACTGGGAAGGGCAGCAGTTCTAGGACTGCACAGGTCCCTTAAAGACCTGGTGTCCTGAGGAGGTTTTGGAGCTGGAGGTCAGCCTTGACCGCAGCTCTGCCATGGCTTTGCTGCTTGACCGCAGGAAATTCACTTCATTTTGTGGCAGGGCTCGAGCAAAAGGCTGTGGATGCTGGCTGGGAGATCACGGAGATGCCAAGTTCAGCTGGAGTTTGTACTCCCTAAGCATTAGCAGCGGGTGGCCCTTCCTGAGTCTGGCTCTGAGGACGCACAGGAGGGTCAGATGGTGTCCCTGTGGAGTGCAGGGGATTACCTGGGCTCTGCTGCCCTCCCTGCTGGGGCTGCACAGCCGCTGCAAGCATCAGCATCTTCATCAGGAGAGCTTCTCCGCAGCCCACGTTGTTCCAGCGTGCCTGGGCAGAGCTGTCAGCAGGTAGCAGCTTTCACTCGCTGTTTTGTGCAGCACCCCAGAGAGGCAGAGCCCGAGCAGCCCCGTATCAATGCCTGACAGCACCTTCCTGTTTGTACACCCGAGCAAGGAGACAACTTGTGAGACAGCCGCACTTAGCCCCTGCCAAAGCCAAGCGCCGCAGAAGTCCCTGATGTATTTAGAGAAACACACTGTCTTGCTGTGTCTGCTTTGGAGAAACCTTGCTAATCCTTCCTGAAAAGCCCAAAGGGGGTTCCAAAGCAGCTTTTCATTAGCCAGACAAGCCCTACAAGTTCCCCAGCAAAATGCATACAAGGGAGGGATGCTGCCGCAGGCGGAGTGATGGAGGGAAGGGGAGGGATGTGCTGGGCAGAGAGAGGAATGCAAGTGCTGGCCCTGCATCAGGAAAGGGCTGGGAGATTTGGAAGAGGCTTGGAGGCTTTGGGAAGGACTGAGAGCTTTGCATTGCAGGGAGGTGTGCGGAAAAGCGGGGTTTCTCCCTGGGATTGCACCATTTTTTGGGTACTCCCTGGGCCTGTGAACCTCGGCCAGAGGTACTTGCTCTTTTCCCACTGGAGGAATCTCATTCCAAGGCTCCCTAATAAAGGAGAGCCCTCAGTGCTGCCTGTGAGGGCTGCCTGGCGTGTTCTCTATGCGTGTGCAAACAGGCTGTCCCTGACACAGCGCCTTTATGGCAGAATAACTCCATCCCTCGGATTGGGCTGTGCTGTTTCTTGCTGAGCCAGTACAGCTCGTACAGGAACTGAGTGTAAACAAGCCCAGAATGTGTGGAAAACACTTATTTAGGCTTCCTGCTGCATCAGAGAAGAGATGGGAGATCATTTCTCAGTGGGGCTGGCTGATCCTACAGGGGTGGGGGTCTACAGTCAGGACCTGAGATGAGTGCAGACTGCAAGGTCATTAACACTGCTGTGCACATGTAAATATTCTGCTGCTGCTTTGCCTTGTTCCTGCTGAGTATCCATCCCTGAGCTGCTGTCTCTGCCTTTCCCCGAATCTCCCAGCCGACAGAGCCCTGAGCTGCAGCGGGTGAGATCCCGCCCGGGATCAGGCTAATACGTGGTGCTAACAGGTTGTCAGCTCTGGGGCTGTAAGAGGATGCGTCTCCCAGGCTGTGGGAGCTAAATCCGGCTGGACGTGACTTGCATGTCCACAGTTCGCCTCTCGAGTTGCAAGACTTGCAGGAGCCGAGAGTGCTCTGGTGATATCTGCAGGCATGGCAGAAAATCGTTTTCAGTGGTGGAAAGTGACTTTGCTGTGTGGATAAAATCTTGTGAAATTACTCTGGGCTAAGAACAATTTGTTTCAGTCTCCATCTCCCAAGATACTGATGTTGGAAATGTCCAGATTTGCCAACTTGCTCTCTGTGCACCCGTTTTAAAGGCTGGGTTTGGGTGTTTTTCTGTTGTTTTGCATGGGTGTTCTTGTGGCCCCAGGGACAGGAAAGCAGATAAAAGACTTTAAATAATAAGCACTTGCTAAGGTGTCAGGAGAATACCTGGGTGAAATTAAACCCCTGCTGAAGAACAGCGTGCATAAGTGTGTGTATGAGAGCATATAGATGTACAGCTGTCGTTTTGGTGACTTGGTGCAAGTGCTCAGACCTGCCCTTCACATGCAGAGGGACTCACTGAGAGTCCCCACTGAGAGACAGAGGAACTCAGGAGAAATATTAATTTAGATGGCTCTCCTTCCCATTCCAGGCCTGTTGTTATGGTGCTGGTGGTGTGTAATGAAAGACCTTTCAGTGCTGGGGGAAATCAAATAATCCTACGCAAATGTGAAGGCGTTTGGATGGTGATTGTCCTAATGAAATTGGTGATTCAGCTCTGGCTCTGTGTGTCCCCTTTCCTCCTCTTAAGGTGGTTTTTGCCAGCCTGTGGATTGCTAGATTGATGCCTGAGTGCCTTTGTTATCAGGGGCTTGTCATTAAGGGTTTGTGCATTGCTTAGAATTGAGACTAACCTGGGCTTTTCTGGCTGGGGGATGTTTTGGAAAAGATTTATGAATTTTATGAGATGGACTTAAGTAGTAGATAGTGAAGGCTTTGGGATGGTAAAAGAGTATTTATCTTGAAAAATAGGAAAATATTATGAACCTTGACATCTCTTTCACTCCAGAGGCAGCCTATGAACTCTTAGAGCTGGAAAATTACTTGGAGAATGTGCCACAGGGCAGTGTTTTCTATACTCTGTCGTGCCTCCTCCTGTCTTACACCCTCTCCTGGCTTGACAGGGCAGAAAAGACGGTGAAGGAGAGCAAAATGAATTTTCTGGGCTAAGGGAGCTTCAGCTCTCCTTCCTCCCTTCCCACCAGCCCTGTCTGTGTCAGTGTCCTCAGCCCGGGCAGTGTGAGTGGGGATGCTCTGGCAGCCCTGGGCACAGGGATATTGCCCCAGCTGGGTGCGCCCGATGGCTCCCAGTACCAGATACTTGGGAGAAAGGTGCCCAGGACTTGGGATGATCACTTGCCTGGGAAGGGTTTTGTCTGCACACCTCAGTCAGTCAGCGATTGACTTGTGTGCCAAAGCAGAAGGGTTTAGAGCCCCGTCGCGTTTTGATCTCTTCTGATGTAACGAGGAGCTTCCTCGGGGGTCTCCCCCATCTCCGATTCCTGTGAAGCCCCGTTTCGGCTCCTCTGTCATCGCAGAGCTCAAACCAGCCTTGTCAGGCGCAAGGGGATAAAAAGCCACAGACCTCTCTTGTTAGAGACATGCTTCCCTGGCTTTCCTCAGGGCTCGGGGACTGCATTACCGACACTCCCCGAGTAGCAAATGCACTTTGTACAAACCGTTTAACCTCTCCGTGCCTCTGTTTACCCTTTTAAAAAGGTGTAATACCCACGGAGATGCCGTGAGGATCAATTACTGTTTCTCTATTCTGAGATCCCTGGATAAAAGGGTAGAGAATTATCCCTGCCAGCCTGCCTCAAATATTGTTTTCATTAAGATTAACACTCTTCAGTAAACAGAACCGTTAAAGCTGTATTAGGTGTTTAATAAGTAATATGGAGTTGTTATCCATCACCGTGTCTTTTCAGAGGGAGCTGCTGGGGAAGGTGCAGTAACAGGGCTGTGGAAGTGAAGCATCCTGCTCTAATTGCTTGTTTGATTAGCAGCACTTAGGGTTACGTGAGGATGACTGGCTGGACCTCATCAAAATTCCTCATCTCAAGGGCGCATAAGCAACAGGAGACACAGGGGTGGCATCAACAAGTCTGGGGATTGTTGAGACCAAGGTACAGAAGCTCCGCTCTGCCTTGCAGCCAGCCTCCGAAATCTGGGGAGAGGCAGCTCAGGGCAGATGGGGATGGGGAATGGGCAGAGGGCTGCAAATCCTGCTAAATATTGGCAGATCTAAACTAAATAACTAAATCTCGTGGTGTGTCTTCCCATTGCCTATGGGCACTATCTGTGCATCCTTGGTTATGAATCCCGGGCTGCTGTATCTGGAGCACTTGGGCTCCACTAGAAATGGGGAGTCCAGTGGAGCTCTCCATCCCTCAACTCTGTGGGAATGCCAGAGTCCACAAAAGGTAGATTTCCTGATCTGGTGCATCAACCACTATTTAAATTTTCCTTCGTTTTTCACTGTTTCACGTACTCCCAGACCCTTCCAGGCCAGGACCTCTCAAATCTCCTCACTTCTGGTGACTATCCCTGCAGCCCTGACCATGGGAACAGATCTCTGCCTCTCTTCATATTTTTGGGTTTTTCTTGCCCTGGCTTGGCTGGCAGGAGCTACAGAGCTGAAGAAAAATAGAGTTTTAAAAGCCAACAGCCAGAACTGGGTCCTCAGCTGGGTCAAGTGCTGTGCTGATTTACACTGGCTGAGGTTCTGGCCCATAATCTTTTGTGCTCTATCATAAATATTACGTTGATTTAAAAGGAACAGATCTGCCTCAAACTTGGCTGAACCTTCAGTGTAAATAATGCAACTTTTGGAAGTCCACTTCCATGTTGTCCTTGCTGCCTGTGAGGACATAACTCTGTCTTAATGGTTTGCAACAGAAGGGATTTTCCTTGCCTGCAATTTTGCTCAGATTTGGAGGAATTTCTTCCCACTGGGCTGGACTGGGAGGTAAGAGACCCATGTGTTGATGCACCCAGCTTACGGATGCTGTCTCATTCCATCATCTCTGGAAAAAGCAGTGCTGGAGCTCGGTTGTCAGTTGTGCTGAGGCATGTTCACAGTTATTGATGGCAGATTTTGGGTGCTGATTTTGTAGTGTGCAAGCCTGGGAGCGACAGGGACATTACAGCTGTGACTCCCAGGATGCACGGAGTTATCCACCTCGGAAACTCGGACAGCTTTTAGCGAGACAGACACCTGAATAATGTTAAAACCAGTTGAGTTCTTGAGGAATTACTTTAGTCTGAAAGCATGCCCTGACCCGGTTCGGGTGCAGTAGGCCTGGTTTGAACAGCGGGTGGCATTCCCAATCCGTGCAGAGCCATCGCTGTTGTGCTCCAAGGCAGGCGTGAAATGACAGTGCCTGTAAGCCCTTGGCTTCACGTCCCTTCCCTGGGGAGGTGCGTTCTGAGCTATCACTGCCTTGGAGTGCTGCTCCCTGCTAAGTCCCGAGGAAATCCCATTCTGCCCACCAGCCAGAAAAGGAGTCGGAAGGATTTCCACCAGCCTGGAAATAACGGGAGAGTAACACCAATTAAGAGGACAGGCTCAGCCTGTCTCCCGCTGTTCTGCGGAGGAGATCAAGGCGGGTTTGTCGCTGTTTGAAGAGTGGCCTTTGAGGAAATTGTCAGTGAAGATGTTCTGAAACTGCTCCAAACGTTGTAAGTTGCTGCTGCTCGGATACATAGCGGGAGAGTGGAGACTCCTCTGAAGAGGAGCCGGCGGGGAGCCTGGGGAAGGGCGGCAGAGCCGGATCCCCATGGGAGGCTGGTGGGAGCTGACTCCCAGGATGACGTGCCAGGATGAGAGGGAAAAAGCTGAGGAGAGCAGAGGTGAACAGGGAAGAGTTTGAAGAAGGAGTTTGTGGGACCAGAACAGGAAGAGTGAGGCTGTTCTTTGCCTTGAGCTGGGGGTGGAAAGAGAAGGGCAGGGTTTTCCCCTAGGACTGTCTCCTTCCACATCTTTTGGAGTGGCCTGAAGGCTGAGGAAGGCAGGTGGGATGGTACAGCTGCTCAGACAGCTTTGACCCCAGGGAGTGCAGTAAAGAGCCACAATTTAGCCGGGCATACAATGGTGAAACTCTCGAGGGGAGAAGGAAAGAGGTAGGAACATTTACATCACATTAGTCTCTCTTGAGTGAGGGTCCATGAACATTTTTTGGCTTTTGGGCTGACAGCAGCCTGGCACAGTGTCCTTAGCTGGGCCTCTCCAGTGCTGTGTTGAGGGATGGAGCATGTGAGTGAAACCACAGGGTTTTGTCCGTGACACAGAGACCCAGCAGGCACAGCTGTCCCTGGGCCACCAAGCCATCTTCCCAATGCACAGGCTGTGAGGCTCCAGCAAGGAGTTGCTCAGGCAGAGTGTCAACCTGCAGCCCCTGTGGTTTGCAGCCTTCTGGCTTGGATGGGGCTGCCCAGAGCTCCTCGGGTTCGGCAGGTTTTTAACAGTCTGTTTTCTGCCGCTGCAGTGCCGGAGCAGCTTGATCTTCCAGTGCTCCAGCAAATTCCTGCCAGCCCCTGGGGAGGGAAGAGCCTGAGTCCTCCAACCCAGGACCGGGCACTGATCGTCACCAGGATTTGGCTGCTCTGAACAAAGCCGTGCATCTCACAGGCAGCTTTATCCAAGCTCACTTTGATGCTAACCAGTCTGCACCAGGTTAAGCTGTAGAACTGCCTGTGTCAACTCCTGGCCCTGGGATTTGGCAGAAGGAATGCGTATGGAGGGCAAGAGCAATGGCCATTGCTTGCAATCCTGTGCATCAGTGTCTGGTGTCTCTGCACATCTGACCCAGTGATTTATTTAAACCCTCATTACGGAGGAGGCCGAGCCCAAAATACAGCTCCGGCCCTCTGCAGGGCTGAATTAAACATGTGCCATTGCTTCTTGCAGGCTCTTGCTAATTTTCGTGCAGGGAGGGAGGAGGGAGAGCTCAAACAGATGGCCCAAGTACCACTCTCTCTGTCTCCTACGTCCTTCCTAAATAAACGAGTGGTGCAGAGAGAAGTTTGGAGGGTGTAATGTGCTTTCAGGGAGGACTCTTTCCAGGCAAGGCTGGGTCCAATGCTGCTGGGGTCAGTGTGGATGTTGCTCTTACATCCTCTTGTCTTGAGACACCAGTTAATTTATGCAGCACTTGATCAGACTCTCATTACTGGAGATTCAGCAGGGACAGCTAGCATGGGTATTATTTTATTTCCTTGCTCCATGTTCATTTAGTTCAGTAATTTCTATCCCCCAGGAAAGTGTGGCTCAGATGAAGCACCTGGATTTTCAATAAGGTCCGTCTTTATTTTAAGGTGGCAACGGGCATTTGGTTTTCCTGTGGGAAAACAACCCCATCAGCCCCCTTTTAAAGGACAGGGTTTTTTTTTTGTATGGTGAGGCTGGATTCTGTTGATGAGAGGGAAAAGACCAGGATCAGAGGGAGTCTCTGCCATGCTGGGGAGGTGTTAGAAAGTGTCGTCCATCAAACAGGTCCATGACCCAAGAACACTGGTGGCCCTGCCCTGGGGTGGCAGATGGGTGTAACCACCATATCCAGGGGCTTTGGCAGAGGACAGGAGGCCAGGCTTGGTCAAGTCCCATGGAGATCTCTTCAGATGGGGCCTGGCTGTGTCCCGTCCTGGCTGTCCCTCCTGCCTGGAGCCCGCTGGATTGTCCGGCCTGGGACTGCGGAGGAGCGTGGAGGCAGAGGCGATGCAGGGAGGGACAGCAGCCACTGGTGGAACAGAAAATGCTGACATAAATTAATCAAATGAGGCATCTCACAAGATTGAATTAGATCCTGATTTATGACTGCAGTGCTGCTGCTTCTGCAGTTCTGATGCTCCATGCTTATTCCTCACCCCCTGATTTATGGGGAGGCTCCTGCTGGGAAGAGGCCCCTGTGGAAGGGATGGATGGGTGGATGGATGGATGGCGATACCAGCTGGGCTCATACCAGCCATCACATCCTGCTGCTCTTCAGGATTTCACCTATTCAACTGCTGTATCAGCTCAGTTTCGAGGTGTTTTTGTTGCATCGTGTAGCTGTTCAAAGGATGATGCCTGGAACAGGAGGGAACCTTTGATCCTTCATCTTGTTCATCCTGCACCTCCCCAGCACACCAAGAAAATCCCTACTCGCATCTTCCTGTGACCTGAAAGGTCCTTCCAACCCTTCAGGTTGGGCTGGCTTGTGAGTGAGGCTGGTTTATCTTCTGAGAGATGTTTCTGCTGGCCGGGATGCCAACCCCTTCACTTCTGTTCCACTCAGAGAGCTCCTGTAGCTCCTGGCTCCCTTGTCGAGCCTGTCGAGGGGAGCCTGATTTGTCTGGACGTATCCAATACGTTCCCACACTGTACAAGCAGCAGGTCACCAGAGCATGAAGTGGCTGAGCACGAATGACTCCTCAGCCTTTGCAGAGGAGCCAGAGTAGCTTTGAGGGAACCTGGTGTCGAGGTAGCTTCAGAGATTTCTGGGGACCTCACCCTCCATGTGGAGGGAGCAAGAGAAGATAAAGGGAGTAGGTGAAAATTGAGTGCTGGGACAATGAGCAGCTCTGAGAAGGCTGGGGTGTGATCGCTGATGAGCGCAGAAGGGAAATCCTGTGGACAGCATGGAAAATAGGAATGTGTAGGTTGTGTGGGAGGAGTCTGAGGAGGGACACGCAGGGTCCGTGAAGCCGGTGAGGGCAGCGATTTGGAGAGAAATCAATAAAGTCCTCCCTTCTTAGGGATGTGTTTTCTTGCCTACCACCCATGCAGGATTCATTCAGCTTCATGCGTGTAGGAAAAGCATTTTCCAAAGAGGCAACTCCTTCCCTGGCAGTGAGTGTGTCCCTCTCTGCGATGTCTGAGGTGGGGAACTGGAGGACTTGGCTTGAGCAGAAGGGCAGTAGCCCCCAGCCTTGTTTGCAGTGATGTTCCCTGGGTACCCAGCATCACAGATGAAGAATAGAAACAGATCTTCTGTCTTCCTGCAGCGTATTGATTTTTTGCTCCCTGCTCTGGCCTTTTGCTCATCCTTTTCAGCAGCTGGTGGTGAAATGAAATATAAGGTTTGAAAAACTAAAAATACAAAATGTGACAGCTTCATTGCTCCGAGTGATGGTATTTTGAGGGGACTCGTGACCTGAAAAAATGGAGACGGTGCTGTCCAGGCCTCCCTCCACTCATGTAGTGAGGAAGGGAGCGGTGGAAAGGAAGGATCTGGAGGCATGGGTATGAAGTTGTGTCACTGCCGTGCTTGGGAACGACCCTGCCCCATCTGCAGAGGCACCTCTGGCTTGATGGGGCGGTTTGGGAATGGGAAGGGATGTCTGCACTCCCAGGGCATGGAATGTGCCATTTTTGTCCCTGCCACACGTTCGCACGGGTCACATCATCCTGCTGTAGCCATGTCCCCATCCGAGCAGCGAAGGTGGCTCTGGGACCCGGACGGGGTGGGAGCAGGGAGAAGCCTGGGAGCAGGGATGAACCTAACAGCCCGTCGTCGCTGTGGGTGCTCCGAGCGTGTTTTAGGGCTATTTACAGGCTTTTGAGTGGTTACTAATTAGCGAGTGCCGCAGCTCACTGCGACACGGCAGCCGCCTTCGTCGGAGAGTGCCCAGCAGGGTTTAAATTACTTGTCATTTGCCTTGTTTTGCTTGGCCATTTGAATGCTTGACTCTCTCCTAATTGGCATCGTAACCGCTGGGGTGACACGCTCAGAGGCTCCTGATTGGATTCCTTACTTTTTTTTTTTTGGGGGGGGGAAGCCTGGCAGGTGCTGCAGAAGTAAAGCAGCAGGATTGAACTCCTCTGTGTTGTTTGAGAGACAGGCGATGCAGAAAGGAGGAATCCCTTGGCTTTGCAATGTTAGGGTGAACTCAGCCTGGGATTTGGATGGTGCAGGTAGAGTTTAGGCATGGGGGGCTTCATCCTTGCCCTTCTCCCTTGGTGCTGTGGGATCCTGGGCTTTGGGAAGGTTCTGCAGAAGTGGAGGGCTGGAGGAGCAGTTTGCACGCTTGGGTTGTACCAGCAGAGATGGATAATTCTGGAAAGTGTTCCAGGGTGGTGGATGGCTTAATCTGTGTGTGCCTACAGGGAATTACAGAGCCCAAACCCCCGAGCAAGCATAAAAACTGCCCCAGTACCATCATGAGCATCACAAGGGCTGTGGGGTTGGATTTAGAGCAAAGAATCCCAGAATGGTTTGGGTTGGAAGGGACCTTAAAGACCATCTTATTCCAACCCCCTGCCATGATCTTCCAACCCCCTGCCCCTGCCTTCCAACCCAAACCATTCCATGACTCTGTGACCGTAGCGGAAGACTGGGCGAGCCCCAGGTGCCCATCTCCTACCTCTGGCTTTGCTGTGAGCTCACGCAGCAAACCCCTGGGATTTAGGATCCCCGTGCTCCTGGGCAGTTTCCGTGCCCACTGCAGAGCCGAGCTCGGCGGTGCACTGTTGTGGTTATTAAATCCGATGGCGATGAATGGGACGTGACACCTGTGTATATGATTCAAATCGAGTCATCCCATTACACGGTGTAAATCAATAAACAAAATGTAGCCGCTGACAGCATTTACAGTTCCCCCTATTACTGCCAACCAGCCCATTTTCTGTGCATGAAAGAGGCATTTACACCCCATTTAACTGTGCTTTGATGCGGGATCCTGTTCCCGGGAAGAGGGGAGGCTTTGACAGGTGGCATTAGGAGATGGGGAGATCTACAGCACTCATTTGCAGAGACCTGAGCCGAGGGTTGTGAAACACATCTTCACCTGTTTGTGCTGTCCATCACCCTAATTGATGATGTGCAGGGTTGGCAAATTGAGCTTGGACAGGGGAGAGGTGATGCTGGAGGTGTTGGAATACAGCTGCACTGGTCTTTCCCGATGGATCGCGGCCTCAGGAGAGAGGGACTGTTGTCTTCCCTTCTGTCCTAGCTGGGGAATGGTCTTCCTCTCAAGATGAGTGTCAGGGAAAGAAAAAATGAGGGAGAAGCAGGCTGGGACACGCTCCGAGGGACATCGCTCTTGGAACACCTCAACTGTCCGACTCGATTTTATTTAATGGGCTTTGCAATCTGGTGATTAATCTGGTAATCAGAGCAAATGTTACAGTCACGGCTGGCAATAAAAATATAACCGAAAGTAGATAAAAACTCTCTTTTTCTTCTCTTTTCCGTTTTTTTTCCCACTGAGAAATTGTCAGATGACATCTTTTGCCTTTATGAGAGGCGGCAGGAGGGAGAGGGAGATGCATGTGATGGGAAAACCTGATCCCTGCTGCATCTCTGCAGGGCTCAGAAAACTTCCAGCTCTCGCTGGTGCCGAGGGGCTGAGCGGTCCCCCTACCCTGAATTTAGGCAGAGCGATTTTTTGGAGGAGACATGGGCAGGGATCAGATCAGCTGCCCTTGGAACTGCAAATTGATAGTTTTGTCTCGTTTCCTGGAACTCCACCAAATCACTGGATTACTCCAAAAAGCACAAGAAAGGCCTGTCTTTCCCTCTGCCTGCCTTTGTTATTGCTTGATTTTTTTGGTGTTTTGCCACTGCAATTGGCTAGGTGGATGAAGAGGGCAGTTTTGTGACCAAGAGGCAGAGATGTGGTTCGAAAACAACAGACGGGAGCAGGCATTTTACAAAATGTACTGCTTGAACATCCTTTTGTCAGCATAGAGACATAAATCCAGGCATGTTTTTCACATTCCTCATCACGTTTTCCTGCAGATTTCCACCAAAAATGTCCCTTAAGCCCTGAAACACAGCTTGGCAGGAGACAGCGCTGGTGTTGATTCTGGAGGAACAGTATTCCCATATGCTTTGCTTAGTCCAGATCTGCTTCCAGTAAATATCCTCAGCAGCCGGGATTGAAGTTCGATTCTCTGCCAGTCATCCTCATCTAAGACTTGCATTTACTTATCCTTTAAAATTCCCTTGACCAATATCCGGGGTGACTTCAGTCGTGTCTTTCCCCAGCTCCTTGAGCTTTTATCGCAGCTCTCGGGGGAATGGTGAGGCGAGGAGCCTGTGTCCCCTGGTGCTGAGGGGTGCAGGGGATGGGGATGGCATTTCCAGGCTGACTCCATGTCAGACCTGCAGGCTGGAGCCCATGGAGATGACAGGGAGAGGGCTGGCAGATAGGGAACAGTGCTGGAGCTCCTGGAAGGAATGGGAGAGGGAAGCTTTCAGTGCAACTTCTCATTAGAAAAGGTTAAATATATCAACCCAGGATGTTTCTTCGTATTAAAAGGGTTGGGTTTGATGCTTCCTTTCTAATTAGGAACAAGTCAAGAAAGATTTTGAAACCTTTTGTGTGATTGTGTTTGAGCTGGTTCCCCGTGGACCCGAGAACAGTTGGCGTTTGCGCGGAAGGGCCCTGGGGCTCTGCGTGGGAGCAATGCCATGTCCTGTCTTGGGGAGGCCAACAGGAAAAAATAGCCTTGGACTTGGTGAGTTCCAAGCCAAGAAAGCTTCATGTGTGCCAGACAGCGCCTCCAGACTCATTAAAGCTCCAGGAAGGTGACCTGGCTCCCCTGCAGCCAGCAGGGAGGGGAGCTGCAGGTGTGTTTACCTGCAGGCACAGGGAGTTTTGCACCCTCTGGCACCGAGCTGCATCATTAGTGTTGCCTGATTTCCCTCTGCCACCTTGGGAAAGCTGGTTTTTAATGCCTCGGTGTCCTGTGTGCCCTCCTGTGCCCTTCCCCGGGCTGCTGAGCACCGTCTTTTAACTTTGAAGGAATTGTCACCCTTCTTAGGCATCTTCCCCATCTTTCCTTGGCTGTCTGTCACCTTTTAGTGCCAAATTTTCTGGACTGTGAAATGAAGCTTTTATTATCTTCCGAGAAGAGGGGGGGGCAGAAATTAAATTAGTGAAATTAAAAAGATGATGATGACGACGACTGTAACCTGACTTCAACCCTTTTCATTCCGCCTCACGTAGCGAGAGAGGGAGCCTCTGTTCTGGGGCTTCTGCTTGGATTGCTGGAAAGAACCGAACTTTTACTTTCAAATTAACCTGTCAAATCATATATTTATAAGGGAATTGAAGGCAGGAGAATGAGGGTCCCGGATATTCCCACGCATCAATTAGGGGGAAAATTAATTACAATTTACTGGCATTACCACATTAGAGCTCCCTTGATTAGAGAGCAACTTGCTCTGTGCTCTGGAAAAAGTTAAATTAAAGGGTTTGAAGGGAGGGGGTCCAGGGCTGGTTCTGTGGGCAGAACTTTCAAGAGCAGATGCTTGGGTTTGGTATCTCCTCAGAAAAGCTGTTTTGGGATGTGAGTGCATTGGACACTCCAGAAATTGCTCATTTGACCTTGACAGAGCCCTTGGCTTGGGGTTGGGTGTTCTCCAGCACTGGGGCAAGGAAAAGCTGATTCTCCTTGTCTTTGTCAGCACATCTCACCCCATCCTGGTGCTGCATCCTTGGGCTGATGAGATCCCTGCTTGATCCCATTGCCAGGGAGTCCCAGATCTTCCACGTGGTTACTCTGGGGGTTGCTGAATATTTCATGTGCTTAAATTAGCGCAGGAAGGAGCCCCCGGGCTGTGGTTCCCCTCCATGTCCCTTGTGTGGCTGCTAAATGGAGAGACCTGGAGAAATGGGACCTGGGGGAATGGCTGCAAAGCTGCTTTTCCATGGGAAAGCCAATCTCATTCCTGCTTCCAACAGCCAGCCCGTTAACAATTTGCTGCTCCTATAAAAGGTTGTGGCACAGGCAGAAGCCACGGGGTGAGGCGAGGCACAGCCGGGGCGCTGCCATGGGAATTCCATCCAATCCCGCTTTATTGTGCAGCCGAGGGCAGCTTTGTGCCATGGAGGCAGCAGCTGTGCAGGGGGAAGGTCGGAGAAGGCTTTGGTGGGGTCTGGGGAGGAGGGGAGGCAGATTGTGTGCTGCAGGGAGAGGGAGGGATTTCACGAAACTTTGAGGAGTTTGGGAACAGATGAACCTGGCACGCGGCCACCTTGCAAAGCCTGTTGTGGGTTGTGGTTTTTTAAATATTCCTGGCATCACCCACCAGCAGAGATGAAGTTCACAGGCTCGGAAAGCCCAGATTCGGAGGTCGAAACTCAGGCAGTGATGTGTCGAATCCAGAGTGTGAATGGAATTGCGTTACTGCAAATCACCCCGGGACAGAGTTAGCATCCCTGGGAGCTGAGAGCAGCGTGCCTGCGGGGCTTAGCTTGGCTCCGTGTGCAGACAGAGCTGTGTCGTGTGTGGGAGTGCCTCTTTCCAGGCAGCTGGGACTGGGATATTTAATATTGGCCCTGGGAAGGTGAGACTGGGTGCTTGCAGCAATGGCCCAGCTACTGGGACCAGTCCCAGGCACCTCATCTGCCAATCCCTTGCACAACAAGGCTGGTTTATGGCCGGGGTGTGCCACCTCTTATCAAGGACACTGCAGCTGTGGCACGAGGTGCCAGGGATGGCGTGCGAGGGAGGGAGGGAGGGAGGGAGAGCCCAGGGCTGTGCTCTCATTCCCTGTGTGCCTGTGCCAGGGAGAGCAGAATCCATCTCGGAGATGCTGCTGTGCCTGGGGCCATGCAGGCTGGGCAGCCTTGGGATGGATACACTGGTGGAGGGTGCTCTGCCCTCCCCGTGAGCCCTCTTGGCCAAACCAGGGGTTTCTGGGGTTGTCCTCACTGTGAATCTGTCCCCACATCCCTCTTTGGTCACTGGCACTTGCTGCTGCCAGTGAAACCAGCCCTGAGCCTGTGTGAGCTCTCAGGAGAGCTCTCAGCAGCAGCTCCAGGTGGATTTACACCAGTGAAGGATCCAGCCCTCCTCGGGAGCCGAGGGTGGGAGAGGCACTGGGGTTAGGGACCCCAAAAGCACAAACATCCCTGTGACAAGCTGTTTGAAGCCGAGCTGATCAGAGAAGGTGACAGCCCTGCCACATCTGGGAACAGTTTCTGTGTCCTCCTTGCTGACAGGAGGAGTTTGATTCCTTTAATATTTGATGTGTTCTGTCTTTTGCAATGTTTGTTTCTGGTGTTGTGGGTTTTGACTTCTTTTATTTTTTCTTTCCTTTTTTTTTTTTTTTTTAACTCTGCTGCTCCTCAGAACCAGCTGCCCATTTGCCATGGGGATGGGAGCTCTGCAGGAGCCAGGGGAAGGGCAGGCAGCGTGACAGCAAATGTGACACTTGGGGGCCTGGAAACTCTGCCTGACGTGTGAGATTCCTGCTGCTTCTCCCCATCCTCCCCCATCCAGCTTTCCAGCTGGACTTAGGGGTTGCATTCTTCCTATGTGCAAGAAGAGGCAAAGGATGGAAAAAAGGCTTTTCATCCTCCTCCTGCTCCCCATGTCACTCTGCTTGAAGCTGGGGATGGCAGGAGGGTGGTGACCTCTGGGGAAACTCTTGGACCTTCTTGCTTCAGACCCTTTTTCCCCACCCTGGTCCTGTTCTTGCTATGCAGACGGACAAAGCTCCCACCCGGAGAGCAAATTTCCTGCAGCTGGGATAACTTCTGCTCTCTTGATGGCTTCTTTCCCTCTCCTGGCACATCCCTGCAGAAGAAAACCTTTACACGTCTTGAAATGCTGAGCTGAGGGTCTGGGAGGAGAGGGCAGGGAAGTATGTGCTGAAGTCACCTGAGGGGATTTTGGGAGTCTGTGTCAGAGAAACCATCATGGAGGGTCTGGACAACCTCTGTGGGCAGCAGGAGAGGGGGAATTGCATTTCGGATGGGCTCCTGGAGCAGGACCAAGCTGGGGAACGGGTTCCCCTCTGACAGGGAGCTTTGCTTGGTGTCATGATGCCCACATTCCTGGTGGGAAGGTGGGAGCAAGACCCCAGAGAGGATGAGCAGAGCCTGTCCCGGGCTTGGCGCAGGCGGGGTGCGCTCTCTGCCACGCAAAGGCTTCCCCCATTGACATAATGGTGAGTGGGTGCCACAATTACTGCAGGCTCTGACACCTGAAAGGAGCAGAGCCACCCTTGCAGTAATTCACTGCCACCCTGATTACAGGGCAGAGCAGGGAAAAGTCAAATGATCCAACAAAGCAAAAAGAGAAAAGGAGAAAGCCGTGCCTCGTGATGGAGGTCGGGGTGCTGTGGGACGGGACGGGAGGCAGAGCTGCTCTTCTGCCCTTGCTGTGCCCAGGCAATGTTGTCCAAGCTCTGGTTTGAAGGTCTTGCCTTGGGCATGGTGGGATGGGGAGGTTCATCTCCGCAGGATTTGGTGCTGTGGGGGCTGGTGTGAGCCAGGCCAGAGCAGAACAAATCCAGGACGTTCACTCGTGGGCATTTCTTTGGGCAAATTTCTTCTAAGTGGTTTGTGGAGGAATGGGGCTGACATGGGAGTTAGCTGGGCTGGTTGGAGATTACTGCTGCTTGGCTCGGGGTCAGGCAGACAAATCCTGCTTTCTGGTCGCTTTCCGAAAGCCCAGCGTGACGTGCCTGACAGCAAAGCTGTGGCTTGAGCCTCCTAAGCTGAGTAGCACGAATTTCCCTGTTTCCCCACTCCAAGTGTCGGCTGTCTCTGCCCGAGGGTGCTGGACAACCTAACTGCAGCTCCAACTCGCTATCAGTGCTTTTGAGACTCTCTGCCCGCATTTCCATGCGGATTTTGCTCCCGCCCAACAGCTGGGAGGAGGAGGAAAGCAGTGCCACACATTTGACTGCTCCTTTGCAGCCACTGCATCTCCCCAAATCCCCCCGGAGCGCATGGGGAGGGACCCTGGGTAGGCATCGCTCCTCTCCTGCTCTTCCCTCCCCCCTCCTTTTCCTCCTTTCAAGGTGCATTTCTACATCTGTCGGATGCAGCAGCGTGCCAGCTCGGTTAATTACAGTCTGCTTACCTGAATTCCCCTGTGGAATTCCAGCTGGATAATGCTACCCTTCACTGGTGAGCCTTAAAGAATCACGGGCAGCCAGACCCCTCTGCCTTTGGGTGGAAATGTGGGTTTGTGATGCTCAGAGCTCCCCCAGGGCGGCAGCAGGGCAGTGGTGGTGGTTACTCCTGAAGGATTCCGAGCCGGTGCCTTGCCTGATCTCTGGGCATGGGTCTGGCATCTGTTTGTCCAGGAGAGCAGCCAGCAGGGATGGTGGGAATTATGGTCCATGGGAACAGAGCTGGAAGCCACGAGGATTGTAGGAGGTGGATGAAAGCACTTCGAGCTGCTCTAATGCTTAAGTGGACAAGATAATGGGATACTTTTTTTTCCTTATTGGCCCACCAGATAAGTCGTTAATGCAGGCGATTTCCAGCGGCGCCTGTGATTTGCATGGATACAAAAGAGCGAGATTTTCATTATTTGGTGGGGCGCTGCTTGATCAAGGGCTGCTGAGATGAACTCGGGGCTGGTTTGGTGCACTATTTATGGTCCTTCATTAGCAGCCGGCTGGGAGCTTTGTCCCGCCTCGGCTCCGGGTCTCTCCAGCGTATCGTTAGCAGAAGAGAAGCATTTCACGTTAGTCCTGTTGGATGATAAAGTTATCAGCATTCACAGCTATTTTGCTGCAATTTTGGGCCCTGGATCAGGTGGTTTTGGAGGCAATGAGTGTGATTTTTGTTAACAAAAGTGCTCATCTACCACACAAGGATGAGAGGCGAGACTGGTATCTCGAGAAGGGCAGCTTAGGAGGTGCTGGCCTGGGAGCTCCTCTCTCCATCACTCCCTGCTCCATCTCTGGCTCCTTCCAGGCACAGGAAGGATGCCCTGAACCCCCCCGAATCTCTCACTCATTCCGTGCTGGCCTACAGCTCAGCTATCCCTGGGGAAGCAGTGTGCTCCTGCAGACCCTGCTTAGCTCGTACTCTAAAGCAGCTTTTCTTTGCTTCGACTGATTTTTCTTCTCTCTCTCTCTCGGGAAGACGATGTAATCTCTTTCCTTATTGACACTCTCAGCAGATCCTTATGGAGAATACGGTCTGGGGGTGATGCTGCAGCTCAGGAGCTGGGCGGTCAGGTTACTGAAATCCCATTATTTGGGATTGCAATTCCTGTCTCCTCAGCCGGGTGGGAGCTGTCGAGGGACCACTGCGGGGGTCCTTGGTAATGCAAATTACTCAGGAAGACTTTCCCATGCTCTGGAATCCTGGCTTTATAAACAGCAGAGGCTTTGGTGAGCTCCTGTTCAGGAAATCAGTGCTTTCCACCCCACTCACCAAAGCTTTGGGGTTCAGGGCTGCTGGCGAGAGGGAGGATTTGCTATTCAAGGCACAGGGGCAGGAAAACATAGCCTGAAAGGTGTCAGTGCAATCTCACTGGCCTTTGTGCCTTTATTTATCTGAAATCCCACAGAGCTGTCTTTCACTGCGGCTTGGATCAAAATTCATCTGATTGTGGCGTGGGTTTTGCAAGGTGGTTTTATTTCCTTAAAGCCCCAGTTCCTGTGACAGTACAGGAATCTCAGTCTGTCTTCTCCTCCTAACGAGAAAGTTTGCCTGAGTATTTGGAGGTGAAGCAGAGCTTTTCTAGGGAAAGGAAGCTGTGCTTCCCGACAGGGGTTTATTGCCTATAAGCAGCTGGCTTTCTCCTGTGCCACTGAGCTTGTCCATGAGCAGCTCTCAGCCAAATCCAGCCCTGGTTATTGTGCAGAGTAATCATAGAGGTGTCTCATCTAAACTAGGAGTGAACTGGGGCCAAGAATTAACTCTCCAAAGAATCAGCGTCATCTTCTCCACCTATCTCTCCTTGCCCCATATTCTGCCTTGGAAAGCTCGAGGACGGGCAGTGCCCGCTGCCCCAGCCCACAGGAATCAGGGCCTGGTGTGCAAGGGGTGCAGGCTGGAGGCTCCCCAGGAGACCCAGCCTGCTTGTGGCCACTCTGCCTTGGGCAGAGACAAGGTGGGCTCTGGAAAGGCTTGTGAGCTCTCGGCAGGTGAGGGAGCACGCTGGGGTCTGGGCAGGGCTGAGCCAAGGAGGGAGGAGGGAGGGAGGGTCGTGCGACAGCTCTCGGGCCCGGCCGGCCCTTCGGCATATGGAGCCGTTGTGCTTGGGTGCTTCGTTTTAAAGAATTTTCAAAGAGCCCGTCCATCTGGGCCCCCTCGCTGCTGCCGGCGCGGCGGGGCACCGAGCAGATGGTTAGCAAACAAAACAGCTTCGAATCAGGAGGGGAAGGAGACCTGGCCAAAGGGGCTGGAGCTCGGCCCCAGCACCACGAGCAGGGCTCTGGCAGCAGCGTTTCCCCAGGACGTGCAGGTGTGTGGCTGTGGGCAGGCAAGATCTGCGGCTCTTGCGGGTGTTGGTGCCCCCACAAAACCCCCTCGTGGCTGCACTGTGAGGTCTTCGATCCCAAATCCTGCCCTGGAGAGCTGGCTGGGAGCTGCCCGTCCCCTCTGCCTCGCATCCCTGTCCTCATACACGAATGCTCCGCACGTGCTCCTGAATGTGGGATTGTTTTGCAGAGGTCGGTGCTGAGCAGTTTAGGGAATGGCTGATCTGCTGCTCGCGTTACCTGAGCTTTCCTTGAAAATCCTTCAGCCATCCAGCCGCTGACCCTGAGATGTGACAAGCTCACAGCTCTTGCCAATAAAGCAGCGACTCGGTTTGAATAATATCTGACAATTACGTGCTGAGCCCCAGCATTATGCAATATTTATGCATGTGTCTGGACTGTAAAACAGTGATTATCTAAAAGGAGTAATTGTTTGCAGTCTTACACTGAATTTCTTTTCTTCTTTGGCCTTGGAGAGCCACACTGTTAATCAGCAGCACACACGCCACTCGTTAAAGGCTTCCACTGAAACCAGCCCCACCATTAGCCCAGCGGGGCTCCGTGGAGTGTCTTGGTGCAGTGGCACAAGGCTCTGTGCACGGAGCTTTATTTCAGTGCCTCAGGCTGTTGGATTGCTCATGCTTGGGAAGCCAGGCGGCTGAAGAGGGTCCAGCACCCGCCCCTGCTGGCTGAGCTTGCGTGGGCAGACAGGCTTTGATGTGATGAACAGAGAGGTGCCCGGGCAGAAGGGCTGAGCCCAGGCGCCCAGCGAGGATTTTCACCCTCCCTTTCCCTCCCGGACACTCAATTGCGCTCCCGTGCCCTTGGAGCGGAGCAGTGATTGAAATCTCTCTTTGTTCCTCACTCCCTCTGCCACAGCAGCTGCCCTTTAGTTTTTTTCCCCCTTCTCTTCTTTTTCCAAGTGTTGTTGGCTGTCAACCTGGGCTGGGGAGGAAGTCAAAGCTGAAGAGACAAATGCGGGCTGTCACATCGCAAGGCTGGGGTGGGATGGAGAGGGCAGCCCGGCCTCGTGCCCCACGGCCAGCAGGGGGAGGGACTGCTCGGCACATGGGAGCCCCCGGCACGCTGGGGCCAGGAGGGTGATGTTTGTTTCTGCAGCACAGAGGAAAAGCCTCTATTTTGAGGAGAAAGCAAGCTTTTCCATCCGTTTGGTGCTCTGCAGAGGTGGCAGCGGGGCAGCAAAATGTTTTCCAACTTGTGCTCCAGTGACAGCGTGGTCACAGCGTTTGGCACGGGGTATATCCCGGTGTAATTCCTGCAGGAGGCTGGGATTCGAGGTAGGGAAGGGCTCAGGGGACCAGGCAGTGGAGACAAACAATGTGCCTGGTCAGCAGAACAGGCAGTGGAGCTGGAGAGGCCAGGATTACTGCTGCCACAGCTTGTTAACATAAACTAATACAGGCTGCTGTGTTGGACGCAGGGAGATAGGAGGGAGAAAAATGGGAAGCGTGTGCAGGCCCAGATAATGAACCTGGCAATGAGAATGCAAAGCAAAACAAAACAGGAAGAAATGCTGCTGTTGCAGAGTCTGGGCTCTGTCTGCTCCAGCTTCTTGCTGCTTCTCCAAGACTTTATTCGTGGCTGGGATGGTGCTTTCCACAATGCTGGAGTCACTGCTTTACCCCCAGAGCTGTGGGAAGAGAGGATGAATGCCCTGTTTGAGGTCTCAGTGGCACTAACCTTGACTCAGTCCCACTATTGTAGCAGGGTGTGAGCAGGGTGGTGCTTCCCAGCACCTCCTGGGACTGGTTCTTACAGCAGGACACTCATTATCCATGACCAGGATGGATTGTGTGCCCTTTTCAGCCCATGCAGAAGTAGTTCCCTGCTGCTAAAGTGGAAGAGCCAGTGCTGAAATGACTTTTGCTGGTGGTTTTTTGGTCTCCTGCAGCAAAAAGCAGAGCAAGGGCTGTAGTTATTCCTGAGAAATTTGGGATGAGAGGGCTCCTTGCACATCCTGGCCAGGGAGGGTTGAGGCAATGTGCGATGCCGGTGTCACCCTGGGATGTGCTGTGGCAGTAGCTCACCATGCTGAGCTGTTGGGTTGCAAGAGGGCAGGGGATCCTCTCCTTTTTGGGTATGGAAAGCGTGGAGAGGAGTTTGCTGCAGCACGTGGGACCAGACACCCACTCTGGCAGCGCGGGGCCAGCCCTGCTGAAAGGCAGCACCAGTTTTATGAGGTGTGCTGCCTTCTTGCCTGGAGGGTCCTGCC
Source organism: Dasyornis broadbenti (assembly GCA_013397935.1). Lineage (NCBI taxonomy): Eukaryota > Metazoa > Chordata > Aves > Passeriformes > Dasyornithidae > Dasyornis > Dasyornis broadbenti. The sequence goes on from VZRN01006074.1 coordinate 527,319, forward strand.
TTCTCACAGGTCCCTGAGCCGTGGACAATTCATCTGGTTTTATGGTGATGACGGAAGAATCCAATCTGCAGCCTGTAGCTGGAAAGTTCAGAGCCACGCAAGGCTGGCTGGGGAGGAGAGCAGGTTTTATTGATGGCCTGGGCTCCTGGATGTTGTGTGGGAGGAATCTTGTTAATGGGTCCCTTGGGCCATTGCCTCCTGACTCTGCCATATCTCCTTATTCACCTGCCTCAGCTCCGATGGTTTCTTTTTTTATTTTCCTCTTTTTTTTTTTTTTTCCCCTTTTTCCTTCTCTCTTCTGGTGTTGCAAAGGCTTTTAAAAATGCCGCAGGAGGGGACGATGACCAAGACACCTGCCAGTCCTTTCCCATCCGTTGTGGTGTGTCCTTCAGCATCAGAGATCGCCACAAAAGATGTCCTGGTGTTCGTGATGTGGCTCTGACAACACAGAGCGATGGCCTTGGCTCCAAGGTGACCAGGGAGCTGCTGATGGGCTGCAGCCCCATCAGTCTCTCGCGTCGCTTCAAGGGGTGAAAGGATGATCACTCACTGCTCACCTTCCTGAAATCATCCCATGGCCGTGCTCTGCAGCCGCAGTGGTGCATCCTCATGGGAGCAGTGGAGCTGCTGGAGCCTCCTGGTTGGTGTTGCGGGGCACGCGGATCAGGCTCCACTTTCTGGCCCAGTTTTGATAATTAATTGATAGTTGAAAATGTTTGACAAACAAACAGCAAACAGAAATCAAACCCGCTCACGTGCGCATTAACATTTCATGGCGCCTTTCTTGTTTGTTTGCTTTTAAATCACAAAACGCTGTGATACATTTTTAATCGAAAGCACTATTGGCTGTTGCCATCACTGTTTCAATAACTTCCATGATGAAAAAGAAGTTCAATACAGAAATGTAATGGGATCTTTTAGCAGGTGGGCGATGGGTTCGTGACAACCGTTTTCACTTCTACAAAGGGCGTTTTTGTCAGGGAGAAATAGATTTTAAAAACATTCTTATTTGAAGAAACTCTCTGAGCGCTCCGGATGCTCTTTGATGCCTCCTGGCATCTCAGGGCAGCCGTTGATGAGCTGTGTGTGGTGGGAAGGTGGGGGGTGACGATTGATTGTGTTTAGTGTCCCCAGGACAGGGTCTCAGCCCCTCCAGGGGTCTTTCCCTCGCAATCACATCTCTAAACCCTCCTTAAGGTGCTCTCAGAAGAAAATCCTCCCTCCTGGCCAAACCCAGTGACTTGCAGACAACAGCCTTATCTTGAAAGCTTAACTAAGGTTTCCCCCCCCTCCTCTGAAGGCAGGAGATGAAAGGCATTTGTTTGTGTGCATCTGTGTGGGAATGCAGCACAGTAAATAGTGGGTAGGGAATATTAATACAGGACTAAACCCATCCCTGGCATGAATCACAGGGAGGACATATGTTGTGACAAGTTTCCTAAGGGGGTTCTGGCCAAGGTAGATACCGAGTGTTCCCCAGAGGGAAGGAGGAGGGAATGACAGCTCTTTTCTTTCCAAGACTGATGTAATTAAAGAGTTATAATGTCCTTTAACTTCCCTGCCCTTGGCACTCTTGTGCACCAGTGTATTTCTTTATTATTTTTTTAGCACTGATGAATGACTGACAGGGTTTATGCGAAGAGGCAGGAGGCCCAGGAATACAGTTCAGCATTGTGTAGAGAGAATGTGGTTGTATTTCCCTGGGATTGAGCATCCATCCATCCATCCATCCATCCATCCATCCATCCATCCATCCATCCATCCATCCATCCATCCACCAATCCATCTTCCCTCACTCTGCAGCTGAGCGTGAGGTTAAACCCACCGTCCTTCCCACTGTCGCTTAACACACTGAACTTTGTCAAGAGAAGCTTATTTTAATTTAATAGAAAAATACATTATACATAATGCTCCCCATAATTTTCCCTCTGATCTGAAGGAGACTCTAGTGGCCTGCCCAACCCAGCCCAATACCTGCAGACGTGTCGCTGCATGGCTTAAATAATAACAATAACAATACCAGTAGCAATAATATCCTTTGCTGCTGTCCTTGAGTGACAAAGATGATGGAAAATGAAGTTGCAGATAGCTGGAGATGACAATGTGAGTATGCTCTACCCATCTTCCAGGTTATTAGCAGTTGTCAGTCACTGGAAGGAATCTAATCATTTCCAGACGCAGTGATGTCTCCGAACGTCAGCCGTGCTACTGTGGCTGCAGAAAGCAAATGGTTTTATGGGCTCAATTCCCATTCCTGCTCAGTCTGGTTGTTACAGAGGCTGTAACGGTGCAGTGTCTGTGGCCAAGCGGTATCGCCCACTGCAGCAGGGTCCTGATGTGCCGCTCGTGGGTGTCACCATGTCACACGGACAGCACCCGCTACCTGATGCTGCTGTGGAGTTGCACCACCCATCCCTTCCCACCTTGCCCTGCTAATGGCCCTTCCCCACTTACCCACCCTTGATGAATCTGGGAAAGGTGGTGATGGTGAGGCTGTCACGGCTGAGAAAGGGGAAACACAAGAGGTCTATCCCCTCCCTTTCCCCATGGATGTGGTGTGCATTTCCTGAGCTCTTGTGGAGCAAGCCATGAAGGGACAAATTGCTCCCCTGGACAAATCCCTCCCTTGGAATCAGCATCCTTGCTGAGTAATGGTATAAACAGGCCATAATGATCCCTTTTGGAGTGAACACGACACGCAGGATGGGTGTCAAGGCTTGCTGCCCTGGGGAGGGATGCTCCCACCTGCCTTTCCCGGCGGGTCCAGCTAGTCGGGAGGAGCCGGGGAGCCACAGGAGTTCATTGTTTTCCAAGCAGGTGGTGCTTTGCGAGCTTGAAGTGAGCACCAGATGGGCAGAGATGATGAAAGAGGCATCGGCGTGAAAGGCTTCCCTCTAGGGTGTTAAATATTACATTCCCCGAGCCCGCCGAACTGTTGAAACCAATAGAACTAATTAGGGAGCTGGTGCCGGGGAAGGACGCGCCGTGGCTGTTGGCTGGAAGCGGTGCCAGATCCCACAAAACCCTCCCTTTGTCTGCCCCAGCGTCTCGCAGGAGCGTGGCAGACAGGGCACAACGTCCTTTGGGAGACAGCGCTGGAAAGGGAGCGTGTCCCCTGTCCCAGGGCCACCTTCCAGCATGGATGGGGACTGGGAAGCGGAGGGGACAGCTGATCCCATGCAGCAGGGTTGGTTTCCCCCCCCCATTTTCATCTCCTAAGCAGACGGAGGTGTTTGCTCACCTTTGGAGAGCTGTGCCATGTCCTGTGCTCTGCCAGGAGTTTCCAGGGAAAGGGAGTAGAGCCGGGCTGGGAGGGTCACAGGGGCTCCGGAGAGCGTGTTGAAGTCACCATCACTGTGAGCCTGCTCCTCTTCTGTGGTGACGAGAAAGGTTTTGTGAGCAGAGTGACCCGGTGACCCCATCAGCACAGGCTGAGTGCAGCGACCACAAGGGTTTGGCTGGATTTGAGATCTTGACCCCTGACTCTCACGTGCTGCTCCCCAGCACTGCCCTCCCCAGCTCAACAGGGGCCAGCAGAGCACCTCAGCCCCCCAAAATCCATCTTCCCCCAGATTGCTGCAGGAGCTCCTGCCCCGGTGTGCAGGAGAGCAAATCCACCCCTGTGCCCTTGTCAGTGTGGGGTCCTGTTCTCTTAATGGGCTCGTTCAGCCCGTGTGCCAGCAGCTGCCCTGCAAGAGGGCAGGATTATCCAAGCCAGCCCGTGCCATCTGTGCCCTCAGCCAGAGCTGCTTCATCTTTGTGCTGCACGTGCCCCTCTGCCTCTCCCTGCCTGGCAGCCCTAGCACTGGAAATAATAATAATAATAATAGCAATAATAACAACAATAAAAGAAAAGGAATTAAGACAAGCAACCATAAAGATGAGTTGTTGCATGGCTCCTGTGCCGATTCTGATCTCAATGTCAAGGGAGCATCATTCCAGCCTAATGGCATCTTCCCGTGGAAGCGCTTTGTAGCAGTCATAAATAAACATGCCGGGTGAAAGGCACGATAACAAAAAAATGGAAACTGAGGCGCCCGGGATCTTTATTATTGAGCGGACAAAGCATCTGTGATTAGTAGGAACAGGGGAGAGGAGAGGGTAAAAATAAAAGGCGGCCGATTGTGTTGCTGCCTTGTCCGTGTCAAGAGAGGATCTGGCTGTGGTAGGTTGACAGGTTGTCTGGATAAATAGTTTGGGGGCAGAACACACATTTCTGATGGAACTTTCTTTTTTACAGCTGCGATCGGGAGCTCCAGAGGTACTGTCAAGGACGGACGAAGCTCTATAAATCAGGACAGGCTTTTTTGTCTGTCTGAAAAGTCTTATCTCGGAGTTCGTCCAGGCAATTTTTTGAGGTCTCTCTGGCTTCCTCCCTTCTCCTTATCAGAGCGCCACAGCTTTAAATGCAGATAGATACCCTCTAATGGAAGCACAAGCCAGAGCCCTCACTCCTTGTAAGTGCCAGCTCGTAATTTAGTTGTGTGCCCTTTGGCACCGGCGCATCCATCACGGGGAGCGGAGGCAGCGTCACCTCTCCGGTGCTGCGCCAGGGACCGCGGGGGCTCAGTGGTGAGGGGGACCCCAGCTCCTGCCCTCCTTGCTCAGTGTGGGATGAGCCACCTGTAAAATGGGCTGAGACCAGTGGGTTTCTTCACTCCGGTTGTGTTGAGGGCATTAAGGAACGATAAATCCTGCCTGGTGTCTGAGGCAGCAGGGTGGAGATGGGCAGGGTGGAGAGCAGCTATCTCTCGGAATTTTTTTCGTTTTTCTCTTGCCGTGTCTTTCCCCCTCACACACTTTTTGTATTTAAACCAAATGAGTTGGGAAGGAAGGGTTGATTTTTGGCTGGCTGTGGTCCAGAGGGATGTCATGCACCCGGAATCAGAGCTCAGCGGGATGAAAAACGACGTGGGGTTTGATGGGGGAAGCTGTCAAGCCACCCCCTCGGCTGTGGAGCCCTACCCAAACCTCCTCGAACCTTTTGAAAATCACTTGTCACCTTCTCTAACAAACAGTGCACAGCTAATGGCGACACTTCACCATTCCCGACAGCTCCAGATTGTTAATTCCCCCTGTTTTTCCCCCTGAATGGCGTTTTGCCTTCTGGCTAAAGCAGCGTGGCTGCATCAGCCCGTGAGCTCCTCACCTGTGGACATCCGAAGGGGCTTTAATAGGTTTCTTCTCTTTGCCCCACTGGGCTGTGACCGGGAGGGGAGACAGAGCTGCCTGAGTCACTAATTGCTTTGGCCCTGCAACTCCCGAGTGATGGAAAAGATTAAGAGGGAAGGAAAACAGCCATTCTATCTCTTTCTTGAAAAAACTTGCAGCATGAAAGGCTCATTAACATCATTAATGTTTCATTAACCTCTAGCCAGACAAATAAGCTGGAGGTAATTTAACAGTACGGGGGAAAAGAAAGAAAATTAAAAATTACCCAGGTGTAGGTGACATTCTCCCGTTTACCTTCGCTGTGCATTTTGGAGAGGTGCGGCCTCCTCTGCCTCCCCGCCCGGCGCTTGGAGCGCTGCCAGCGGCGCCGCCGGCTCCGGAGGGCTGCAGGTAATAACGAGCGGGGAAAGTCATTGATTGTGACAAAATGGGATTCATTTGAACACGGCAACATCTGAAGTCTTGCAAAGGAACACTGCTCCGCACAATGCCGGCTTTAAAAAAAAAAAAAAAAAAAATCGAAAAAGAGAAAAAGAAGGGGGGAAAAATCGGTGGCTGCAAAATGACTTTCTTTGTTTGACTAAAAGGCTTTCTCCCCTTGTTAATTTTGGTTGGGTTTTATTTGATTTTTATCTCTGCCCAAGTTTACATGCTCCACCTCCACCCTGCTCATCCCAAGTCCACGTGGGTGTGTACACACAGGGAGAAATATATTTATACACATGCAAACACTGGTGCTTTGTGAGCCCAGTCGTCACTTACTGCTTCCCTCTCAATTGCCTTCCTTTGAGCAAGACCTCCGGTAGGAAAGAAACATTGTTAGCTCCTCCCCAAAATCTGAAGGTGGGTTGGAAAAGGAAAGAAATTGCAGTGTTTTTTGGCTGTTTGTTATGGTATAGTCTGGTGGCTTCCAGAATTGTCTAATTAATTTGGGTCATCCATGAGCAAGTGATAAGAGATGGTTTCTCCCCCTAAGACTGCAGAGAATAAGGAAAATCAGCCAAATGGAGAGGTTTCTCCCCATCCATCCCATCCCCCGGTGCAGAGGGATGAAGGAGACTCGCCCAAGGTCACCCTGAGGAGGCCACGTTGGAGCTGAGAAGGGAACGTGCTCCTCGTGGATCATTATCCCCTGGTTTCCACTTGTTCTCGTGTCCCACAAACCAGACCCTGCACAGCTTTGCAAGGTTTGCCTGCTCCTGGGTTATTTTTGCTTTGTGGAGTTCGGACCAGCCGCTTTCCTGCTGTTATCTGTGGGGTGGGACGAGGAGATCTTTGCTGCTCTGTTCTCTCTAATCCTGGATCTTCTGTTTGCTCTCTCTGTGGCTTTGGCTAAGGTGCCTGACTCCATTTTCCTTGTCCATAAAATGTGAATAACTCTCCCGGAGTTCAAATTAGTCCTTATGAAGAATTCTAAGTGTGAAGAACAACCTTAATGTAAATTTTCCTGTCTTTGCCCACTCCTGCCCTGGGGCAGGAGGTCTCAGCCAGGTGAGTGGATGTTTCCTGAGCTCTGGGTGGGATCGGGCTGTTGTCCAGCACAAGGAAGGGATGGGAGACGCTCAGTAACATTGAACCACCCGCTCTAGCTGCTCACACTTGCTTTCAGCTGCCCCTGCGCTGCTCGGGGACTTCAAAAAGCTGCAGTCTTTAGCGTTACAGGAATTTTCTGTCTAGTGCCAGCCCTCGGTATTTCACAGGTTCCCCAAGCAGCCTGCAGGCACAAATAACCTTTATGTCCTGCTCGCCTCTGTTTATGTAAACTTGGCGTCTGCTTGTTCCTGTCACACCGTGCCTGTGCTCTTATTCCTCTGAGGATGAAGGGGGAGATAGAGCAGGTGAAAATTCCTGTGTGGAAATTTTCTGGTAGAAAAGGGTCTCTCCTACGTGGGCTTGAAGGGAAACCAGCAGTGCAGGTAGGACAGGAGCCGAGAGCTGGATGTTTCTGTGCCTTCTGCCAGGTTCTAGTTTTGAGTCTGTGATGACAGGGCCTGTGTCAGCAGGGTCCTTGCAGGCAGAAGGTCCTGCCTGCACCAGCACAGGTCCCTGGGGGGTGATGCCTGGTGCAGTGGTGGGAAAGGTGTTCTCCTTTGCATGCAGCCTCCAACCTTGGCTCAACACCTGCTGCAGGCCAGTGCCTGGGGCTGAACAGCACAGCTGCACGTACAGATGTGGGCCCCATCCAGCCAGATGTGCAGGCAATGAGTCTGATTCTTTCTTTAGGCAGGGCAGGCAAGGAGAGCAATGTTTTTATGTCTCTCCAAATCAGCCTGTGGGGTAGAAAACTGCCAGACTTCCTTGGTGACCCTTCCTGGGTGACCCCATCTTGAGGAGTTCAACTGAGACTTCTCCTAAGAAGTGATGATTTGGGGGGCCTGTCTGAGCAGGGGCCTGTGTATGAGCAATCGTGAAAAGGTTTCCAAAAATTTGGGACCCCTTTATTGCTGGATGAGCCCTTTAAGCAAGGAGAGATTAAAAAATCACTCGGAGGAATCTTGGTCTAGTTTCGCCACAGTGAAACAGCACAAACTGAGCCACTATAAAGATCTTTTTTATTGCCATCTATCAGTGTTTGTATCTGTGTCTCCATCCCATCCTTTTGACAACAGTATATGAGCAGCCAGGATTTATCCTTCCCAGCTAAATCTCTTTCAACCCATGCAAGAAGCCCAGGAAATGATTTCACAAAAATATATAGTTCACCAAAATTATTCAACCCTCAAGCATTCAGGTTTAGGTCAGTGTAAATTTAGAATAAGTATTTGTTCTGGTTCTTATCTTAGCCAAGCTGATTTACCCAGGAGCAGCTGATAACTCCTTTAAAATTCACTACAGAATCATCTTCTTCCAAATGCTCATTCCCCACTTCTCCCCCCACGTCCCTGCCTGGGTTTGTTATCCTGGGGTTGCACACATGGGTGTTGGATTGCTGATGAGCTCTGCAGGATCCTCAGCTCCAGGTTTTTCCAAAAGGAAAAACATGAACGGAATGTTTCTTGTACAGTAGAATTTCATTAAAAAATTAGGAACAGCTTCCCCAACTTTTCTTTAGAAACCCAAGTTGGGAACAAATATTTGACTTGCATAGGGGAAAAAAAGTGTTTATGTGGTTTATGATGTCTTTTCACTTGTTCAACTTTCAAGCAGACTTTTTTTCTCTCTGAACCTCAGCATTTTCTTCTTCGACAGCAAATCTCTTGAGGTGGAGAGTGCTTTGGAATGGAGTTATTTACCCTTCTCTCTCTTTCTATGAATAGACTTTAAATGAGCCGAAACCAGGAGCTGCAGGAACTCGTACAGGCTCCTGCCAGCTCTTCGCATCTGCATTTCCCTCATCTGCTCCTTGCTGGGTGTGGTGCAAGAGTGTGAGGGGCAGCAAGGAGAGTGACCTTGGAGCATCCGTGCTCCAGCCGCTCTCATCCCTGCTCCATCTGCTCTCATCCCTGCATTCTGCTGCCCTGCATCCCTGCCCAGGCAGCCACATCCCCTCCCTGCTGCTCTGCATTCCCGTGCCGGAGGCTGCATCCCTGCCCTGCATCCCTGCCCTGGCAACTGAATCCCTGCTCTGGCTACTCTCATCCCTGCCCTGGTTGCTCTCATCCCTGCCCCAGCTTCCCTGCATTCCTGCTGTCCTGCATTCCTGCTGTCCTGCATTCCTGCCCAATCAACGACACCTCTGCCCTGCTGCTCTGCATCTCTGTCCCAGAGACCCCATCACTGCCCTGTATCCCTGCCCGGGCAGTCGCATCCCTGCCTGGTCACCTGCATCCCTGCCCTGCATCCCTGCCCTGCATCCCTGCCCTGCATCCCTGCCTTGCATCCCTGCCTTGCATCCCTGCCTTGCATCCCTGCCTGGTCACCTGCATCCCTGTCCTGCATCCCTGTCCTGCATCCCTGCCCTGCATCCCTGCCTGGTCACCTGCATCCCTGCCCCGACAGCCGCATCCCCGTCCCACATCCCTGCCCAGACAGCCTCATCCGTATCCCAGCCCGCCTCCCTCATCCCGGCCGCGCACCGCTCCCGTGCCTGGGGAAGCAGCACCACCTCGCGTCGTTCTGCAGCCGGCACAGCCGCTCCCTGCGCGATCCCATCTCCCGGAGAATCCGGGGAGATGCCGATACTCCCCAGCTCCAGCCCATTCCATCTGCCTTGTTCCACCCTCTCAGGACTTGGGTCACACTTTCCTCCTTTTATTCCCCTCCTGTTTTTCAAGGACGGGGAATTCTGAAACCTTCTGTTAACTGAGGTGATGTTGAGTGGTTCAAACATGCACCTTGATTCTTCTTCCTAATCTTTCAGGACATGTAGAAGTGCCAAGGTTTATTTGCTGCTGCTCAGGCTCCTTCCATACCATTTTATTTTGCTCCCGACTGAAATAATAACAGAATAGAATACAGTTAGGAGTCCTGTTCCTTTGAGATGTGGTTTTCAAGGGTATGTGGGACCCAGACTACACAGAACAAGGAGTTGCTGCATCTTGTAAAGGAGTTTTATCCTCTCTAAGGCTGCTGACACCCGGAGATGGTGGGTTAAACGGGTTTCTGATGAAAACAGGACTGGGGACAGCATCAGGCCCAAAAAAGCTCATTCTGAGAGGTCTATTTCTAGCCCTGTGAGATGCTAAAAGGCAAAGCTGGTGCGTCACCGCTCCCGCTGGTCAGGAGTTGCGTGTGTCGAGGTGGGGAGAGGCTGCAGAGAGCGGGACTTGCAGCGCAAGGCCTGGAGATGGCAGGTCTGAGACTTCGCTGGGTAATTCCTTTCTTTTTTGAGCTGGTAGAAGGATTTTCCTGTGTTGGAAACAGCCGAGTTCAATCCAATACTGAGATGCTGCTCTCTGCAAATGATCAACTCAGTCCCTGCGTGGGAATAATTTCATTTTAGGGGAAATTGAGGCTCATTGTCTTTAAAACAGCAGGAACAGCAGCTCTCTCCTTTGCGAAGCAAAATGTGCTTGGTGTGTCCCCAAATGTTCTTGAAGCAGAAAGCTTGGATCACTCAAGGTAAGGGAGGCTGCCTGCAGCTCTGGGGACTGGAGAGAGCGAGCTTTTCCAGGCAAGACTTTCTGCTGAAAAGCTGTGAAAAACAAAACAAAAAAACAAAAAAAAAAAAATCAAAGAAAACATTTGGAGAAACAAAATAATGCAGCCTCCTTCCACCAGCAAGTGAGTTTTCTTTGGCTTGTTCAAATTGAGATATTTGCATTTGAAACACACCTACATATATATATATATTTATAGATAGAGCCCTAGAAGGTGAAACTTGTAGTTTCAGCAAAAAGACTAAAATAGCCTCATGTTTATGCCTTTATTTTTCCATTCTGGTTAGTAAAGTCTGTGATTGGCATAAGGCTACTTGGAAAACGCCAGGCTGGATCAGTATCATCCTTCTGGCAGCCAGCTTGGGGTGGTGGAGAATAAATACAATTCCCTCTGTGATCACCGTCTTTCCTTCATTGTGGCATTGCTGGGTAGCAGTGGGATGGGGATGTTTTAAAGGGGGATTTCAGGAGTTCTCTGTGGGCATCCAGCTGCAGCCCTACTAATGCAGCAGGGAAAGGAGCTCTCCATGGGATGCGGGAACACTCTGTGCAATGCAGAAACTCTTTGTGCAATGAGGTTTTCCGGCCAAAAGCCCTCCCTAGGAGCTCTCCTGTGCCTCCCAGCACCCAAGGTTTGAGGCAGGACCTCCCTGGGTCCCACCAGGCACCAGCACCAGGGAGATGGCAGTGCCTGCCGAGGGTGTCACTGCCGGAGGGACCAAGGGCAGGAGCCAAATTGGGGCCGGATATTGACATTGAAAGTTGGCTTTTTCAAAGGCACAACAGCCCTTGCTTGCTGCAGAGCTAATTATTATGCAAATTCATGCTAATAAACTCTGCCTTGCATGTTGTGGAGAAGCTGCCTTTCCCGGTTAACATACCAGTAATGAGAGGTAGATTTGTAATTCAGATGCTGGTGGTAATATCCTAAATTACTCCGTGCTGTAATGGACTTTATTTCTTTCTCCCCTTGGCTCTCCCCCCAGTCCAAATGTCAGTGCAAATCAGTTTCAACTTTGCATATTTATTGCAGATGTATTTATTGTTGATACAGGGGTGAGACCCCCAGCTAAACAGCTCCTGCTGGCGCTGCTGTGCTGCTGGGAGGCTCAAGGTGTGTTTTTACCTGTCTTGGTGCTTGGAGATGCTCCTTCCGTCTCCTTTTTTTTTTTCTCTCCCAAGGAAGAGCCTCAGAATGGGGAAAGCATATGTTATTTTTTTATTCATTAATTCCTTAGCATCTTTCCACATGTGGTTTTACATGACTGCTTATTCCCCGAGCTGGTGGAGATAACCAAGGAAGCACAGATCATTTGCAGGCTAAGCTAGGATTTAGGCCTAAAGCTACTGAACCAAGGCTTAGATTAGATGGCATCAGGCCTCTGTAATTGGTCTCTGTAAGATTTTGGCCCAACTTTGTCATCTTAATCAATGGAAAATCATGCAAGTCAGCTGTGCTTGACATTGCAGCTGCCATTGGGCCACTGCTGAGCCAGAAATGCCGTTCTGTTACTCAGTGTCCCATGTAGTACAAATATAAGGCAGGTTTCTTTCTGCAGCCGTGAACCCGTGCTCAGAAAATCCTGACTTGAGACCATCTGACAGGAAATGAAAAGCAAAACCATTCCCTCGTTCCCCCGAAGCTGCCAGAGGAGCAGGGAGTGTTTCAGGGTATCGCTGGCTGGGCAGAGGGAATGGGAAAGGACAGAGTTGTGTCCCGGTGGGTTTAAGCCCCATGTAGGCTCTGATCTTACTGGTCTTGCCTTTCTGCTGCTCTGAGGTGTGTTTTCATTTTCTTTTGCCTTGTTGCAGAAGAGAGAGCCCCAAAGCTTGGGAGTATCCGTGGCTCTTCAAATCCTTTGTGTCAGTACAGACAAACTGATGGCACATTAAAAATTGGCTTTTGGGGCAATATTTCTCCGCTTCTGGCTCTGGGGGTGATGATTTGGGGAAGGAGCGGTGAGCTGAGCTCGAGCTCACCGAGCCATTGCAGACACGCTGGGTGTGTACAAGGTTGTGCATCCCTCAGGGACCGTGGATTTCCTTCCCTGGGTTTGCTCCAGCCTGGAGTCAGAGCATGTGCCTGTGTTCAAACAGCACAAGGGACTGGGGAGGCTGCTCTGGCTGAGACCTGACCGAGTGTGTGAGTGGAGAGAGAAGCAGGAGCGCCTCCAGGCCTGCCCATATCCAACGTAGAGGTTTTTGAAGCCTTTGAAGATTTTTACTTTGCTTCCATTTTGCATTCTGGTTTCTGCACAGTGAGAAAGCACCTGGGCTGAGAGGAGAGGCTTTGGAAGGGACTGGGGAACGCTCTGCAGCCCTGCTCCTCCTCCTCTCCATGGACTCCCTGCGTGGAGCAGGCATTGGACACCCAGAGCCCACTCTGAATCACTGTTTGCCATTTCTTCCACGGCCAGGCTAAAAATCATCAGCACCATTTCTTCCAGCCTCAAAATATCGATGAGACACTGAGAAGCAAAAGGCTGCAGAGCCAGAAAACAGCGTGCAGCCTATGGTGGGTAATTTCAGACCCTGAGTAGCCTTGAGGGCTGTTCAGCATCCCCAGCCTCTTTTTTGTGTGCCCCCCTCTGATGTGCCCTGGCTTCACGCCTGCGCCTTGCAGGCAGCTGTGCATCCTGGTGGATCCTTGTGCACCCTGGTGGATCCTTGTGCATCCTCCCTGCACGCTGGCACGTGTGAGGCAGCCCATGGCACTCCACGCCTTGTGCTGCACGAGGCAGGGCTGTCAGAGCCGGACTCCAGCCCCACGGAGGTGCGGATCCATGCGGATCCGCGCGGGTGGGCTGCGTGGTGAGGAGCTGGGAGCAGCGTGCAGTGCTGCAGCTCTTCCACACGGTGCTGACAAAACTCCGCTGAAGACGCAGAAGCCTCTGGGTCCTCACTCCGCAGGCTGCGTTGTGCCACCAGCCTCCCTAGTGCCTGTAGTTTTCCCCATCCCACAAACAGTGAAAGGCTGGCAGTGCCCGCCCTGTGACTGTGCCCCCGGAGCAGGATTATCTCCACTCCAGGGATGCAGGGAAGGGAGGGAGCTGCTCAGTTGGATGTTTAGGGTGTAGCTCTAATTGTGGCAGGGTCTGGAGACCTTGGGTGATGCCCTCCTCCCGCTGCTCTCCACGCTGTGGGGTCAGGGTGGGCAAGGTGTGCTTCCTCCCGTTTTCAGGCCATCAGGTGAGGCTGAAAGGGCACATCCACGCTCCGAGGAGCAGGACACAGCCTGAGCACTGCTGATGTGCTGCAGGCTTTGGGTAGGCTCAGAGACAGTTCCTGGGTTTGTGGGGTGCCAGAAGCAGGGCTGCAATCTCCTCTCATCTCTGTGTATGCTGCGCTTCACTCAGGAGCAGCCAACCTCCCACCGAGTGTCTGCAGCAGTTTCTTAATTGCTTTCTTAACTTCGTTACTCCTCTTCTGTTGGCAGTGCCCTGAAGCAAGGAGTCCCCCAGGTGCATTCGCGCTTGCATGCCAAAATTAGCTTCTTTTATTTAATTTTAAATAAACGTAGCGTCCTTTGAGTGCTGCCGGCATCTGCCGTGAAGGGGCAGAGGGAGCGGGCGGCTAATTTTGCATGTGCTGCTCCTCAAAGACCTGCCTGCTACTCGGCCTTTGGAAAGTTTTTCATGTTTCTTGCAGCTGTCCTTGGTGACCCTGAGTGAGCCAGGCTCTGTGGCTACAAAACGAGAAGATGAATTCTTCTTCTCTCCGACATGAGTCTGTCTGCACTGCTTAGAGCCAACACTCCTCAGCGAGGCCGTGGAGGTTCTGGTGGCTGCCGCTGTCACACAGAGCTCTGAGCAGGGTTTAGAGGTGTTAGGCTGAGCCCCAGCACTGGTTTTACCTGGGCAGAAGTGCAAGGTGAGACATCGAGGTGCCTGGAGATGCCTTCTCCAGGTGCCTGTGTGACCTTGGATACGTCACCTGTCTCAAAGCTTCTCCCTGTTTGGGATCGCGCTGGGATGGGATGAGGGTGGTAACTGGAGTAGTCCAGCAAGGAGAGGACAAGGAAGGCTCTCAGAAGGGCATGAACGAGGAGGGAGAAGGGCTGGAGGTCTCCTTACAAAGTTTGCTGAGCTGAGGGCGGCGCGCACGTGTGTGTTTTACATAGGGGGCTGAAATAATTTATGGAGAGCTTCTCCCTTTCGGCAGAGGAGGTGGTCAAGACGAGCGAATAAATCTTTAAAAGAATAATGTTTTCAAAATCAGGCTCCTTGTCCTCGAACCCTTTGATGTATGAGAGCAATAGTAGGTAGGACACATAGTGAAATAAACATGAGATCTCCCTGCAAGAGAATAGCGGAGTGGAGAAAATATTAGTGTTTACATCAAAACTCAATTGGAGCACTCGTTTCAAGATGATAGTTTATTATATTGAATCCAATTTAGTCCCACAAGGATGTTTCTTCTGCGGGTGACACTCAGGCTCACTCCGTGTCTCCTCCTCCTTGCTGTACCTGGGCACTGCCGTCCCCACTGGGTGATTCATCCTCTCCCCCTCGCTGCAATCTCGGGATGCTTGGAAAGGCAAAGGGAGGAATTAATCAGCTTTCAGCCAATTTGCTGTTTCTTTCTGGGCTGCTGTCAGCTTGGGATGTCTTGACCCCAGGCTGGGGAGATGAGGGATGCAGAGGGAAGGAGCCAGCGGAGAGAGGATGTTCCGGTCATCAGTCCCTCCTCTCTGTCCTGACGTGTTCAAAACCAAGCTGTGATTAATGCTTGGCAGAGGTTTTCTCCTGCTCCCGGCATTTTCAGCAGCTTCACACCTCTGCTGAGCCTGGAGCAGGTCACCAAGGGATTGTGTTTGCCAGTCTCCAGGTACCTTAATATTGCACCACGTGAGGGTTGGGAGAAAAAAGGTGTGGAGGGCTTGGCATGCTTTCAGAGCCCTGAGGCAGTGGGGATGGGAAGGTGACCCAGAGACACCTGACCCTTCTGCTCCAGCTGCAGCAGATGTGAAGGCCTGCAGTCCTCCCTGGTGTATTTAGTGTGATTTTATTAGCAGTGGGTGCACAATGGGGCTTTCAATGGCTCCATGACCTGTACCCAGTGAAGGGTATCTTTGGGCAGGGGATCCCAGAGGGCTTGCCTGAATATTTCCTCCTCCCCAGGCAGCTGAGGCGACATGGGACAGCCTGACTGTGTAGGATTTCTGGCGTTACCCCACAGCTGCGTGGGAAGCCCTGAGCGTCCATGGCAGCACAGCTGGGCCAGGAGTTGCTTCCTGTCCAGCTTATTCAGGGTAGAGAATATTTTAGTGCTTCCGGGGCAGGTGGTGCAGAGAAATCCATCATTTTGTTTACTCTTCTTTTTCCAGTGCGTTTTCCTCCTGGTTATGAAGAGCTGTGTCAGAGCTCCCTCCTGCCAAGTGCATTTTTTTACCTCTCTGTTCACTGGCCGGGCAGCGTTCGGGATCTCTTGAGTAATATTGGCATAATCCGTGCACATTTCCTGGGTTTGGTTGATGCTGTTCCCTAGGGCTGGCAGGTGTGATTTGCTTCACAGGCAGAGGATGGATGCCCTTAGCAGAGTTTCTGGCCCTGTGGATGCTGGACAGGAGGGGCTGTCCCTGGGATAGGTGCCCATCCGACCTGGATGCACTCGGATTTTGAGAGCTGAGCTCTCATCTCTCCTCCCCTTCTTTGTTTCCTAATGCACAATTAGTTATATGTATGTAAATTACAGAGCAAGCAGAAGAAAAGGGAGATGAGTGAAGAGACAGAAAAAAAAAAAAACAAACCCAATAATTTATTCTGGTGCAAATGTTGTTTTTTGTGACCCTGGCTCTCTCGGCAGCGCTGGGGTGGAAGGAGAGAGGCAGCCGTGTAGGTGCTGGGCAGAAAACGGGAAGCGAGGCTGAGATTTTCAAAGTCACTTGGGAGATTGGGATGCTCAGTTCCCATTAATTTTAATAAGAAGAGGACATCTGTCTCATAGCTGACTTTGAAAATATCAGCCCAAACTTTGTCTAACCCTTAGTTCTTTGTCCACCTGTTGCTATCTTGTAACAATGCTTTCATGGCATTTAGCAGTAAAAGCAGCTATTAAATGAGCGGGTGCTTCCTAACCAGCTGCTGGGATGGATTTACAGAGACCTTGTTAGAGGCAGGGCTCAGCTTTTTCATGGTTCAGACCTGCTGAAGGCAGCAGAGAGAACACTTCTTGTTTTTTCTGATGATCAAGAGATCCGCCAGCGTCTCACTAATAGAAGGTCAAGAATATTTCAGGCAGATCTTTAATTTATTCTCAAAATCTCCAAGAGGAGGATAACTCACATTCTTCTGACTTAACTCATTCCTGCTAGGGATGTGGTTTTCCTTAGGAGCTGCTATCCCAAACTGGACCCTGCTGCTCCTCTCAGCCCTGCTCGTATTTACCTGGCGATTGAGTGTCTGTTTGCACACCCTGCGCCGCGGCACCGCCGTCTACCTGGCCTTTGATTTCTTCATCCTCGCTGTATTACTCTGCAGTTGTCTTTATTGAATTTCATCTCACTGATTTTTTTTTTTTTTTTTGTCTGTTTGTCTAATTTATCACCAGTATTTTGAATTCTGATCCTCATTTTTGGAGCATTCCAGGCCTCTCTCTGCAAGGTCTCGGTCTCTTTCTGCTTTATTATCCCCAGCACCGCTGAAATATAAAGCAAACACGCTCTGGCCCGTGGCAGACGAGGGGAAGGCGTTTGAAATGCCCTCCTCAGTGATGGGAAATGCTTGGCAGCTGTTCCCTGGGTCGGTTCAGCCGACGACACTTCCACCCCTGGTGCTGCCTGAGCTTTCTTCCCAACTCCCCTTGCAGGGGATGTCATGCAGGACGATGTCAAGCACTTTAATGAAGTCAAGGTATATCACATCTGCTGCCTCCTCCCCTCCGATCCTGGAGACCAATTACACCGTCAAAAAAGGAAATTAAGTTGGTTTGACATGATTTGCTATTGACAAATCCGCAGTGGCTGTTCCTTATCACTCCATTATCTCCTCAGTGCTCCCAAAATTGATTGCTGTGTAATTGGGCCACGAATCTCATGGAGTATAGGGCAAAATGTGCTCAACCCCTCGGGCAGCCAAGAAAGTGGAAGCAAAAAGCACTTTTCCTCCTCGGCTTTCATGTTCCCAGGTCTGTGAGAGCTGCCTTGGTCATGCTGCCAGTGCTGGGGAGGGTGTGGGAGCCCCTGGGTGGGTCCTGCCCTCATGCTGTGGGCACCTTTGGTAGGCATCTCAGTCATTCCCACTTTGGTGGTGTCCAAAAAGGGCTGTGCTCTCGGTTATTTAGGGATTTATGGGTTCTCAGGGGAAGCACAGCATTGATCCAATTTATCCCGTAGGCTCCCAAATCCCTGGAGCCCTTAAGCAGATATGGAGGCAGCTGTTTCTGCAACTCTGCCCTCACTGCGGTCTCCCTCCACCAGCTCCTGTGTTTACTCTTCTTATGAGCACCACGATTTAGTTTTATGACCCAGCGATCAATTCTCCATCAGGAGCTCTGGAAAACCTACTGATGTGTTTCCAATAAATGGTATGTCAAGGAAAATATATATGATCCTGTCCTGTCCCTGTCTCGTTTCCTTCTGCGTCGCATCCAGTCTTTACAAACATTTCCAGGAGGCAGAAAAAGGGGGCTCGTTGTTTGTTGGAGGCATTAGGAATGAGGGGACATCGATTCCCCGGGGATAGGGGGATTGGTGGGCAGGGAAATTCATACAGCAGTCACCGGCGAGGCTCAGACAGGGAGCGTGTGCCGTGGGTCTGCAAAGAGCAATTGCTCTGGAGGCAGAAATGAAACAAGTGTCAGGGAGAATAACTGGAGGCTGATGTTAATAATTAAGCTTTCTAATGAGAGCATTCGTTTTTCTCCAGTAGATGGATTCAGCCTTTCCCGTCCTGGTGGTGTTGTGTATAAACTGAGCTCATTTTTTCACCTGCTCAGGACAAAACCCAGCACAGGCAGAGATTGCTCCTCTTGCCCTCTGGGATGGACAGACCAGATGGGGATGGGAACAGTTCTGTGGGAATGGGAGCTGAGGGAGATTTCATGGCTGTCTGCATCTTCCTCTTGGTGGGGAGCAGAGGGACAGCACTGCTCTCTTCTCTCTGGTGACCAGTGCCAGGGGGGAATGGCTGGAGCTATGCCAGGGGAGGGTTAGGCTGGATATTGGGAAAAGGTTCTTTCCCCAGAGGCTGATGGGGCACTGCCCAGGCTCCCCAGGGAATGGGCACGGCCCCAAGGCTGCCAGAGCTCCAGGAGCGTTTGGACAGCGCTGCCAGGGATGCCCAGGGTGGGATTGTTGGGGGGTCTGGGCAGGGCCAGGAGTTGGAATTAAATGATTTTTGTGGGACCCTTCAAACTCAGTGTATTTTATGATTCTGTGATATTTAATGCACTCCTGCTCCATGGGAGCTCAGTCCCACCTCTGCGACCTTGCAGTTTCCTTGTCTGTAAAAAGAACTTCAAGAATCCTGGAGCTGGGTGAATTTTAATGAAAAAAAAATATTTTCTATAAAGAAACTGAGTTTTGCTGAGATCCACATCTGTGGTGATAGGAATGGGTTGGAAACAGGAGCATCTACTATGCCGCAGGTTTTTTTTTTATTTCCTGGAGAAAATCCAAACTAAGACATTTTTGTTTGAAATTGGTACATCAAAACATTGCAAATGCAGTTTGGTACAACGCCCTGGTTTGATGAAACAAAGAAAAAAAAGTCCCCATTTCTGAGTTTCAGCGTTGTGGAACTGATGATTCCAGAAAAACCTTTCAACTTCTCACCCTATCTCAAGATGAAAACAAATGTTGAACTACAGAGATTTCCCAGAGGAAGGAAATTCTGCTTTTCTAACACCTCTAACACTTACTTTTTGTTGTAAATCATTTTGAGCTCTACAGATGAAAAGCTCTTGGTAGATGCAAAATATTGCTGCTTTTTATTTTATTTATTATTCATCATGATAGTTCATGCCCAAAGAGGAATTCATATTCTTTCTCTCTTATCTGCTGGGTCCTGTGAAAATTGCCCAGCTATGGAGCCTGGCTGCCTGCACTTGTGAAAGACATGGGAAATTCATTAAAATTTCATCATTTCTGGCTTAAATTGTTTACTTTTTTGACCCTCTCTGCTGGGAGATGTCATCTGGCTCCCCAAGACCTGCTGGGCTTCGCTTTGCCAGGATGGGCCACTTTGTCCGTGCTCTTGGCACGTCGCAGGAGGGAGCGTGGGAAAAGGGGGCGTCTGGTGGGAGCTGGGATGCTGGGGTTGGGAAAGGAGGAGGCCCCTGATGAGCTTTGCTAATTGCCAAGGCTTGCAGATGGCTGGACCACATCTTTCCCAACGCTGTGCCGGCTGGAATTGCTCTGGCACGAGGCAGACACAGCACCTGCTCCCCAGTGGTCCCAGGGGCACAGGTAGCTGGGATGGGGGATATTAAAAGGACATCTGGCAAAGCACCCGCGTGGCACAGGAGGGGAGCAAGCCTTCAATGAAATTTCCCCAAATACGCAATTAATTTTGACTTAATAAGACATTTATTGTATAATAAACAACAACTGATTCTATGAAAAAATATTTATTGAGGATTTACGGCTGAGTAATGAATTTGTAGCTCAGTTTGCCTCGACGAGATTTATTTACATAGCAGTTAAACCCCAATCAATAATATGCTTTTAATAATCACTGTATTTAAGTAGTATTTCAACAATACACTGTAATTAGGCCATGAATTCTTCTGTAATTGTTTAGATTTAGTATACTTTGGGGTTCCGAATCTCTCCTTGATCGTGATGCGAGTGCTCCATTAACGTTAATTAAGTGCGTGCCAATCAAGTAGAGAGTAAACCTCGCTGTGTGCGAGCTGTTGGTGAATAGCGATGCGGCGGTGGGAGGGAAGCAGCTCAGGCTTCCTGGGATGGAGAGCAACAGTTTCACTTCAGCATCCTTCACTTTGGATCAGTCATCACCAGGATCAGCTCCTGCGAGGTGGAGGAGGAGGAGGAGGAGGAGGGCAGAGACTGATGCTAGTGACAGGCACGTTCCATCGCCTGGGCCACACCGTCCTCTGATCTGTGCCAAAGAGCTCCCAAACAAAGCTCTGCCTGCTTAAATCGCTGGTTCGCAGATGTGTAGCTGTGACTCTGCATCTCCTGGAGTCCCCCGGAGCTGCGTGTGCCGGGCAAATTCGCTCTGTCTCTGGGGAAACAGCTCCTGGGCTGGGGGGGACAGAGGGTGCAGGATGCTCATCCTGGTGCTGAGGGATGTTGGTTTGTATTGCTGGATGCAGGGAATGGATCCTGCTTTCGTGGCAGCTGAGCTGCTGGTGAAAGGAGAGCGGCTACAAGGTGCTTTGCTTGCCTCTGCCTGCGGGAGTTTTAACTTGGGTTTTTGGCAGTTTAATATTCTGCTGGGTGCGCTGAAAACCGTGAGCACGGAGTGGAGTAGGTGCACGATGCTGAAAAGTTTTGCTCTACTCACAAGGCACTTGGAAGTCTTTCTAGATCAATCACGCTTTAAATGCACATTTTTCTCTGCTCTTGGGCTGTCTAATCTCTCTTTGTCTCAGCAATTGTACCTCCTGTCTCTGTCTGCAGCCGATGATATCGCTGCTGAGAAAGATACGGGTGTGTATATTTAGAAAATGGCTCCTGCATTCTTCTCCCACAAGGGACACTTGAAATGGCTTTGGGGGAAAAAAGAAGAAAAGCCAAAAAATACGGCCCTTCACTGTCTTGCTTCTTTCTGCCTTGTTAGAACAGGGCCCAAGGCAGGAGTGCCGCCACAGAGCCACGTGTGAAGCAGGAGGGGATGCACTGAGGAACATTTACAGCATTGGAGAAAAGATTTGGTGCTAAGGAATAATTTTCTTTTTAATTTGGTAAATCATCCTGTGCTGTGGTTCCAGTGTGGCTGGCAGAGGGGTGAGGGAAGCAGGGAGAGAAGTGAGGGGAGGCAGCTGCAGAGGAAATGGGGGAAAAAACCTCCTTTTTGGGTTAAAAGCTCCACGTGAGAATCTCCATGTGAGCTTTCCCAGGAAAGGCACGGAGTTGAGAAATTAAGCAAGACAGCAGGCAGGGAAGAAGGCTGTGGCACATTATGGTAATCGCTCTTCTTAATTGCTTTGACTCCGATGACCACTCATTTCTTATCCTAACAAAGACACGAGAGCCATCCGCTCCGGCCTGCAAAGCAAATCTCGAGGGAAGCTCCCACTGTGGTCTGCCAGGGACCCAAACTGCTTTGTGACCACCCCAGCCCCAAGGTGCAGCCGATGTTGGGACATCCTGGTGGTCGTGGTCCCACAGGAGGCTGAGCCCAACAAGCCCAGAGGGATTTTTTTTGGAGCAAGGGGTTGTGTGAGGCATCGGTGCAGCACCTCCTTCTCAACCAAGGTACAGAAATACCAGGCAGAGCTGCTGCCATCAGTATTTTACCAACCCTCTTTGAGCTGGATAGAATCCTGTTGCTCAGCCATACAATTTGCACTGATTCCTCTGTAAATTCATGGTCTAAACTCGCGAGGAGCAGGCAGAAAGGTGCCTGCTGCTTTTCGCCTGGGCTTGATCCAGCGCCGAATAATTGCGTTGACTGTTTCACTCCGCGCTCGGCAGTTCAGGGCTTAGAAATCCCCCACAAAAGAGCCCAGCACATAAAAACTTGACTCAGAGTCCAAAGCAAAGCTGCAACTGGCAGAAGTGCAGATCTTCAGGCTCAATCAGATGCATAAAGACAGGCAGGCCGAGCTGAGATGGGAATATGTTGCTTCAGCTGTGCGCTGAAAGCTGCTGAAATTTTCCATATCAGAGGCTTGCTTTACAAAAAGGGATGGTCTGGCCTGGGGTTTGCAGGGAGGAAAACAGCAGTGGTGACGACAGCAGCAATAAAAAGCTCTCCTTGCTTTCCACACTGGTGGGAATTGCTTGTCTGTGCTCTTCCAGTGACTTTCCAAGCCCGTTTTCTCTGTGTATGAATCAAAAGCATCTTCCTGTTTGCCCTTGGCGTGTCCCAGGCTCCAGTAGCCCTGCACCCGTGTCACTGGCCACAGCGGAGCTGCGTGTCCATCCTGGCTGTATTGCTGGTGTCAGAGCTGGCCTGAGCTGTGTTTGGGCTCAGAGATGCTGCAGAGCAGCTGTGTTGTGAACAGGGGCTGGTTGCAGCAGTTGTGGGTATTTATTTATTATTTTTTAATATACAAAGTAGTGATTTTATGCATTTCAGTAGAATCCCAGACTGGTTTGGGTTGGAGGGGACCTTAAAGCTCATCTCATTTCCCCTCCTGCCATGGCAGGGACACCTTCCACTGTCCCAGGCTGCTCCAAGCCCTGTCCAGCCTGGCCTTGGACACTGCCAGGGATCCAGGGGCAGCCACAGCTGCTATGGGCATCCTGTGCCAGGGCCTCCTCACCCTCACAGGGAAGAATTTTTCCTCATTCCCTTCAAAGTGCCTCTTGGTGATTTAACGAGCAGCTCAGCTACAGGGGAAAAATATTGCCCATGCTCTGAATTGTTTTGGAGTTCATCAAAATGAGTCTGAGGAGGAGAGACATGCCCATGCGTGCTCTGCAGGAGATTTTTAACTCGTCCGAGATATTCAGTCTGAGTGAGAGAGGTCGTGGTTTTGGGAGGGGAAACTTTGTTGATACCAGCAACATCTTTTCGTCTGGTAAGGAATAACTGGCCTGGCTTGGGAGTGCAATTGGGCAGCCCAGCTGGCCCAGGGATGGCCACAAGAGGACTTTGGCCTCCCTGCTGCATTTCAATTCCCCCAGCACTGCGGCAGCGATGGACACTCGGACACTGGTTGCATTAAACATAGGGTCAGTCATTCCCCTGCCTTCATTCTTTGTCTGTAATTCTGCATCTAATGGCAGCAATTAGTCACTGTCCAAGAAGGGATGAGCAAGCTCCTGGCTCATCCCTGCTCTCTGACGGATCTGCTCCTCCAGAGGGATGGAAAGGTCATTAGCAGAGGGTTAGTTATTGATCGGCTTGGGGGAGAGAGAGGGTCCAGAGGTGAAGCTCAGCACCAGGCTTAAACGATGGGCCACAGAAAGGAAAGAAAAATAGGCTGGCAGCAGCCCCAGGGAGCCCCCAGCCACCGTGCCACAGATGCAAAGGACAAATTCTTATTGATTGGAGAGGTGTTTTTGGAGGTAGGTTATTTCTTTTCCCTCCCTAAAGTGGGGACCAATTATGGCTGTTGATTGGCAGAGACAAATGCCACAAGTACCAAGCCTGGATTTCCTAAGGCCATCCTGCTTCTCCTTATGGTGGGGTTGTAAAAACCTAAAATGAGCGCTCTTGTAATGACTGGGAGAGAGAAACACGTCCCCAAAAAGGGGACGGGGCTGGTTTTTGCACATACTCCTCTAGATGGGCTGGAACAGCTCTGCCAAATGGCACAAAGGGAAACAAGTAAGGAGTAAGTGGCTCTTGTGTAGGAAATCAGAGGAAATCCTGAGGGCAAGGTGGGGAAGGAATGGGCTGCTTTAGGCCACGGCTGTGCTGGCGGAGGACAGAAGGATCTGGGGCAGGTTCGACGATTCGATCAGCTCATCCTGGCACTGACTATAATTAAGTTGTTCAACAGAAAAATTAAGGCCATTACAAGTTCTAGGAGGGAAG
Organism: Dasyornis broadbenti; assembly: GCA_013397935.1. Classification (NCBI taxonomy): domain Eukaryota; kingdom Metazoa; phylum Chordata; class Aves; order Passeriformes; family Dasyornithidae; genus Dasyornis; species Dasyornis broadbenti. The sequence continues at coordinate 551,146 of VZRN01006074.1, forward strand.
GGCTTTTATGGTGGATGGGGGCCAGGCCCTCCTCGGAGCGGGGAGCTGGGGGGAGTCAGGCTCTTCCTGACCATCAGTCACACCTCAGGGCCTGTTGAGCGACCTCCTCTTCCATCACAGCCATGTCAAAAAGAGGGATGAGGTTACTGACCGTGTCAACAGGGCTGATAAATCACAGCCTCCAAGCCCGGCAGTGCGGGATACCCTCGGTCTGCTTGGGTTGGGCGTTATCCTCTGCCCAGCTCCGACTGTCCCTCCCTGGATGTGGGGATGGTGTTCCTAAACAGACATCAGTAGCGATGTTTCCTCTACCAGAGCTCTTCCCCAGGGGCTCAGAAGTGTTTCTCTAGTGCCTTACTCCTCCTCTCCTCTTACTTGAGTGGCTGCGTTTCCCGGGTGGAACCTGGCTGGATTCCCTGTGTTGTCTCACTCCTGGAGGCTCTTTTCTCTGGAAAGGAGGCACAAAACCATTTCTGCTCCTCCAGGTCAAGGGCTGCACATCAAGGCAGGGGTGCAGTGAAAAGCTGACAAGCCCACCCAGCCAAGAACCTCCTGATGCTCCCACTGGGATGGCCGAGCCAAACTCAGCCCGGGTGGAAGCAGGGATGGATTCATCTGCGGGTGGGAAGAAGGGAGAGCAGCAAGGCGGGACACCCGCACCCTTCCCATGCTCGTCCTGTCTCCACCCTGCGAGTGATAGAGTGCAACCCTGTTCTCTGCAGTGATTATCCTGTTCTTGGAGGCTTCTTTGACCTTCAGCAGCAGATGGATAATGCTGCGGGCAGGCAGGAGGAAGGCTCGGCAGCGTTGCCTTCAATACGGCTTCGCCCTCCTGATTTATACGGGGGAGCGAGCGGTGCTGATGCTCGCTGCTGCTCATAGATTATCTTCATTCCAGCAGCACTCAGGCAGGCAGGAGAGGTAACGGAGAGCCATCCGCCACCCTATCCGTCACCTTCCCTCCGGCTGCTGCAGAGCCGTCTCTTCCGGGGGAAACTTTCCCTCTCCATCAAACACTGCAACAAAAAGTCATATTCTGCAAACAAGTCCATGTATCTCTGGGGAGCTTGTCATGGCTGTGTGTCTCCCAAGCCTCTCTGGAGGACAGGGAAGCAGGGATGGAATAATGCTGGAGAGGAGCTGAAAGGGTTGGGGGAGTAGGAGGGCTGAGGTCTCTGTTCAGCCCAGGCTGGTGCTGGGATTCATTGCTGTGTTTCAAGGTCTGGGCACCTCAGTTCAACCAGTGGAAAGTAAATCGAAGGCACTGGGGACCCGCTGTGATTTCTTGCATTGCTTTTATTTTATTTTTCCTCTCGTCACCTCTCAGGCCTTCATTTCCTGAACTGGGATTAATCTTAATCTTACTTACCCTCCTCCTAGGGGAGCGGGGAGGCTTGTTCTGTTCATGTCTGGAAAATGCTCTGAAATCCTCCGATGAAAGGTGCTGACAGAGCACTGAGGATTTCCAGGATTCACGGTTTTAGATGAATGGAGAGGTGGAAAGCGCAGGGGGCTGAGGAGGTGGTTTTGTCGGCGTGGTGGGGCTCGGTGTGCTGCGGCAACTGGCAGTGGGATCCCTGGGAGATGCCCCCTACAAAGGACACTGAGAATCACACTTTTTGAGCTGAAAGTAGAAAGTCTTGGCAGCAGCACCAGCCAGGAGCATCTTGGGAGGGGTGGGAAGCCTGAAGGCAAGTTATGCCTTTCTTCTCTCGCTGCCTCTGAGAACACATGAATTATCCAGCCTTCCTTTGCTGCCTGGAGACCAGGATCAAACCCAGGTATGGAGGGGGCTGGTGTTTGTGCCGAGGCTGGGCAGACGCGGGGTGTGGGGCCTGCAGTGCTCCCTCTTGGGGACCATCGTGTGCTTTGGCTCTGAATTGAATTTTAATTCCCCCTTTTCTAATTTTTTCTCTTAACACTGTAAAATAGTCAGGCTTTACATCTCTATGCTTCTCTATTTTTATTATCAGCTGTACGTAAAATGTGCCCAGTAGCCTGAACATAATGAGTGTACTCAGTGTGGAGCCAGAGGAGTGTTTTGTGCAGGGAGCACAAAACCCAGCCCCGCAGGCTCCCAGTGCTGCACCTCCTTCTTGGGGAGCTCCAAACAAAGTCCTTCCACCTCAGCCTCCTCAGGCTTCAGGGCAGGTGGGAGACTGCACATCCCAATCCTCCTTTTGCTTGGGAGAGCCCTGTTTCCAACACCAATTTGATCAGCATCCCATGGCCGAGCAACCTGGGCTTGGTGCATTCAAAATTGCCCTGCGGCATGAGATGAACAAAATCTGAATGCCTGGTGAGCAGCAGTCCATCGAGCAGGAGGATATATTGCTCCAAATGGAAATAATTTCTATTGCTAGGGAAGAGAGTGGCCTGTTCTGAGCTATTGCACTGGGCTGCTCAGTAATTTGTGCAGTGCAGATGGGAGCGCAGAGCCTTTACTGCCGGAGAAAGCTCAAGTCAAGTTGTTAAGGAAGAAATATAATCAGAAAGAGCCAGGAAACATAAAGATCAAAGTTGAAATTCATTTACATTTCATCAAGGACTTGTGGAAAAAGGACAAGGAAAAAAGCAAGCCCTGTCGGTTATGCGAGGTTTTCAGCAGGAGGAGTAGGATTCGGGAGGAAAACACAGAGAAATTGACTTTTCCCTGTATTTTCAAAGTGAGAATTGACTGCCGAGCCACAAGTGTTACTTGAAGTGACATTTGTGGGCACGTTGTGAGAATCCTCAGACAGCAGAGAGCCTTGTTCAGCAGCAGCCATGTGTCACTTTGAACTCTGTGAAGCTCTCGCGATTCTCTGACAGCACGGACAAGATGCAGGAGCTTGGAGTAGATGGCGTTGGGGTTATCCATAAAGGTTGTGAATTTCTCCCAGCTTTTCACCTCTGTTTTTTGGGGTGCACCAGTGAATCCTCCAGCATGCAGAGGGAGAAGTGGACACTTTGATGGGATGCAATTTGTCCTCTTGCCCAGCCCCTTGGAATGCTCACGTATCGTTCCTCTATCTGTAGCATTTTAATGCCTTTATAAAGCGTTTCCTAACGACAGAAAGATAATTTGGCTAATGCAGCTCTGCACAATTAGGTTCCTCAGTTAACATCATGTTCCTGCATCAGATGCCCTTTCCTCTCATAGCCTATTTTTCATACCCTGGGTAAATATGTTTAATAATCAATTGGCATGTTATTAACGCACAATAACGATCTCACTAAATCGAAGCTCAGGCTTTATTTGAGACACTTACAGTAAATATTGACTGTTCTGCAGAATTATGGCAGAGCCCTGAGCAGTCTGTTCCAATGGGAACTGGATCCATTTTTTAATACCAGTTATTGATTTTCAGCGAGCAAAGTGCCTTGAGTGGTCCGTGGTTTTCCTCCTCCCTGTGAGCTATTGGGAGGTGATGGACACGCACCACGGAGATGATTTCCCTTGGCTCCATCAGTAGTGCCATGGGTGGAGATGGACAGAGCTGCTGGGCGTTTCTCCCTCTCCCTTTGGTGGTTTTCCCAAGGCCAAGGTCACTCCCATCCAGAAGAGCTGGCTGGGGTCAAGTCCCTGCCACCCACCAGGGTGGCAACTGCTTGCTGCGAAGGTTCTGGTTTAATTTTCTGCCCTTAATTGCTGCTAAGAAAAAGAAAAAAAAAAATAGGCTTGTTTGGACATTTGATGAAGATTCCTGCCAGCTCCCATTTTCCTGCTGTCCTGTGACCTGTCCACGTAAAGGCTGATGAGAATCGACACTCCCTTCTCCCGGCACATCCCTGGATGATGTGCCCTGGCATCTCCACATGGATAAGCTGGCTGACGTGGGGGTGACAGGTTTACAGCCCTGCTAGGAAGATCCACCCTCTCTTCCTCCGTGCTCTTTGTGTCTCACCATCGCATCCTTTTAATCAGGGCCACTTTTTGGAGAACGTTTTCTGTGCTAATTCACGTCCCCACGAGGGAGGTCAGTTGTCCCGCTCATGCTGTTATTTGAGGGTGGTGCCACCAGGTCAATGTCTTGGGCTGCTTTTCCCAGAGGAATGGGGGTGGCTTTCCCCCGGTGCTTACAGGAGCCATGGGAATAGCAGATATCTCCATTATTCACTCAGGTGGGAGAGGAGGGAGATGGAAATGAGTCATATCCCCTGCAAGATCTATTAGTGAATGCCTCAGAGGGAGCAGGTAGGGGGGTTTTTCCCTGCTATGATCTTGTAGGAGCCCTGTTTCCTTCCATGGAGAATGGTTTGAAAGGCAGGGTGAAGCTCAGGGCTGAGAGTTACTGCACGTGATGTACAACGCACATGGAATTCTTTGGGAATGACTTTGCACATCATTCTCCTGGTGGGCAAATCCATTTGTTGAAAGTAGAGAGGGACAAGGAGCATGTCTGTGCGAGATGCGTGTGCAGGGACAGCTGTGCACGCTTGGAAGCCAGAGGAGCTTCCAGATGTGCACAAGCTCTTGTAAATGGCTGCGATGCCCTGTTAAGGCAGGAGCTGCTCCCCGAGCCAGGAGCTGGGGAAGGGCTGTGCCTGGGCCATAGCTCATGGAGATTTGAAGTCCATTGGCGTGGCTGACTGTCTGTGTATATTTATGTAGAAGACTTTGCGTCCCTGGAAGGTGCTGCTGCTTGTTATTTTGACTGATTACAGGAGAGTGACTGTACTACAATAGCAGGAGCCACTCATTAGCTCTGGCACAGCACAGAGAAATCGGCAACTTGTTCCAGCCACATCTGCCCCTGGAGGTGAATATTAAACAGGAATTGATCCCGGGTAATGAGAACACAGCCCGGGCTGCTGTGATTAGCACCAGTTGAATTTTAAATAGTTAATTATTTCAACAGGCAAAAGGAGCTGTTTGGGGGGTGGGAGAGTGTGTTGTGTTTGGGGTGGTGGCTGTGTGTGAAGGGGTGAGCGTTGGTGTGGTGGCAGTGAGTGTTTTGGGAGGGTTTAGGTGGCTCACGTTCGGAAGGTTTGTGTGCATCTGGTGTGAGTATGAGCAGGGTACACCTGGAATGCTGCCTGGAGAGTGCTGGGGGGACTTTTATCCAGGTGAGAAAGTAGATGGGCAGCCCCATGCCTTTTGGAAGTGCATATCTTGGAGCAAACAAGTTTTGGACAGAGTTCCAAGAGCTGCGGAGATGAGGGTCTGGGGGCTGTGTGTGTGTGCTGCCCCAGCTGAGTATGCAGGGTCCATTTCCAGTCCCTGAAGCCTTGGGACAGGTAAAACCTGGGGAGGCAGGTCTGGAAAGCTGCAGTGGGAATGCACTGAATCCAGTTTTTCTTGCATTCCCCCGTCTCTGCTCCCTTCTTCTGGAGAGCTGCAGAAACAAAGGCAAGGCGAGAGAAGGTGGCGGGTGCCAGGGGAAGGCGTGCTGTCTGCCTGGAGACAAGGGAATTATCCAGCCCCAATAAATACCTTTCAAAAAGAGAGGAAAGAAAGAGAATTTCGCCCTTCTCCTCACCCCACGCCTCCTAAAATACCAAATCACCATGATTAAAAATTGACTCAAATGGACAAGCAGGCCCGGTAATTGATTGTGGCCTTTCATTCTTGCAGCCACACTTAATTAACCTTTAGACTCAAATACCAAGCACTGGTTCGACAGAAAGGTGCAGGCAGGGAGGAAGACGACAGTGGCTGTTGGGAGGATCCTGGGCTCTGAGAAGTCCCTTGGGGTGAAGATGCCTGGATGATGCTTTGGGGAAAAGCAGGCTGTGCAATAACACAAGGCTTGGATTTAGAGGTTTAATTCCCTTTACCAGACTGCAGAAGGAAGAATATCCCCTTCCCAGATTACCTTCCCCCAATGTGTTTCAGCTCTGCTCCCTTTCGTGTGTTGTTGCTGGTATTTATTGCTTAGAACCGCTGACAGGAGCTGACACCAAGTTGCGCTCAGCTGTAGGAAACCACCAGGCTGAAAACTGCACAGATGGGTTTGTCTTTGTGTGTTGAGTGTTACCTTGCAGTGGTAAGGGAAAAAAGTGCAAAATGTGTGGCAAGGAGTGCTGCAAATGGACTCTCAGGTAGTAAAAAAACATTCGTTGAAGGATGCTTTTTTTCCTGGTGTGTTTTCTGTTAAATCAGTCTCCAGAACTAAAGCAAGTGGCAAGCAGGGATTCCTGTGGCCTTTCCCTTTAGGGAAAGGTTCAAGGTCCATTGTCGGATATGAGAATCTGAGAGATTCGAGGATAAATGTCTTGCCCTTGGTGCCGTGCGGGTCTTGGTCCTCCCACAGCATTATCTCCTTGGCACACCTTCCCAGGCTGTTCCCTGAGGATCTGTAGGAGACCTTGTTTGGGCGCAAAATGGGTTTTTTTTATCTGTTTGAAGAGCTGCCTCTCTCCCACACATCCCTGTTGCCTTTCAGCCGTGGATCCTGTGTTTTTACGCTCAGGATCATTAATGCAGAGCTCCTCTGGCCTCCTTACAGCACGAGTTGTCTCCGCTCTGTGCAGTGCAAACGTGCTTTGACCTGGAATGCCGCTGCCAGCAGCAGATGGAGCAGACCTGCAGGCCCAGCTGCTCCGTGCCCTGCCAGGTGCTGGGGATGCTTTGGTTTTTAAATGCTTTGGTTGAAAGAAGCTTCGAGTCCGCTCTGGAATTGGGGATGTATCAGAGGAAACTTGGGGCGAGGCTTCAAAATGTGTGCTCTAAATGAGGTGACTCATTTCAGAGGAGATAAGGATGAGCGGTGAGGAGGCTCCGAGTGGTGGATCTAACAAAGGTGACGAGGCTTTGATGGTGCAATATTAGTTCTGGTTTTAACATCAAGCCCTGCTTCAGCATAAAAACGGGAGGGCTGATTTGGAGAGTACAGCTGAAAGCCAGAAGCGTGAATACAAAATACACGGAATGATAAACAGGGAAGGTTCCTATAGGAACAGTGGCAGCTCTTGAATGTCCATGGGAAATCGTTTACTTCCAGATATGTAAATCTCTGAGCTTGTCCAGGAAGCTTGGTCCCAATTTTTTGGATAAGGCAACACAGGCTGAGCTTGGCTTGTACTCCAGCCTCTGTGGCAGGACTTGGGCTGGGTCCTACCCACGACTCTTTCTGTATTCATCTCCCTTCAACCAGGGGCCTCGGGAGGCTTGGAGACAAATTGCGTTTGTGCATATCAGATGGAGACTTTGGGGGTTTGAGCAGGAATTCTCTGCCTTTTGTCTTTTATCATTAGGAGTCAGGGATGGAGGTGACGACAGAGTTGTGTATGAATGCGGAGTAAACAAAGCTTCGTGTGGGTGTGATGACATGTTTCTTTTGTCCGTAATGTATTCATCCTCTGAGTGCTCCAGGGTTATGCATTTAATTTGTTGTGCAATTGGCAGCTTTAGAAGTACTTCAGCATCCAGCTATCCTTGCCTAAAAATAACTGGAAAGCAACGGGGTTGGGTTTTTCTGTTCAGGAGGAGGTGGGCCAAGGAGACAATTGGGAATGCAGCCCAATCCTGAAAGGTCCACCATGGTTTTCTGGTTATTTGGGTCTTTTTTTTCATCCCTTCCTCAGTTGGAAGCAGCTCTGGCCACAGGCAGCTCTAAGGGAGGAAGAGTAGGCTGGTGGTTACAGCACCAGCCCAGGATTGAGGTGATTTAGACTGAACCTCTCATTTTGCTGCTGTCTTTCTGTGTCATCTTAGTCTCTCAGCAGCTGTAATATCACTGTTTCTGCACAGGGGGGTTGCAAGAGTAAATATATTAAAGATTGGGAGGCATTAAGGTGCTGTGGGAAGGCTCCTGCAGAGCACGAGAGCGTGCACCTGCAAATCTTAGTGGCTCAGAGGGTCGGCAAAAGAAGCCTCAAATATATTATTTTTAATATCTCATTATTTCTGAGTCAGCTGGAAGATTTTGAATCGACCTTGGCAGGGAAGGAAACCTGCCTTGTGAGGTCATAGAATCGCAGAATTTAGGTTGGAAAAGACCTCCAAGATCATCAAGTGCAACCTGTGACCGATCCCCTTCTTGTCAACCAGACCAGAGCACTGAGTGCCACATCCAGTCATCTCCTGAACACCTCCAGGGGTGGGGACTCCACCACCTCCTTGGGCAGCCCATTCCAATGCCTGACAACACTTTCAGTGGAGAAATTCTTCCTGATGTCCAAGCTGAGGTCCAGAGCAGTGGCTTTGCTTTCCCTCCCTTTGTGCTATTATGTCCTGGTGCTCTCTTTCATCAGAAGCAGGAGTATCTCCAGCCCAAGGGGAACTCTGTCCCCACGTTGCTGGCAGTGCAGGCTCTCTTTGGCACTCTTGACTGGAAATTTGAGGATTTTGAGCTGCTCTGGGTGCTTGGCACTCCTCCAAGTCAGGCTCAAGGTGCTGTTGCCCAACATCATCTGGTTGGTTCAGCTCAGCGATGGGGTGGGTGCTGCTGTGAAGCCAGGCCTTGGTGCTCGCTGTCAGAGCTGTTCCTGCTCCGTATTTAGCAGCAGCACCGCTCAGGCGCAGTTCTGAACCCCCACTGATGTGTTTGGCAGCCGATAACAGGGCTGAACTTTTTGTTTCAGATCCTACAGAAGTTTGGAGCTGAAAAACCTTGTGAGCCCAGGGCCTGAACCCCTAGGAAGATTAAAATTCCCTACCCCTACTTCGAAAGGCGCTGAGAGTCTGTCTGGCAAGACAGGTTCATTAACAAATTAATAGAACAATCAGCGGGGCTTTGTGTGCGTTTTGCAGATAAAAAACTGGTAACAGCGTTCTTTGGCTCTTTAATGGGCTGATAAGAGCCAACTATCTGCTCCATGGCGGGGCTAATCACAGAGATAACAGAGGTTAAATCAACTGCGGGGCGCTGGCGAGGGGCCGCGCAGAGGCGGCGATGGATGGAGGTGGGAGCTCAGGGGTTTTAAACACGATGAAAGGGAATAGCGGCAATGTGAGGGAAGGGAGAAAACCAGCAGCCAGCTCCGTGAGTATTTTTAAGAACACTGTGCAAAGACCACGAGGGCTGAGCCCCTGGGAGGCTGATGCAGTCGGGGAGTGGCTGGGTGGGTTGAAGGGAGCTCCGTCTGCTCTTGGGTCTTCCCATGGCGGGTTGGAGAAGGAATAGGTTGCCCAGAGCAGCTGTGGCTGCCCCTGGATCCCTGGCAGTGTCCAAGGCCAGGCTGGATGGGGCTTGGAGCAACCTGGGATAGTGGGAGGTGTCCCTGCCCATGGCCAGGGGTGGAATGAGAGGAGCTTTAATGTCCCTCCCAACCCAAATCATTCCATGATGCTGCGTTTCTATGAGAGTGGTTGCCGGCACCTTCTCTCTACGATGATGTGAGGGAAATCACGCTATGAAAAGTCAGTGCCCGTAAAATAGACAGAGGAGTCCTGCAACTTTATTTGCATAAAGGGAGAGGCACTGGAGCACACACCCGTGGTGTTTTCTTTCTCTCGAGGTTTCGGAGGATGCAGCCTCCTTTTATCCCAAACTCCCGGCCGCATGTTGCCCTCTTCCTTCCCCATCGGCTGAGGTACTGGGAAGGCACAGCTTTCTCGAACCTCCTACCGCATATCCCCCCCTGAACCTGTCATTTTCCCCCAAAGTTCAGAAAGCCAGGCTTGTGCAGACCCATTTGTCTGTTCCAGGAGCCAAACTGTCTGGGCTCTGTAACAAACCTTGTTTGTTACAAGGGGGCTTGAGGTGGGTAGAGACATTAAGACCCATCTCCTCACCCATGGAATTGTTTGTAAAGACATCGGCACACATATTTTCCTATCACTAAGAAGCTGGGAACAGTGTGGGATGTGGTTTTTAGGAGTCCAGCAGGGAAGAGGTGGAATGGGCCTTGTGCAGGTTCCCAGGCTGGTGCAGCAAAGGGAAGGCANTCGAAGCCAAACTGTCTGGACTCTGTAACAAACCTTGTTTGTTACAAGGGGGCTTGAGGTGGGTAGAGACATTAAGACCCATCTCCTCACCCATGGAATTGTTTGTAAAGACATCGGCACACATATTTTCCTATCACTAAGAAGCTGGGAACAGTGTGGGATGTGGTTTTTAGGAGTCCAGCAGGGAAGAGGTGGAATGGGCCTTGTGCAGGTTCCCAGGCTGGTGCAGCAAAGGGAAGGCACTTCATGGCCAAGGGTCCCGCCACCAAAAGTCTGTGCAGAGCCAGGCATGAGCCTGTCTAGGAGGATTTCGAATTCCATCTTAACACCAAACCACCAGACCACGCTCAACAGCTCTCCTGCCTGGCATTCCAGCCCAGCATCCTCCTTGCTGTACCCCGGGAGCCAAACGCAGCAGGAATGAGTGGCAGGTGGAGCAGGCCAGGTTGGGCAGTGCTTCCAGTGCCTTTCAAATCCAGGAATCTCCTGGTTTTTCCGAACAAAGCCTACAGCCTATCTCCTCTTTGCAGGCCTTCTGCACCTGCAGCTTGCAGCGAGTGGGAGCAGCCCTGGGGTTTGCAGGCGGCAGAGCTGCGAGCGTGAGATGGCTTTCGCAGAAGCGTCACTTTACCTTCATAAATTACAAACGTGTGCGCTGAAATAGTGATGGGGATATGAGAGGGATCCTTGGGCTTGCCTCGGGAATGCAGCAGCGGAGAGCAATCAGGATTTGGGGCGTGTTTTGTTTTCTGCAGCCTCTTCCGTTGAGGTTTTGAGGTTTTGAGGTGCATCTGGTGTCCAGGGACCTCTGCTTGTGTGTCGTGCCAAGGGTGGAGGGTTTTGGAGAGTACATTAAAAATCATCTTTACGATCAACATTCAACATACAATCTTAACACAGAACAACAAAAACAACCTAACTAAACAGAAGAAAACGTTTCCTACGCTACATATTCCAACACAACACAAAAGGACAAATTACACACAATCCACCCCTAGAAGTTGTTGTGTCACCTCCCCAAGAGCAGGTTGTAGAAAGTCAGGGCTGCCATGGGAAGCGCTTGGCTCTGTCTTTCCCCGAAGGACTGTTAATTTATACAATATTTGCTTTGTTAAAGGAAGGACGTTGTCAGGCGGCTTTCAAGTGATGTGTGAAAGTGACTCTAATAAGATGTTCTGGGGAAGCCTGCAGGTAGCCCCGCCTCTCCGCCAAACTTCTCCAGGCCTTCTTTGAAAGGAGCAGTAGCAACCTTGATCTTCCTCTCCTCCTCCTCCTCCTCCTCCTCCTCCTCCTCCCCCCCCTCTAGCAGAGGCACTTGCAAACTCCTCCGAGTGGGAGCGCCGGGAGCCGGGCTCAGCAGATAATTGCCTGTGCCTGACTGCCAGGGAAGAGAAACGAGGAGGAGATGGCACGGAGGGGTGGGAGTTTTCTTTGGAGAAGCAGCTGCAGCTCTGGGCTGGTGCTTGGCTAATCGGTGCAGTGTGGAAGAGACTGTAAATGAGACACGGATCTTCCTCTCCAAAGCCTTGTGGGCATCCTCCGAAGGGGATGCGCTCGCAGCACCCTTTGGATGGAAAAGGATGGTGAATCCCAGTATGCCATCACTACCAGCTTGTCCTGCCCAGGCTCTGGCTATCACTGAGGGATTTTGGTCTTCCTGGGGTCTCCCTGCTGTGTGTGCTGCAGTGTGCAAGCTAAACAGATTTAACTCCTGCTGTACCCGACCTTTCTCCGCGGGACAGCACTCGGTGTGTGTGGCTCTCCCCTTGCATATCCACAGCACTGCCTGCCGCATGTTCTCCGTCTTCTCTCACGCCAGGATGAAGGGTTGGAATTACCTGAGGTGCTTCTTGCTGGGCCATCCCCTTGTGGTAGAGGGGAAAGTCAAAAAAAGCCCCCAAATGAAAAGCAGCTTCTGGGCAATGAAGTATCGGGACCAGCGTGTGCAAGCCTGGGATGTAAATCTGGGTGTGTAAAGCTTCCCTGGGTAAATGGTGTTTTCAGGGATTTTTTTGTTGTTTTTGCAAATATTGAAGGAATTAAGTATTGATTAAGTCATTAATGCTGTGTGTCGCTATCCCACCTTTCATCCCAGAAACTCCAATCCCTTTACAGATGTTAACGAAGCGTGAACACAGGGGGATTTGGTGGTGAAGGGGTAAACTGAGGCACGGGTCCAAGCTCAGCTGAGGCAGGCTCACAGAGCTCCGTGTCCTCCTCGCTTTTCCACTGTCAATGCTAAAGGGCAGGAGGCCCCCAGCTGCCTGGAGCAGAGCAGGACTGTTAATAAAACATCCAAACCATTAGAATCTGAAGAGAGAACAAAAATGGGAGATAAAAGGTGATCCCTTGCATCACCTCCCTCCATCCCCAGAGGGATCCCTGCACCCCAGAGAGGTCTGAACTTGTGAAAGGGACTTTTAGGTAGCTCAGGCAAGTGGGAGGAAAAATAAGAAATAGATAACTACAACTAAAAGGCACAAGAACGTAAGAGAGGAGCCCAGTTGCTGCATGGGGCAGTGGTGTGAAGGTGCCATCTGGGAGCCCAGCGAAATCTCTTATTTCGGGGTAAAGAGCCTTGACACGAGCTCTGTCAGTGACAAAATGCAAAATGCCTTTTTTCCCTCTTTTTTTTTTTT